>JAMWET010004620.1:42500-357500 GCA_024036415.1 Prochilodus magdalenae | reverse complement strand
TTTCATTGGTAATCAATGCAGAAATCCAGGCAATTGCAAAGGGTTTACTCATTTACTCTCGCAGCTGTATTGCAACTGAAAATAAAAAGGACCTGTTTTTTACAGGCATCATTTAATGGTACATGTTATGTATGGATTTCTATAGGAAATATAGCAAATAAACAGTTACTGAACATTAAAATGTCCCATTAAAAGTAAAAAAAATATTCTCCCTGACATCCTGGAGTTACTACAGTGTTTTGTTGGTCTTGATTAAATTCCCAACTCGAACATCATATCTTTTTTGTCATCATATCTGTCATCATATCTATAACATTTAGGCCAAACTATGGTGTGCCTCTGAATTTATATACCAAAAATGCATATACTGATCACTCCAGAAGGAGGTGTGGGGTTGCAGTGCTGTTGGGATGGAAGATAAAGATAGATAGATAGATAGATAGATAGATAGATAGATAGATAGATAGATAGATAGATAGATAGATAGATAGATAGATAGATAGATAGATAGATAGATAGGCAGGCAGGCAGGCAGACAGACAGACAGACAGACAGACAGACAGACAGACAGACAGACAGACAGACAGATAAATAGATAGATAGGCAGACAGACAGACAGACAGACAGACAGACAGACAGGTAGATAGATAGATAGATAGATAGATAGATAGATAGATAGATAGATAGATAGATAGACAGACAGACAGACAGACAGACAGACAGACAGACAGACAGATAGATAGATAGATAGATAGAGAGAGAGATAGAGAGATAGATAGATAGATAGATAGATAGATAGATAGATAGATAGATAGATAGATAGATAGATAGATAGATAGGTGGGTGGGTGGATGGATGGATGGACGGATGGACGGACGGACGGACGGACGGACGGGCGGACGGGCAGACGGACAGACGGACAGACGGACAGATGTTTTTTACAGGCATCATTTAATGGTACATGTTATGTATGGATTTCTATAGGAAATATAGCAAATAAACAGTTACTGAACATTAAAATGTCCCATTAAAAGTAAAAAAAATATTCTCCCTGACATCCTGGAGTTACTACTGTGTTTTGTTTGTGTTGATTAAATTCCCAACTCGAACATCACATCTTTTGTGTCATCATATCTGTCATCATATCTATAACATTTAGGCCAAACTATGGTGTGCCTCTGAATTTATATACCAAAAATGCATATACTGATTATTCCAGAAGGAGGTGTGGGGTGCAGTGCTGTTGGGAAGGACGATAAAGGTGACCAGGATCAATAACTGATGATACATTTAGACTGATATGATCAATATTTGTTGAGCTACACATACAGAAGCAGTGTCCTCAGTATGGCGTCAGGCCACCAGATGTTTTGGCATAGAGTTGTAGAGGTCCCTAATGGTGTCCTATGATATTCCATCCCATGCAGCTGGAATATCCTCACACAGTTCCTGCAGATGGTGCGGTAGGGGTAAAGGTGGAGTGATACCAGGCCTTCTGGACGTTTAGCATGTGACAACAAACCGTTCATCTTGGTGCTGACCACGGTGCCTCCATAGATTCATTGGTCGTCTCCACCAGGAGAAAAGCGGGACTCGTCACTGAAGATGACCCGCTGTGAGTCACTCCATGACAGCCTAGCACGACACCGTTGCAGTCTTTGGCGACGTTGACGTGGTGTTGAAGGCACTGGGGTGTATCTATTATTTGATGATTGGGTTAGGGAACCAGCCCAAAGGTCAGTTCCCTGGGCTCACCGGACACAACTGAAAAACAACTGCCCTGAAGCAAGGCACCTATTCCCATCTGCTCCCCAGGTGCTATGGACAGGGCTGCCCACCACTCTGAGCAAGTATGCTCACTGCCCCCTAGGGTGTGTATGTGGTTGGTGTAGCTCAGCGGATAACACCACTACCAACCTTGGAGCTACCACCACATGTCAGACTGGGGTTTGAATCCCGGTCTGAGTGACTACACCACACCAATAAGAGTCTCTGGGCAAGACTCCTAACACTACATTGGCCTACCTGTAATATGAATAACCATGTAAGTCGCTCTGGATAAGAGCGTCAGCTTTTTTTGACATGGCTATTTCCCAACCTCTCTTTATCCCTTGCAGTCTGTGTTGGTGTGTCTGTTTAAGATGCGCAACAACAAAGCATTAATCAAACAAAGCCGCGTCTCATTTGTACATGGCCACGGTGTTGTCTGGACTCCCTTGTGACATCACAAAATTCAGTACCATATACGATGGGCCTCGTCACTTTTGAACACTGTCAGATTCTGTTGGGGGAAAAAAAACAACAGCCTTGCTTTGACAAGGACATAGCGAGAGTCTCTCATATTCTCCGTTTTTGTTTTTCGCCCTTCCAAACTGTTTTCATCATCTAGACAACAAGCAGCGCCTGTGGGCTGAACAATGGGCACACTGTTGCTCAACACCACGTCACATCACAGCGCCATGACCCTCCCCTCTCCTTCTGTCAGAGACGCTTTTCTCCCAAGAATTCGCGCGAGGTCTCTTCCTGACGCCTTTCTACTCCACAGGAACCACCTAAAAGCACATAGCGCAGACGGAAAACATGAACGCTGGCCTACTTTTTTTTCCCGAACACGGCTCTGACTTTACAGCAATTACGATTTCATCGCTTCCCATGACAAAATCTGATAGGACGCTGATCCCACTGGACAACGTTCCCGCTCTTACAGTATCCACAACAAAGCAGGCTTTGTTGCTGTTGCTTGCTTTTTCGCCTTCTTGACAATTGCCGTTTGTTTGTTTGTTTGTTTTGCCTCTAAATCACTAACAACCCGTAGCAAGGCACCGAGCTAGTGAGCTGGTTTTTGACAGGCCATTGTCACAGCAGGACGGTGATTGGCGAAAGCTTGTTAGACCCCAAAAAAGCCCAGCAGAGCACTGAATGGCGCGTCCGGGCCAAACTGGCTATGAGTACGTGTGTGTGTGGGTGTTTCGGTAGGGGCGTCCTGGCCAGAAGTACTCCAGGCTCCACCTGGCCGGAGCAGGGCTTGTGCAGCCAGTTTCAGCTCTAGAGAGCTCATCCATTTCAAATATCACACCTCTGCCACCATGACACAAGCGACAGACATATTCAATACCACCTGCAGGAAATATCTGTAATCATGTTGAAGGTAAACCTGTTACTTTACAGAAGGAACTGAACCATGTATAGGGTGGCTAATCGTAATGGATAGAGCTAGGCTGTCGGTGTGGGCCATTGATTTCAAAACTCAAAACTCAGGAAAAACAATGCTTGTTGCTGATGGAGCCCTAAAGCAGATTCTAATAATAGGCTACTGGGAAGCTAACAGAGATTCAGGTGCACAGTTTTAGGCCACCCCACATTAAACACAGATAGTTTGGAAAAGCTAGTCAAGCTTGGAACATATATTTTACCTAATAAGCTCACCAGACATAAAACTAGTCACCTGTGACTGAATGGTACCTAATAGCTAAGCACCAACAACAGCTGGATTAAGCATTTCTGGATGCGGGCCGCATCAATGTTCAGCCACGATGTTGGGCCAGATTTGGTGGATGGCACAGTCCTGAGGAGAATGTCATGTAGACTGGGATTTTCCCACTGCTGGTAGCCTTGTATGACCGTACGCTTCACACGTACGCTTCACACTATGGTCTTTGGCCATGCCCAAATGCAGTCACTCCTTTTAGCCAATCACTTACATCTGCTTTGTGACCCGTTTTCCACCAATGGAACGAGACATTCTCTGCACTGTACCACCTCGTCTCAATCTACAAATCCCACCATGTAGATATCTGTAGCCTGCTTATCCTTGTGCAGCGCCATCTGCAGGAGCCTGAAGTTACTACCACCTACTAACACACAAGGTGATGCATTATGTTGCATTTTTGTAGAATCTTTTTGTGAATCTGACTACCTAACATCTGACTGAAACACACCGGTCAGGCCACAAGTGGTACTGTACAGTCGTCTCCATCCCCGCCGTACCCATCCTTTATCTTCCTTCCCAATAGCATTGCAATCCATCAACTGCTTCTGGATGCAACTATTCTTCTGATGTGTGTATTTTAAATTTATTGTAAAACCACAAACGAATGCATCACCATATTTTGTAGCATCACCATGCGATTTTGCTATTGTGAAAAGTCATGCTAAAGTAATATCAGTGCTCTGAAAAAGTTCCCCTCATCCCCTTCTAAGGCCAGGAAACAGGATCAGAGAACCAGGGAACGCATATACCCTACAGCTAGGTTTAAAATCTGATAGAGCTGCTAAACGTAATTTGAAAGCCAGTAAATGCACCATTAGCTTGCTGCTAATGGCTATTAGCATTATACAATAAGGGCTACTTATTAAGGATTTTTTTATTTCTTATTAAACACCACAGGCACATGGTGCACGCCCTCCCAGCAAGCTAAGTTTTTGGACCTCTGTATTTCTAAACCTTTGCTAACGGCCATGCTCATAGCCAGTGAGTCAGGTAGGACTTCCAGAAGGCCTAGCGTGAAAGGGTCCCCTCCTTTTTAAATCAGACTAATGTTTAAATGGTACCTCGGTCACCTCTGTAACACGTCAGCAGCTAATCTGACATGTTAGCCTTTCAGTTCAGCTTCAAAGCCCTAACAGAAAGGGAGCTCACATGACTGTATCACCACAGAGACAAATCACTGGTTAACGTTCTGTCGAGCGTTTCAGGTATTTAACCTTCCTTTAGATTTCCATCCAAACCTTGACCATGCAACAAGAGTATTACTACAATACAGGATTTGAATATAACATAATGAGGGCCCTGAGAGCGACCCACTGGTACAAACCCTTCACACCACAATATCCCAAAATTAGAAGTAATGATCCTGATTACAAAGGTATCCAACTCTGATCATTTAATGGTGGTAATTACATAATCATGCCTACACGTCGTCAGTTACAAACTAACAACGCCAATAACAGATGTCCATTGGGTGTTGGGATGAATCATCATTACTCAGGAAACAGAAGTTTGGTCAACAGTAATGCATGGCAATTTTAAACCACATGACATCAAGTGTTCACTAATGCGTTCTGAAGGCATACTGCAACTGCAATACACAGTAATACTAAACTGTGCCAAAGTCAGATGGCACCACCCAGTCTCCATTCACAATTCCATTTCCTGCCTTTCAACATCCAAGCAGAAGGCACTATCAGCCGCACTATCAATGAGACTTCTTCTTCTTGAGACAGCTCAAGAAATTCAACCTGCCACAGACCCTGATGATCCAGTTCTACACAGCGATCATCGAGTCCATTCTCACAGCCTCCATAACTATCTGGTTTGGTTCCTCCACCTCACAAGAAAGAACCAAACTCCAGCGCATCATCAGGACAGCAGAGAGGATCATTGGATGTAACCTGCCATCACTTCAGCAGATCTACACCAGCAGGGTGAGGAAGCGTGCTGGCAAAATTACATCTGACCCCTCACATCCTGGACACCTCCTCTTCCAGACACTCCCCTCTGGTAGAAGACTGCGGTCCATCAAAACCAGCACAACACGTCATGCTAACAGCTTTTCCCCCAGAGCTGTAGCGCTCCTCAACCACAGTGGACACCTCCCACTGTAAACCTCAAAACATACAACTGAACTGTACCAAACCGGACTGAACAGCTATCTGCACTCTGCCTATTTGCACTATGACTATTTGCACACCTGTACAGATGTTCTCTTTCTGTAAATATTCAGGTCATCTGTAACTTTCTATATATAATATTTTTCAACTAAATCTGTTTCACATCTTCAGCTTCTTCAGCTTTTTATTACCTTTAGTACTTTTAACTTTTTTAATTTATCCCCTACAGTATGTATTGTTTAGTGTAATTTTCCTTTAGTTTAATACTGTAAATAATCTGTGTTCTGTGTTTTTGTTACTTGTCATACGTGTTGCTCTCACCAAGACAAATTCCTTGTATGTGTAACATACTTGGTGAAATAAAGAGATTCTGATTCTGATTCTGATTCTGAGACAACTATTACGCTATTTATTAGTACATTCAGTAACTGAGACCCTTAAAAGGAACAACCCTGATTACATGACTATCCTATTATGACTACTCGATGCTGGAAATCAGATTGCATAATAAAGTCAACATTTATTTATATGCGCTTTTTACAACAAATGTAAGCAGCTTTACATAGAATCTGGTGTCCGAGCCCCCAGTGAGCAAGCCAAGGGCGACAGAGGCAAAGACAACCTCCCTTAGTTAGGAAGGAAGAAACCTCCAGAAGAACCAAAAATCAAAAAGGGAACCCATCCTCCTCGGGTCAACACCAGATAACAAAACAAGGGAAAGAGTGTTCAGTGTTTGTAAGGTAGAGGAATCAATGTCTGATTAGTCCGCAGGGTCACCAGGACACAGGCCAAGCTTCCACTGTGCGGGACAGCCAGGAGCTCCGTGGTGGTTAAAGGCAAACAGTGGCTCCCAGTCAGAGCAGATGTAGTATCAGCATCAGACCGCACAGGATGGGCAGCAGTTCAGCTCAGACAAAGAGAACAGACCGACTGCTAGCTCTGACAGAAGATCTGAACACACTACATGGTGTTAGCAGACTGCAGCAGTGACTCCGGCAGGCCTGGCTATTACAGTAGAACTAAAAGGGAGGGCCAGAAGGTCACAGGGACATAAGGGCTCCTTGTTTACCAAATTACCAAAAGCTTGATTAAACAGATTACAATCCAGATTACATGTATTCAGTTGCAACCCAACGCTGTCATTACCAGAGATACTTTGGAGGTTTGGATGAACCATCATCGCCCAACAAAAATTTCTTTGGTCATAAATAATTTATTTAATCATTATGCAAATAATAATAATAATGCAAACAATTATACAATGTCTATTTTCTTTTCTCAGGAACGGTTTCTAGACAGCTACACATGCTTCCCAGCCTTTGAGTTGGCTTCTCAAAGTGATAAAACCTGTGGCAGGTCTGAAGCAAGACTGGAGCTTGATTTTCTCTTACCCCTTAAAGATCAAAGTTATTTGGGACTGGAGTGACCCGCTACTGGCTGGTACTGGCTTTCAGAAGCTTGTGAGGCATGGTCAAGCTACACCCATGCAACAAGGATCATGGGGGGTGCGAACCATCTGAGGAACAGGACTAAACTATGTTGTGTAAATGTTGTCGTCTGTAGTTAAACAGTATGTGTATATGCATGACATGCTGTTCTGTGACAGGTGGTGGGTTTAGTTAATATTGCTGGGGGGGGGGGGGGGTCACTGCAGGATTACAGCCTCCCTCGTGTCTTAACCTATGGTCATCTCACAGTACTGTTTATCTGATGGTGACAGTTTTGGTGGTCTAGCAGGTCTTGCATGGTTGTTATGAGTCCCATATTCTCTGTATCTATTATTCATTCACTTGTTTCACTTATTGTTCTTTTCTTTTTAGCAGCCGGATTATATTATATCTAATAAACCCAAAATATATCCTAAAAATAAATGCTTAATAAAAACGTACCTCATGCCGTTTGTTACCTATACAGGTACCACTAACAGCTGTAAGTTTCTGGATCTTGGCCACATCAATGTTCAGACACCCTTCCTTTAAGATCGGGCCGGATTTGATGGAGCATTCCCTGTAGACTGGGATTGTAGCCACGGCTGGTAGACCCGTATGACCGTACGCTTCCATACACCTGCAGATTCAGCTACTTCCTTCACACTATGGTCTTTGGCCACACCCAAACGTAGTCACTCCTTTTAGCCAATCATTAACATCTGCTCTGGAGCCGTTTTCCACACATGGAACGAGACATTCTCTGCACTGTAGCACCTCTTCTCAATCTATGGATCCCGCCACTCACACCCCACAGGTACTCATAGCCCTATCATCCTGGAGGAGCCTGAAGTTAATACTACCTTAAACACCCAAACAGGAAGTACACTGATGTTTGCACAACACTGTATTCTTGCAAGGTGGTATTCTGTTTCCATCATGCAGGTGTAGTCAGCAAGGGTTTAAGAGCAAGGGTCCAATTATGTTTATTTAAGGACCACAATATCACATTCAATATTTGTTCCTATCTTGTGAATAGTAATTATCCCCTGGCCATAATCTTATCCCCCAGTGATGCCAACACTCAAATCTTTCAGCTGTTTAAACCACTTTCTGGGCCAAATGAGCTTTGGAAAGAAAAACTGTCAAATTACTCTTCCACAATGTGATGTGGTTCAGACACAACAGGCGATAGCTGCCAAGCTAGATAACGGCGCTTTACATATTCATGGAACGATTATTTGCTTTTTGCACAGTGTATCAAACCCAGTCCTGGCGACCCAACACCACGCACATTTCTGTGCTTCCCAGCACATCTGATTCAGCTTATTAACAGGAGCTGTTGATGTTGGTTAGATCATGTGTGGGGAAAAAAGCAGAGAGCAAAGTGTTGCCAGAACTATTATTGGGATCCCCTGCATTAATGCTCAAACTACCAAATGTGTGCGGTGTATATCTGGTAGATTACAGTGGCTCTACCAGTCAAATTCTAGAAACAAGTATGTTTTATTAAAGTCAATTTACACTCACTGGCTCCTTTATTAGGCCCACCAGCTTGAATCTACACTCACTGTGCTGTTTATCAGCTCCACTTCCTGTATAGGAGGACTCTGAAGGTTCTACAGTTACAGGCTGTGGTCCATCTGTTTCTCTGAATGCTTTGTCCCCCCATTCTTCAATGGTCAGGACCCCCTCAGAGCAGGTATTATGTGGGTGGTGGATCATTCTCACTACTGCAGTGACACTGACGTGGTGGTGTGTGTTGTGAGAATCGTCCACCAACCAAAACTTTCCAGCCACCGCCAGTGTCCTGTGGGCAGCATCCTGTGACCATTGATGAAGAACTAGAGGAGGACCATCACTGCACTGTGCAGCAGCAGATGAGCTATCATCTCTGACTGTACATCTACAAGGTGGACCAGCAGGGTAGGAGTGTCTAATAGAGTGGACAGTGAGTGGACACAGTGTTTCAGCACTCCAGCAGCACTGCTGTGTCTGATCCACTCACACCAGCACCACCTACACTAACACACCACCACCACATCAGTGTCACTGCAGTGCTGAGAATGATCCACCACCTACATATTACCTGCTCTGTGGTGGTCCTGTGGGGGTCCTGGCTTCATAAGAACAGCTTAAAAAGTTTGCTGTAAATCAGATGGACTGCTCTTATATGGCAAGCAAAGTTAATAAAATGGACAATGAGTGTAGCCACAGTTCTTCTGCAGGTCTTTTTTTCTACCCACAGCAAGAAAGTGTTTCAATCTGGCAACAAACTTTTGACTGGCAGAGATTATTAAATCTCGCAAATCCATTCAGTCAAAGCTTTCTGTTCTGTAGGATTATTAATTCTCACCAGTCATCGGCCTGTGTTCACATATCTGAAGGCTATGAATATGCTCACATATTGGGATGTTACTCGCACTAATGAAGTGCAATCATCATCATTATGACACCCAATGATCATCAGGCCTTCAATCTACAGCTCGGAATTATGAACAAGAGCTATGGAGTTTTGAGGAAAGCCGATACGCCATCTGCCGTCCTCTCTGGAGCTCTAGCCATGCCTTACATTCTATACTTCCACTGGATTCGTCTCTCTTCAAGATTCGGAACTGTAGAGCAGCAGTAACCTTCATTTGTCTTCTGTAGATGGCGGTTTCATTAGAATAATGCTTTGTGTACTTCAGAGAGGGCTAGAGGAAGAACGGCCGGTTTCGTATTGCCCAGGACCCTAACACATCGCACGCTGCTCCTCGTATTACCTCTGATCAATGCGTCTGATCGATGCCGAGGAAGACGATGAGGTCTTTTTACGAAGACAAGCCCCTCCACTGCCGTCAGAAATAGATGTAGCACTAATCCAGGACATGAACGTAGAGTGTTCGGGATGCAAGACAAGGAGACGCAATTTCACCCACAAGATATGCCTTGCAAGCAATGGTGGGCAATTTGACAACATGATTAATGACAGCACAATGCACTTTCCCTAGTATTCCTGGGTGTCGTCAGCACTCTGAGACCAATGAACAACACCATGCATCACAAATAGATATCAATTAGTGAGCCCGTAACATACAAAGGGCATAGTGAAGTCAAACCAATGATACCAAGTCACTGACTGGATCTCAGGCCATTCTAAAAATATTAGGGACGCACTGAAATGAAATTTTTGAAACACTTTCACAGGCTCTTATTAATTATGCCACTTTTCCCACATTGGATAAATTAAATAGGTGTGGTTTTTGTTGTGGTTTTCGAAGAAACAAAACATTAAACTGCAAGTTAAACACATTTACTGAACACTAAGCGTTTTAATATCCCAGCAGACACACCAACAAAGCGCAACATGACAACGAGCACGTCCCTCCACTCTACTCGCGTCGTTGTAAAATTGGGGCTCGTGTTTCTTTACGGAAGATGCGGGCATGCGCAGAGAGAGAGAGCGCGCGAGAGAAAAGTAGAGCGCGTGAACGTGTGAGTGCGTACGCACGTGCGCGCGCACTGAGAAGCTGCTGTCTCTGCCTCTCTCAGTTCTGGCTTTGCCCTGTCTGGAGCGCCGGTTGGCTCGAATACTCGAAGCTGAATAAAGGCTAGGAAGCGTCGGTGAGCGCCGGTGTGGCTCCCGATGGAGAAACTAGTCGTTTAAGAGGGTGTTAGCATTGGAGCTAGCTTTGGAGCGGAGGAGTAAAAGTTCAGCTCTGGTTTCCTTCCACATCCGGGAAGTAGAAAGAAGAAACGGCGCAATTAAAAATGATTCGGTCTTTTTACTTATTCAGCCGAATACTGAAAACACAATTTTCAGCCCAGTGACTTCGGTTGAATGAATGAATGATAAATAAATAAAAACTTAATAAGACCTACAGCCTAGAAAACCTTCCCTTGCTTACAGGCATACAACTAACCATTCATGTTGAAGTTATAAGAAGTGTTAAAGCCTGGACTGCTTTTTGAATTAAGCACAATACAGGACAGCCAATCAGTACAGAGGACATTTACATATATCAGTTCCTAAAGGCACAATAACAGCCTGTTTAATTATAGGAAATAATAGGAAGTGATCACTCAAACATAAAATGAATAACTTTTGAATGGTACTGTATATATATATATATATATATATATATATATATATATATATATATATATATATATATATACAGTACCATTCAAAAGTTTAGACACGCCCAACTGTATGTATGTTGTTGGTGATCTTAAAGACTTAACAGCTCCAACTGATGACAGTCTGAAACAATATATATCCTATCCTGTCATATCTCCACCTCTAACATATATTTAGTTGTGTTTGCCAGTATGAACATGAATGCCAATTATTTTACTGACACTTATTGAGTCCTTTGACTTAGATTAGTTGGACCGTTAGTTCACCATATATTAATATTACTACTACTACTACTACTAATAATAATAATAATAATAATAACAGTCAGTCACAGGTGCCATGTAGCTTAAACCCTGCTTAATTATCAACATGCCTTTCGGACTATCACAGGCATCGTTTCACATTTCAGAAAAGATTTAATATGGACGTCCATGCTTGAAGGTTAAGTACGTCTGAGTAAACAAACAGAACTTTTCCAGTGCGTGTTGACATCTGCGAGGAATATCATGGTTATGTGTATGCGGACAGGACTATAAATGACCAGAGCACCGCTAAGATCAGACAGAAGTATCACCTGTGGAAGAGGAACCTTCTCCAGGACCCCATGTAAAGTAAATCCTGTTCAGATAACGCATATGGGTCCATTAACGCTAGAAAAGCAAAGACAGTCATTTTGACCTTTTAAAGTTCCAGTTTAAACAGTTTTAAACAGTTTCTAGTTTCTACCGTTCCCTGACTTCCCTAAATCACTGCATATTTCAGTCTGCGTTTAATCCGTGTTTGATCTCTGTAAGCTGGCTGCTCATTCACCATCACAGCAAGTTGGATGTAATTTTAAAAGCAGTCATTCAGCAGCCTGCTCATCTGATCTGCTCGTCTGATCTGCCCATCAGATCTATCTTACAAAATAACCGGAAGGAACTGCCAAAGTACAATCGAGAATGGTAAAACAGAAGAAGATCCAAACAGAACCAAACAGAACCCACATCGCAGGTTTGATATATAACCAACAGATTTGTTATCAAGCTTTGGAGGCCTGCAAATACTCATTGAAAGGTTTTTGGACAATGATGAGATGTGAGCACTCAAGCAGCCACTAGAAGCAAGTGAAGTGCCGGTTGGAAGATGGTTGAACTGGTCAGAAGAAGGAAGACAAGAGACTTTACGTTTTACAGCAGATCAGGTTTAAGGTTATGGGTGAATGTGAAAACTGGCTTAGCAGAAAACACACCCGTTTTCGTCTTACTGTCTTTGTGTGTCCTGAGGACGAGGCTAATGGCTGAAATGGATCTTGATTCGACCCCTCAAGTTCATGAGAAATGGATGGCTCAATTCAGAATTCAGTTTTTCCAAAAACATGTTTATTGGAACCACAGATTTGTCAGCATTAATGATCAGTCATGTCGTATGTGTTGTGATTTATGTACTCGTGTGTTTTATAGATTATTGCCCTGTGTGATTTTTTTGTTTAGTGTTGTTTTGTCCAGGAACTGCAGATGATTCTTTAAGATTTATTGGCACATATTTATATAAAAATAATAATGATGTTGATGAGGTCTGGGACCATATGGTATTCAATAGAACGTTTATGTTTGAGGGGCCTTAAATCCAGAGCTGAAGAAATTTCTAAACCCCCACCTGTTAAAATCAATGCCAGATGTTCCCATATGGGTGCCTGGACGGACACTGTTCTTAAATCTTGTAATAAATCTATATTCAGATTAAATTATGTAATTCTTGACCACCTACACAGTATCGCATCTCTCTTTCTTTAAGTTTAGGTATTGATCAATGTTTGTTGTCCCTGTTAATTAAATAAAAGTCAAAATTAAATTTAATCACAAGGAGAAGCAACATGAAGTATCTGGAAGCCAGAGCGTCTTCTGTCTGGTTAGGCAGAATTCGCTAATTGCTAGGCTATAGGCCAGCTAGCCACACATCATGTTTATATTGTTATGAAGTGTAGCTCCTGTTTCATAATGCTACTGTAAATGTAATGCCAATTTCAAAATTTTGAAAGTTTTGATCCAGGGCTTTTTAATAATTACTGGCCACACAAATTACATACTTCTACATCATCATTTTAAAACTAATTACTATTTATAGCTAGTTTCCTTTTAATTACAATAGTAATAATTAATATATCTATGCGTGCGTGTGTGTGTGTGAGTGTGTGAGTGTGTGTGTGCGTGTGTGAGTGTGCGAGTGTGTGTGAGCGTGTGTGTGCGCGTGAGTGTGTGCGCGAGTGTGTGTGTGCGCGCATGTGTGTGCGTGTGTGTCTGTGTGAGAGTGTGTCTGTGTAAGTGTGTATGTGTGTGTGTGTGCGTGTGTGTGTGAGTGTGTATGTGTGTGTGTGTGTGTGTGTGTGTGAGTGTGTGTGTGAGTGTGTGAGAGTGTGTGTGTGCGTGCGTGTGTGGGTGTGCGAGTGTGTGTGTGCGTGCGTGTGTGCCTGTGTGCGTTTGTCTGTGTGAGTGTGTATGTGTGTGTGTGAGTGTGTATGTGTGTGTGTGTGCATGTGTGTGTGTGTGTGCATGTGTGTGTGTATGTGTGTGTGAGTGTGTGTGCATGCGTGTGTGTGTGCGTGAGTGTGTGTGTGCGTTTGTCTGTGTGAGTGTGTGTGTGTGTGTGTGTGTGTGTGTGTGTGTGTGTGTGTGTGTGTGCGTGTGTATGTGTGTGTGTGTGTGTGTGTGTGTGTGTGTGTGTGTGTGTGTGTGTGTGTGTGCATGTGTGTGTGTGTGTGCGTGTGTGTTGTTTGTCTTTCTTAAAGAAATATATCATTAAGGCCTAACCTAAAACAAAGATTTTTAAATAACCTAATATTAGGAATAATATCATGTGTCATGATGTACGGTAACATCAAGTGATTTTTCGATTTCAGCTAAGTCACCCACCTCACCGTAAGTAAGTAAGCACTTCCTGCAGAGGAATTTGCAAAACTCTGAAACCAGGAGGCTGAACATCACCCCACACATGAGTTACAATGCTGCTCTCATCTCTCATCTGCCTCTGTGTTCCGCTGGGGGGAAGTAAGTTTAGAAAGAAATATGCATATATTCTCTTTAGAGTCGCTTTCCCACGCTTGGCTGCTGCTGCAGCTTTTCACCTTTTAGCCTATTCATCACTAGCTCCTCTGGAGTTGGGCAATGTCTGCTTATCTTTAATCCTGCTCCATACACTCAGGTTTAAAAACCCAGCCTGGCCAGATCCACTGCGCACCACCTGGACAATGCTGGCTCTGATGCAAGCAGCTGGGCAAAAAGCAAACTCTCTCCTGAGGCCGGACTTGGAGCGATCTTCCATTTTAAACAGCAAAGCCTTCTTGATGCTGGACGCTCATGCTAACATGCGTAGCATTAAATGTTTTTGGTAGCTATTCACAGATAAGCTAGAGGTGTACTGTATTACTGGGGTAACCAGCCTCCAAGTGGTGCCTCAGTAAACATGCTGTGCTGGAAAGCTGGGATTAGCGCTATTCAGCTACACAGCTAAATGTGCCATTGTTAGCTGGGAGCCCAGAAGGAATACAAGCAGTCACTATCCCAGGGGGAGGAAGTGGATGGTAGGGGTCAGTCTCTGTTGCTGATGCACATGCACAACAAATATGTACAGCACTGTGCAGACGTCAGAAACCGCACGTCGCTGATTTAATTTCCATATTTTTCAATATGGTTATTAATTTTTTAATATCAGAAAATGCACAGCAGAACACATAAAGAGCTAACTGACAGTAATGAAACTGGGTGGGTAGGTTTGGCATTGTGAGGCTGACTGACCCAACAGCCAAGATTGCGGACATTCAGCGACCGGTAATTTCCTCCATAGGTCATCCTGTTAGTGCCAGCATCTTTGGCAAACAGCTGCAAGTTGCAGGACTACATGCACGCAAACAGTTACAACGACCGTCCTTAAGACCACATCAACATCACCTCTACAGCTCCAGTCTAAAAGGTCTGTCATGTTGCGTTAGCAAACATGGTGACTTGCCACCATACTGAGAAACACTGCTTCTGTATGTGTAGCTCTATAAATATTGCCCATATCAGTGTAAACTTATCATTTATTGCACTGGAATTCTTGCACACTGAATTATTTTGTTCGCTGATGAACTTGCTCATATAAAAAAAATTTGGCATGGACTTAACAAGTGTCTGGATGTAGGCCACATCAGTGTTCAGACACTCGTGCAGATTTGGTGGATGTCTTTCCTGGCAAAATTCCAAGGAGAATTCCCTGTAGACTGGGATTTGCTAGTAGACCACTGCTGGTAGACCTGTACGCTTCCATACACCTGCAGATTCATCTACTTCCTTCACACTATGGTCTTTGGCCACGCCCACATGCAGTCTCTCCTTTTAGCCAATCATTAACATCTGCTCTGGAGCCATTTACCACCCATGGAACGAGACATTCCCTGCACTGTAGCACCTCTTCCCAATCTATGGATCCCATCACTCACACCCCGCAGGTACTTATAGCTATCACTGTGTGCCAACGGCATATACTATCCATTTATATCTTTGCACGTTCATCGACACTCCAGACATCAACTCCACTTTCGGTTGCATATGCATGGATGTCTGCAGACACCTCTGTTCTTCTCCTCCTTCAGCCTCCGTCTTTCAGTGTTTAGACTTTCGCAGTATAATCACTTCTAAGTCAGCTTGTTTACATTAAAACCCGTGTTCATGTTAACAGGAGCGAGGTAGATCAGTTAAAAGGTTTTCTGAGGTTGTGAGGGGCTGAGAGGGGGCCGCTAATGATGGAGCTGAGTAAACACACACACACACACACACACACACACACACACACACACACACACACACACGCACACACACACACACACACACACACACAGAGTTATTGTGTCTCTCGCTCAATTGTTAGCTAATTACACTCACACACAGATTAATTTATTCAAGAGTCTTTTTCTCTTGGCTTTGCTGAGAAGAATCCCTAGAGAGCAACACGGATGCTAACTGTTAACTGGTGTCTCAAAACATACACATTAAAATCAAGCTTTCAACTATTCATCTATTCATAAACCCTCTTTTATAAACTCCAGACAAAATGCATATCATTCTTTTTTTTTTTTTTACAAAATATGGTTAATTATTTATCCATAATTTAGCCTTTTATTTTTTATAGCTTTTCTGCAAGACTAATGGAATCTGCTGACCGTCAAGAGGCTAACTCAGGATTCAATCAGAAACAACCGCTTTTTACCATACGATCAAATTATGCAGAATAAAATTGTGTCCCATGCACAATTACCTCCACCTGAGTACCTTAATTCACTCGGGAACTGCGTTCCGATTTAGGATTGATGTTGATTGGCCTCGGCACTATATCAAATTATAATTCTGTATGGAATTTATTTTGGGATTTTACGCTTCACCCATGCCGTCTTTATTGCTGTTTTCATTTATGGAAAAAATACATGTAATATACACTATATTCTCAAAGGTGTCCACTCACCCATCCAAATGATTAAATTCAGGTGTTCCAAACGCTTCCATGGCCACAGGTGTATAAAACCAAGCACCTAGGCCAAAGAATAGGTAGCTCGCAGGAGCTCAGTGAATTCCGAGTTTGTGGGAACAGTTTGGGGATGGCACCTTCCTCTTCCAACATGGCCTCACAAAGCAAGGTCCATAAAGACGTAGATAAGGGAGTTTGGTGTGGAAGAACTTGACTGGCCTGAACAGGGTTCTGACCACAACCCGATAGATTCCTTTGTGATGAATTAGAACAGAGACTGTGAACCAAGGCTTCTCGTCCAACATCAGTGTCTGACCTCACAAATGCGCTTCTGGAAGAATGGTCAGAAATTCCTATAGACACATTCCTAAACCTTTTGGAAAGCCTTCCCAGACGGGTTAAAGTTATGTTATAGCACTATAGGGTGGCCCGACGTCAAATTAAACCCTATGGATTAGATATGGGATGCCACGTTTGGAAAAATCTATATTAATATTTTGGTTATTATTTCTATTTTTACACTTTAATAAAGTTCTGTGTGTAATTTGTATCAAAATGTACATTTAAAATACTAACAACTATCCAGCGGAGTCTATTTCAACTGTCTATTGAAAGACTTAAAAGAGTATAAGGCACCTAGTCACATGACCACAGCACACCAATTATTATCCATATTATATATATATATTGTCGCTGTCCAATGAAAAACATGTATCTCCATTTTTGACGATTTTCACTTTTATGTATAATTTGATCACATGAGCTGCTGTTTACACTGTGTGTGAATTTCATGATGAATGGACAAACAGAAATGGCCCAAAGATCACTTGGAAAAAGTCTGGTTTCCATTGACTTGCATTAGAATTAAATTGGGTTTTGGCCTCTCCTGTAAAGTTGTAAAGTTGCTAATTTGGAGACGCATGTTTTTCTTTGGACAGCGACGATATATATATATATCCATATTATCATATTCTCCATAAACAAAAATGAGCCATCATCAGTATCAGCCATGTTTAAGAATGAAGTGGAGAGGAGGTTTACACAGAGTAATATGAACCAGGAAATGACTGAGTGCACTTTTCAATTCACTGCTCAATAAACATTATACTGTGAAATGTCAGTCCAGCAGTAACAGTTGCTAAAGGTCAAACCGTCTTATCTAGGACAGTAGACTCATTCCAGCTACTACAGCATAGCGGGTAATAGCACTGCTCTGCATGTTTGAGGCTGGGGTTTGTTTCCCTGCCTGGGAAAAAGTGGAATTTGCAGACTATTATATAACTCCCTGGACAAAAACAATGAGTCACCTTGTGTGTTTAAGGTGGTAGTAACTTCAGGCTCCTGTGGATGGAACTTAATGAGGATAATGCGGCTGTAAAAAGGCCTGCGGGGTGTGAGTGACGGGATCCATAGATTGGGAAGAGGTGCCTCCCTCCATGTGTGGAAAATGGCTCCAGAGCAGATGTTAATGATTGGCTAAAAGGAGTGACTGCATTTGGGCGTGGCCAAAGACCATAGTGTGAAGGAAGTAGCTGAATCTGCAGGTGTATGGAAGCCTACGGTCATACGGGTCTACCAGCAGTGGCTAAAATCCCAGTCTACAGGGAATTCTCCTCGGAATTATACCAGAGATGGCATCCACCAAATGTAGACCAACATTATCATGGCCTACATCCAGAAACTTGTCCAGTCCATGCCAAATGGAATCACAGCTGTTATTGGTACTTGATGTTACATGCTATTAGGCCCGTTTCAGTCACAGGTGACCCTTTCTTTGTCTGGTGAGCTTTCTGAACAATCTGAATGGTCTGAGGCTAATACTGCTGAATCAGTATGAAGAAATACTGTACATTAGCATGCAGTCATGTCAGCGTGAATAGCATGAGGACATTCTACATCTTCATTTACCCACTAGAACTTCTGGTCTCAAGTATGGCAACTGCTAGAAACCTCATTCTATGGCACTGTTGGAGCAGGTGCTGGCACCACAGCCCGGTTCCTGCTGTAGCCCTCTAATATTCTTTATTAGTCGTTTGTCATACTCTGTTCTAGTGAGCTGTGTACTAATAGCAGCGAGCCCTAAGATCTGCTGTGTTAAGCTCTCCCTCTGATGTGTTTCAGATCTCTACACCATTTCATCTTCTATGTTCAGTCAAATACCGTGTAATACAGCTGTAAAGCTGTAGTTCATAATCGCTCCTTGGAGCTCCAGCTGCTCTACACCTTCTATCTTCTATCATCCCCATTTGACAGTTTTGATCAGTGGGAATGAAGATCTGTAAAGTAGTGACCTCGTGATCAAAGAAATTAGACATTAGTGTTAATACACTAAATACATTATTATTCTACTAATTATTTTATGAGTTTGATGTATTATATAATCTACTAGACATCTCAAAACAGAAATATACACTCATCATCAGAAGAACAGCTGCACCCAGTGTCTCTCAATATGGCTAACCCAACATGCCAGACGTCTCGGTATGGAGCTGTAGAGGGTTCTAATGGTGTCCTGTGATAATCCATCCCATGCAGCTTGAATATCCTCACACAGTTCCTGGAAATGGTGCGGAAGGGGTGGAGGTGGAGTGACACCAGGCCTTCTGGACATGTGTAACAAACCGGTCATCTTGGTGCTGACCACGGTGCCTCCACACACGGATTCGTTGGTCGTCTTCACCAAGACAAAAGCGGGACTCGTCACTGAAGATGACCCGCTGCCATCCTGGGTCACTCCATGACAGTCCGGCACGACACCATTACAGTCTTCGGTGACGGTGGCGTGGGGGGCTGATTGTCTGATGTTGTGGTTGTTGGGTCAGTCAGGTACAGCGATAAGGCCTGTCCCTGCTTTCGTCACATGCATAGCCGTGCGTGAAAGTTCAATCATCCACATGTCTCACCATGTTTCACTCGTGTCGGTTGATTCCTTCTGGGTGCAGCTATTTGTGGAACTCTTCTTTAACAATGAGCGTAGCTATAAAATCGTATCCTCTTGATGTTGTGCTTGTCTTGCCTTCTGGTGTGGACCAGAGGAGTCTTAGTTCATCTCAAGGTTCCTTCCTCTTGCTCTGAAGGACTTTTACCTTGCCACCTTGGCTTGCTCACTGGGGGCTCAAACCCAGATTCACTGTAAAGCAGCTTTGGGACCCCATCTGTTGTAAAAGAGGTTATACTAAATAAACCTTGACTTGACTTAAGACAGATTTGGCTGGGAATGAAATAAATGAGGGGGGCTCTCTGCTCAGTATCGCATTTTTAAGAAACCAGTTCGATTTTACTGAAAGTGGTTGATTCCAAATGCTAGTGAAAAGCAGTTGCTAGATCTACTGCTAATGTACATTATAATGCACTGTGTTTAAAAAGCAAGAAGCAATTAAAATGCAAAGAGACAATAACCCTAAACACTGCCAATAGCGTTACAGTATGATGGTCTTTGATGGATCAGGCCGTTATTTAAAACGCACATTTACAGTCTATGAATTTCACAGATGATGGCTTTGTTCATATTTAGTCTGCATTATTCATACAGACAATGCAGTGCCGCCATGACCTTCAGTCAATTCATGGTCTTAACCGTAGGCGTGGGCCGACTGTAGCCGCACAGAGAATATTTTATCTAAGATGTGTAATGACAGAGGCTGCATAATTGGAGAAGAGCCAGTACATGACCACAGCTGCTGAAAACACTCTGAAGGAAGAGTGCGGAAATAGTACACCTCTCAACACACAATGAGAGAAGGTGAGAGGGTGAAGGAGAGTGTCACACGCAAGTGTTCAACATCTCCCTGCTATGGCAGCAGACAGTATCCTGGTGCTGGTACATAACTATGCATTCCGTCTCCACACCATTCCGACCTGGTCTTGTCTTGGTCGGGCGGGGGTGGGTGTTTAGGTGGGCTCGGGGAAGTGTTCCGTAGAGTGTGATGCCTCCGTCAGAGGTAATTAGATCTGAATCTCTTTTCCTATCGTTACTGAATATCAGAAAAACCTTCACAGAGAAGGAATCGGGCCTTTCTCTGCATCATGGCTCTCAAAGTACCGGCCTGCGGGTCCGCCATGATTCATTCATGACACAATGGTAGATACAGCGTGTCAGAATTAAGGATTAAGAACCCACCGAGAACCCAGATAACTGCTCTCGCCATTCCCGCTCGCAAAAAGCTGCGTTCTGCAGAAACGCCAGGGCTGTCATAATAAGAGTCATGAGCAAGTGTACAGCCAAATGCAAGGTGAATACTAACATGCTAATTAGATGCTTGTGTTTATTTTCTATGGAAAAATAAATAAATAAATAAATATGATATTGATACTAATAATTAATGCTAATAATAAACAGCAGTAGCACTATTTAATATTGCTTTTATTATAATACATCTTAATATAACTATTTAAAAACTTTTTTTTTACATCTTAGACACTTATATAGATTCAATTATGATCTATTTAAACCCAGCAAGGCAGTAACTGAGATACATTCATAATTTATAGGGATGCTTCTAGGGGTGGTGACATTTTAACTTGTGAAATATTATCTACATTTATGTCAACATTTTTTGTTAAAAAGTTAAAATCTTTGCATGTATGATCATTTATTTTTATTCACAAAATTCTGTCCCATATTTTCATGTAACTAGTCCATTAGCCTGTAACTGTCATACCTGTCATAACCCCAAAACACATTTTTACTGCAATTAAATCATTATTCTTTGTATTTTACTCATTTTTTTATGATCAAGTTTTTATGATCATGTGTGCACAACTGTTCAGCTTAAAACCACCTCAAAAATGAAATTATAAACAGTCAAAAATAAAATTTCATCAGTGTTATTATTGTTCTACTAGTCACTAAATGGAAATTTCATAAGCAAATTCATCCTATATCCTGCAATAAAATAAACATAATAAAAGTTGGGGCTATTTAAAGTAGAGGGAACTTTGAATTAACATCATATTAGATTTGTGCTTATTAAAAACCATAAAGAGACAGATCTACAGTGTGCCAACTAATATTATTATACAGAGCCTTATGCCCATTGCTATTCCGAGAGTTTATAATAAATACACTGTACTTATTGTATATTCTATATTTGTATATAGAATTTGTGTACATGATTATGTAATTTTGAGAGAGAGACGGGTTTGCTGTTGAACTATTATTTGTATATTTATTAAATATTTGATTCACTATGAAGGTTTCAATATCATTATGTGAAAGTATGTGACAGTACAGAGGGCTGACACAGGCTAAACTGTGGCTGTTGATGATTTCAATGGTAGAAAAGTGCTAGAACGATGCTATACTGAGCCGTATGGAGGCTTGGAGTATAAGCTTTACTGTCTAATACCCGTGAACCCTAAACCCCCTAAACCCATAGAAAATGCTGTACATTTCATAAAAAAAAAAAAAGCTCTCCAGAATTTCCTACATCAGTCTAGTATTTTATTTTTGTCCTACGTCTTACGTGGATTTACGTTCCCAAACAGACAAAGTTCAGTTTTTACATGCAGGCATAAAAACTCAAGACGAGTAAAAAGGTTACAAGTTTACGAAACACAATGCGCTTTAGGCGAGTTGGAAGGCGTCCTTCTACACGATCCTCCGCACCGGCAGCACGCTGAAACGTAGATGCAGGCATTCAGCGCGCTCTCTGTTGTCTTCAGGGTGTCTGAACACTGCACTCTGGACTGGAACAGCACTTAGTATGGTCATTACAGTGCGCACTTCTTCCTGTGTGCCTCTCTCTGACAATTAGACACAGGGCTGCGGCAGCTCTTACTGCTATAGCTCATTTCTTTAAAGCAGAGAGGAAACAGCGCTGGGCTCCCTTCACCTCGGTTTTAACCTCCAGCCTTCGGCAAGTGCAGCGGCATGACATCGCATCAAGTCAAACTGCCATATTTAGGATACGGACACATACCGGCACATGGAATCCATTTAAAAAATCATATTTAATAGTGTAAAGATACATATGCAGCCACAATTTATGGCTAATGTTACCAAAAGCTGGCCATTACTGACCATGCACTGATATGCACAAGCCAGTTTCGAAATATCCGCCAGTTCCTTAGGTACCAGCTCATTCTGTTATTAGTATCATATTTTTATTATGCAATTTCAGATGAAAGCCAAAGATTAAAGCCATATTTCAGGTTCATGAATGATGTGATATGTTTATTTCTCTCACTCAGAAACAGTAGAAATATGATCTGTGCTTTAGCTCTATCTTTTCTGACAAGCCAAATGCACTCTGTACTCTCTGTTAAGTACATCTGAACTTTATCTGCCATCTGTTTCACTGGCCTGGAAGAGCTTATGGAAAAATCGGTGCCTTGTCTGAATTGTAGAAGAGCATAAGGCGAACAATAAAAATGACCTTTAACCCTGTTCACTGCTGTAGCACATATAAACACGTATAAATAACATACAGTCGCAGTCAAAGGTTCAGACACAACCTACTAAATGGATGTAGCTGGTGATCTTAAAGACTCTACAGTCTTACACTGAGCAGCTCCAACTGATGAGAGTCTGAACCAGTCCATATCCTGATACACCACATCTACTCCTGATGTACACAGTATGATACTCCTCCATATCTCCACCTCTAATATATATTTAGTGGTGTAAAAACTTTGATCTCTTTTTCTGCACAGTGTAAAAGCTCTAGTTCTCCTTTCAGCTTAGTGAATATTCATGATGGGCCGACCAATAGAATCGCTCCAAACCTGCTTAGTAATAAACCTTGTTCTATCAGCTCCACTGCAGGGTAAGAAAGCTGGTTCCTCCTCCTGCACAGCTCCATTCTGGGGGTGTTTAAGGTGGACTGTATAATTATAAGGAGTGCTAGTTTATAGTTTGATGTGTTCACTTTTAGTCTACATTAAAGCTTTAAGATAAACATAAGGAGAACCTTCTATGAGTAGCTGTGTCTAAACTTTTGACTGGTACTGTACAAATATACATATATATATATATATCGTCGCCGTCCAAAGAAAAACAGGTATCTCCAAAATGCCAATTTTACAGGAGAGGCCAAAAACCTAATTTCATTTGAATGGAAGTCAATGGAACCGGACGTCTTTCCAAGCAGTTTTGGGCCATTTCTGTTGCTCCATTCTTCCTAAAAATTTCCACACAGTGTACACAGCAGCTCATGTGATCAAATGAGGCATAAAAGTAAAAATCAACAAAAATGGAGATACATGTTTTTCATTGGACAGGGACGATATATGAATGGCCTATTTACAATTCAAGACTCGCCGAGTTTTCCGTAAGTTATGTAGAAGAGCTCTGTTCTGATTGGCTGCTCTCAAACAGGATAAGTAGGCGGTGCTAAGGCGGGGCCTGTTGCAGGCTAACTAGGTATGTGGAAAAACGTGTTGTTTTTGTTTTCTGGGTCTCTTAGTTAGACTGCAGAGAGAATGGTATACGTTGAAACCTGTACAAATGTTTACATCAAGACTAGCACACTGAAGATCCTGACTAATGTATCTCACTGAATACAGCAACAACCCCAACACTGCACCAAACAAGCACCTGACCCTCACCTACGCGCCTTCTGAACACGTAGCGCCGGCGCTCTTTGTGGATTCATACGGCTGTGACTGTGCGTGGGCTGTATGCGCCCGAGTGTCCCACTCGACCCGTGCTTTATTTCTTGGAGACACTGCAGCAAGTTTAAGCCCTCCAAAATACACCTCCCCTCCCTCTCTTCTTAGCTGGAAGAAAGACAAGTTCTCTTCAGTTCCCAAACGCAAATGCAAATTCACCTTCTTTGACAACCTTGAACTAGAACGATCTATTATGACCTTCAGTAATATTACAGCTCCATTTTGTTGGGAATTTGACAGCCATTAATCATGCATGGGATCATTTGTCACACATCTTCCCCAATCCCTCCTGCTGTCTCAACACACAGTTTAACCTCGCGCTGAACCTGATCTGCATACCATCATCTTCTCTGCCCTTTCTCTTCCTTCTGTGACTCCTGTTCCAGTGCTGTGTTCTGTGTTTGTCCTTCTGCCGTGTTATCTCTATGCCCCCAACCCAGTTTCACCACTATATTAAGATCATCCTAATAATTATAGAGTGTTTAATGCTGTAAAAAATGGCTGGTGTTTTATACTGTTCGTGTGCAATTATGTAATGACTTGGGCTGTCAAGTTAAAAAATGTGTTATTGCGATAAATTATTAATGCCATCAATATTATTTAGGCTGTTAACAGATAGTTTAACTCGTCAGGCCATTCGCAGAAGTAGCGCTTGCATACTGTATGCTGCCATGATCAAATTCAAAACTGTAGGCCTCCTCTTTTGGCCAAATTTTACACTAGCCCTTTAAGAGAGACTGTCAGCACCTTGTGCTGAATAGTGGTCTCAGGACACCTTGTGCTGAATAGTGGTCTCGGGACACCTTGTGCTGAATAGTGGTCTCAGGACACCTTGTGCTGGATAGTGGTCCCAGGACACCTTGTGCTGAATAGTGGCCTCAGGACACCTTGTGCTGAATAGTGGTCTCAGGACACCTTGTGCTGGATAGTGGTCTCAGGACACCTTGTGCTGGATAGTGGTCTCAGGACACCTTGTGCTGAATAGTGGTCTCAGGACACCTTGTGCTGGATAGTGGTCTCAGGACACCTTGTGCTGAATAGTGGTCTCAGGACACCTTGTGCTGAATAGTGGTCTCAGGACACCTTGTGCTGGATAGTGGTCTCAGGACACCTTGTGCTGGATAGTGGTCTCAGGACACCTTGTGCTAGATAGTGGTCTCAGGACACCTTGTGCTGAATAGTGGTCTCAGGACACCTTGTGCTGGATAGTGGTCCTGGGACACCTTATGCTGGATAGTGGTCCTGGGACACCTTGTGCTGGATAGTGGTCTCGGGACACCTTGTGCTGGATAGTGGTCTCAGGACACCTTGTGCTGGATAGTGGTCTCAGGACACCTTGTGCAGGATAGTGGTCTCAGGACACCTTGTGCTAGATAGTGGTCTCAGGACACCTTGTGCTGGATAGTGGTCTCAGGACACCTTGTGCTGGATAGTGGTCTCAGGACACCTTGTGCTGGATAGTGGTCTCAGGACACCTTGTGCTGAATAGTGGTCTCAGGACACCTTGTGCTGGATAGTGGTCTCAGGACACCTTGTGCTGGATAGTGGTCTCAGGACACCTTGTGCTGAATAGTGGTCTCAGGACACCTTGTGCTGGATAGTGGTCTCAGGACACCTTGTGCCGGATAGTGGTCCCAGGACACCTTGTGCTGGATAGTGGTCTCAGGACACCTTGTGCCGGATAGTGGTCCCAGGACACCTTGTGCCGGATAGTGGTCTCAGGACACCTTGTGCTGGATAGTGGTCTCAGGACACCTTATGCTGAATAGTGGTCTGAGGACACCTTGTGCTGGATAGTGGTCTCAGGACACCTTGTGCTGAATAGTGGTCTCAGGACACCTTGTGCTGGATAGTGGTCTCAGGACACCTTGTGCTGGATAGTGGTCTCAGGACACCTTGTGCTGGATAGTGGTCTCAGGACACCTTGTGCTGGATAGTGGTCTCAGGACACCTTGTGCCGGATAGTGGTCTCAGGACACCTTGTGCCGGATAGTGGTCTCAGGACACCTTGTGCCGGATAGTGGTCTCGGGACACCTTGTGCTGGATAGTGGTCTCAGGACACCTTGTGCTGGATAGTGGTCTCGGGACACCTTGTGCTGGATAGTGGTCTCAGGACACCTTGTGCTGGATAGTGGTCTCAGGACACCTTATGCTGAATAGTGGTCTGAGGACACCTTGTGCTGGATAGTGGTCTCGGGACACCTTGTGCCGGATAGTGGTCTCAGGACACCTTGTGCCGGATAGTGGTCTCGGGACACCTTGTGCCGAATAGTGGTCTCGGGACACCTTGTGCCGAATAGTGGTCTCGGGACACCTTGTGCCGAATAGTGGTCTCGGGACACCTTGTGCCGGATAGTGGTCTCGGGACACCTTGTGCCGGATAGTGGTCTCGGGACACCTTGTGCTGGATAGTGGTCTCAGGACACCTTGTGCTGGATAGTGGTCTCAGGACACCTTATGCTGAATAGTGGTCTGAGGACACCTTGTGCTGGATAGTGGTCTCGGGACACCTTGTGCCGGATAGTGGTCTCGGGACACCTTGTGCCGGATAGTGGTCTCGGGACACCTTGTGCCGGATAGTGGTCTCGGGACACCTTGTGCCGGATAGTGGTCTCGGGACACCTTGTGCCGGATAGTGGTCTCGGGACACCTTGTGCCGGATAGTGGTCTCGGGACACCTTGTGCTGGATAGTGGTCTCGGGATACCTTGTGCTGGATAGTGGTCCTGGGACACCTTGTGCTGGATAGTGGTCTCGGGACACCTTGTGCTGGATAGTGGTCTCAGGACACCTGTATATATGGTGGGGGACTACCCAGACCATGGGATACAGTCTATTTCCACTGGTTTGAGAGCCAAGCGATTACATACCTGGATATGGGCGGTTCTTAGACAGGAAATAGAAGTTGGAGGATAACACAAAAAAAAAAAAAAAAAAGAAACGGTGGCGGCATCAACAACTCTATGTGACTACTGTGACTACAGGCGACCGGCCTGGGAAGCCTTAAAGACTTGGCCTTAGACTAGAAGGGGCAGTGTTAACGTCCAGCTGAACACTATCAGTCCAAGCAGCTTCATACCTCCAGTGTAGCTCTAATGAATTGTGGTCCCCCCCAAAAAACCTACAGTGTAGCCCAAAAGGCCTCATAGCTCCAGCATTGCGCTGCTCATGAATCCAGCCGGGCACCAACAGTCCGGGCAGCTCCACAGCTGCGTGGCAGCGCCATCCAAGCAGTTGGCCCTGGCAGCCATATAGCCACGGTATCCCGCCACTCAAGCAGTCTGTCCAAGCATCCTCATAGCTGCGACACACTGTCACTCAAGCAGCCAGTCCAGGATGTATCATGGCTGCGGTGTGGAGTCGCTCGAATGGTCGGCCCAAGAATCCTGAGTGAGTCATGGGAGGAAAATTTCTCGGCCGCTGTCTCAGTGGTTGTGATGGCAAACTCATCAGCCAGCAAGAAAACTTCACAACACACACACGTGGAACACATAACAGAAATGTGATGTGGCAGTCAAACTGCACCAGCGCACCTGCACTGGAACACCAACAAACACGTTACAGAGGCTCTTAACCTGTCCAGCTGGTCATGTGTATGTGCAGGCACAAAACAGGCTCCAGTATTCTCTGAACACATGACTGAACTTCCTGGTGTTATTTCCTTGATTCAGGAGGAGGGGTCAAAATGTTTCGCTATACAAGACTTATTATTTAAGACTTATTATAATTATTATTTATTCCCACTAATCATTAAAAATATCAGGTAATTACATATTTACTGAGGGTGTAACTTTATTATTAATTAAATTAAATTTATTAATTTAGTAAGGAGCATCAGAAAAATATTTCAAACCATCACCCAAATTCAAAAACTGCTTAACGAGTATACTCTGTCTGCCTCTCTCTTTCGCTGTCTACTGTAGTATAGTATTAGTCCCCAGTACGACCGACATATCCAACGTATTAAATAGGTTTTTAATCAGGACATTAGTCAAATTACAACACAGAAACGTGTCATAACATACCTTATTTTAAATAAATAATAATGTAATAATAATAATAATAATAATAATAATAATAATAATAATGAGAGATATTCACAAAAAATTAAAATTGACATTTAAATTAAACTCATTGGTTGGCTGGTTTGGCAATAGTCTACGGAGCACCTGCCCTTCCTGTGTGTTCTGATGCTGGTGCTTCATCTGCCTCGACTGGGTGCCAGTGCCTGCCTACATTGCTGTCCAGTATGGCTACCGTGGAGCTGCTTCATGTCCTGTGCTGTGAGGGGACTTTACTTGAGCTTGCTAACTGGGGGCTTGACTTGCCTTGACTTGAGAGTTCCATACAAGCTGATGTAAACCATTTCACTTTTGAGTCATATGCAATTCAGTCAACATGGACAAGTAGCTTGACCTGACCTGACCTGACCTGACCTGACCTGACCTGACCTGACCTGATTTCACTTGACTTGACTTGACTTGACTTGACTTGACTTGACTTGATTTGACTCGACTCGACTCAACATTTCCATACAAGCTGATGTAAACCATTTCACTTTTGAGTCATATGCAATTCAGTCAACATGGACAAGTAGCTTGACCTGACCTGACTCGACTCGACTCGACATTTCTATACAAGCTGATGTAAACCATTTCACTTTTGAGTCATATGCAATTCAGTCAACATGTACAAGTAGCTTGACCTGACCTGCCCTGCCCTGCCCTGACCTGCCCTGACCTGACCTGACCTGATTTCACTTGACTTGACTTGACTTGACTTGACTTGACTTGACTTGACTTGACTTGACTCGACTTGACTCGACTCGACTCAACATTTCCATACAAGCTGATGTAAACCATTTCACTTTTGATTCCTATGCAACTTAGTCAACATGGATGAGTGGTTAAAATCATGGTTTGACGAAAGAAGAGATCCTAAGGTTTAGCCATCAACTATTAAAGTGGATGCCATATCTCAGACAGAGAAAGCCAAGGGGAGGGTCAGCATTCCCAGCAGACCCACCGCAATATCTTGTGGCACAGGGCTAATTTTCAGTGTAGTGTGTGGGAGCGGGCCGTCAACCATCCCAGTGCAGGCAGGGCAACCTTCAGACGGTGAGGCGGCTGAGGAAGGTGATTTTAGGAAAGCTCAATATACAATGACAATAAACTTGAATAAAGTCTCACCTACGGCAGTCATTCTCACACATGACTAACGCAGATGGAAACCTGCGGGAACGAGACTGTGAAATCGGTTCTGCACAGAGCTCTAGAACCAAGCATAAACTGAAATGAAGACAATACATCAATATCTAGTGCTAAGCCATGCACGCATGCAACCTGCAAACCAGCAAATACCACCCTGTGTTTCCTTCTCAGTGGTCTCGCCAAATGAGCCTGTGAAGTCAAACAATTTACAATGTCTCTCGGAGACTGAAGGCCTCCATATACTTCCTGCGCATACGACGGCTTCGGTGAACTATATGATGTAATTCCGGAGAAAACAAACACAACTCCAGAGAAAACAGCCCCCCTATAACAGCCTCCAGTCCTCCGGGAAGACTTTGCACGAGATATTGGAGTGTGTCGGTGGGAATTTGTGCCCACTCAGTCAAAAGAGCATTTCTGAGGTCAGACACTCATGTTGGATGGTCCAGGTTTAATTCATCCATGAAGCTGAGGTCAGGGCTCTGTGCTGGCCACAGGAGTTCTCTTTATGGAGCTGGCTTCGTGCTCAGGGGTGCAGGCATGCTGGAACAAGAGCAGGTCTTCCACAAGCTGTTCCCACAAAAGTCTAAAACATCTATATATACTGCAGCATTAACATCACCTTTCACTGGAGTAGAGGAGTCCAAATTCTGAATCCTCCAGACCCCCATTATTCCACCTCCACCCAATTTTACTGTTAGCACAATACCCTCCATTCAGTAGCATTCTCCTGGCATCCACCAAACTCAGATTCAGTCATGGCAGATAGAGAAGTGTTATTCATCACCCCATAGAACACAATTCCACTGCTCCAGAGTCCAGGGGTGGCATGCTTTACACGCCTCCAGCCAATACTTGGTACCACGCATGGTGATCTTAGGCCTGTGTGCAGCTACTTGGCTATGGAAACCCACAAAGCTCCTGACACACAGTTCCCCTGTGAGTTTGCATTGTCTACCACTTAATGGCTCCTCTGTTGTGGCTCCTAGATGCTTCTATATTACTGCGGCATGTGAAGAAGCGTCAGTATGTAGAATCAAGGGCCCAGACTCTGCAACTTTAGTGACATATCATTCCCAATTTACCCGTATGTACATATTCAGTCCTTTAAAGAAAGCATGCTCGGATTCATGCGGATGTTTAGATAGTATGCACATGAAACAAAAGTATTCACCGGCTCATAAGCCAATTTCTAGGCAGAGTCTAGGGTCTAGCAGCAGGTGCACTGCTCCAGTTACTCTTCATTGTCATAAATATCTCCATAGAGTAAACATTAAACAGAATAAAATGTGAAATAAACAAAAATGTAGCCTATTTATTTAGCTAGTTACATGTTTTCAAATAGAGCACTTTATACCATGCATATCGTCGCTGTCCAAAGAAAAACAGGTATCTCCAAAATGGGAACTTTACAGGAGAGGCCAAAAACCTCATTTAATTTGAATGGGAGTCAATGGAACCAGACGCCTTACCAATCAGTTTTGGGCCATTTCTGTTGGTCCATTCTTCATGAAATTTCCACACAGTGTAAATGGCAGCTCATGTGGTCAAATGAGGCATAAAAGTAAAAATCAACAAAAATGGAGATACATGTTTTTCTTTGGACAGCGACGATATCAGAACTATACACAGTATTATTAATATAGTTTATTTATTGCAACTCACATCTCAGTTTTTCATGCTGCTAATTTATGTGCAATAATCTCACTGTTTATTATAACCAAGCCTTTTTTTATAACTTTCCAGTGCTAAGTTTACAGCTACAGTGTTATGTTTACATTGTATGTTACAGGGTGCAAAAATATTATCACCTGAAAACATAGCAATAATTAGCAATAAAAAGCAAACAAAGTGCAATAAGTGCAAAGAATAATTTCTATATATCTATATTTCCCCTTCTATGGAGGAATATTTCACATTGGGTATCTTTACTTTAACTTTATATATATGGCTTGTGTACTTTGGTGGCTGCTGCACTGATAGATAAGCCATATTTTGTTTGCATATATTTCAGGGAGGTAGTTATTCGCTGTATCAGTAGGATATGGCAAAAGCCCTAAAGGAACATAGTGTAGTCAGAGTTTCTGTGTACATCAAAATATGTACACCCAATTTAGTGCAATGATTGCTGTGTCCAATGTTATTAGTTTTATGAATGAGTACTTTTGAAATCACTTAATAATCTGATAACTGCAAAAAATTTGATTGTGCCAGTAATTTGCCAGGCAAAAGGTAATATCTGAATGTTTCAATTCCTCAAGCATTTGGTCTGTTTCAGCCACGCTCTATTAGTGTTGCCATCTTACAGTTGCCGTGTTAAACACTGCTTACTTATTTCTGGTACAGGGTCGGTTTTCAAACATGCACAGACTGAGATGAACGAAAGAAATCAGAGTAAGGGTGTACGTGCCCTGAGAAACCAGCTTACAAAGCTGTCTTTAGCAGATTTCATAATCGGATTTCTAGGCCTTTTTCTGATCTATGACTCAGAGTATACTTGTTACATAAACAGTTTAATAATCAAATAACTGCAGAAACCTGTTTATGATCAGATTATGAGATGCTTGCTGTTATGTTCTATGATTGTACAGATTTTTGCTGATTTCTTTTTTATGTTGACGGCAACTTTGATCCTTTAACTTAAATCTGACATTTTTACAGACTGTTATAATATTCATCAACCAATCGATCGATCAATCAATCAATCAATCAATCAATCAATCAATCAATCAATCTGATGCATATGCATATCCAGCTCTGGAAACATTTAAGAGACCACCTGAAAATGATCAGTGTCTCTAGGTGTACAGGTTCTGGGTTTGTGTTGGACCAGAATTCCTCAGTTCTGTTTGATTCTCTACACTACTGGAAGCATGTCTCCCAAACTCCAGATCAGATATTGTATTAGATCTGTTTATTTAGAAAATCACTAATGACCTCCAGAAGCCTGTTTTTAGAACCATGCTCGCTGTGCGTTTCACCCCAGCCACCGCTCACCAGTCTCTCTGTAGGTCACTCGAGGTCATCTTACGGTGGTTAAGGGACATTGGAATGAGGAGGCGCTCATCACGGTCAGTAGAGAGTGGGTTTGGCCCTCTGCCAGTCTGTAGCTGTGTTGTCCTGTGTGTTTGCTGCTGGACCTTGTTCTTATGAACCAGACGCTCACTGTATCTGCCGGTAAAGCTAGAACCTACCACTGTTACTCAGTTCATATATATATAAATTATTTTATATTTTACATTGCAATCCTTATGCTAACCTCACGTTATTTCATGTGTGCATACATTTGTCAAAGCATTTCACTGCTATTTAATATTTTTGCAATTTTTAATTATAAAAATATTGATATTGGCTGAAGTATGTACGGGCACGTTGCACCTCTTGTATATTCGTGTATATTTAGTGTAGATTCAATCTTTATTATATGATCTTATTGTTTCATGTGAGCAGGCAGTTATCAAAGCATTCCACTGCTGGTTGTACCGTTGCACTAATCTATGTATCTGACGAACAACGTTTGTTATGATTTGATTATTTCTGGAGCTCAGAGGTGAGTACATTTGGCTGCGTGTGTTCAAGCCGGTTTACTCCCAGTTGCTTTAATTGAAGCAGACTCAGCAAGCAGAATTCACAACTGTACACTCAAAGCATTTAGGGGATGAATCCGCATAAGCCTTTGAGCAATCAGCTCTGCTATGATTGATACCACACTTCAGTCTTCACGAGTAATTACATTATAAACTCGGCTTAAATGGAATTCTGGCCAAATAAAGCCCATTCTGTGAGGAGCTCCAATACTAATTAACACTTGCTGTATCTAATCTCTTAAAATAATTGCCCTATCTTATTTATTTGTTTGGTTATTTTGCATGTGGAGTAATTAGTGTCAGGCCTAAGCACCAAAAGTTAATGAACAGCAGATAAGCAGGTGTTTAGGTTGCAAAAAAAAAACAAAACAACAACAACAAAAAAACCACACAACCCGCATTTTCTCTCGCAGCAACATTAAAAGAGCATTTGCTTCCGTCTTCCACTTAATCCTTAAACGGCCTGGAAAAATCGGATTCTAAATAAGTGTAACTTTTCCAGCACATCATCCCGAGACCCAAGCTGCGTGTTGACATGGCTTTTTTGTACCGGCATAGATCCGGAATGCCTGTGATGTTAATTGTTTTCGGAGCGGGAACGTGAGGGGAATTGATTGCACAGTAAACGATGACAAAAGTCTGCAGTTCGACAGCTGATTTAGTGAGTGCCGGCTGCGAGTGGCGGCGGGGCCTTTTCCCTCTCTCTCACTCTCTTTCCTGCTGCCGTGTGTCCTGAATCAATATCTATCAACGATTTGAAATTAAACCCAGATTAAATCCCAATTTCATCACAGAGAGGCACGTCTGGAGAGATTCATTTAATTATATCAGTCTGCGGAAGGAGAATCGAAGTTGTTCTTCACCTTTATCTATCTTACTGAAATGTCAACCCAGCCAAAAACAATCTGGGCTGAGTTTTGATACAATTTCTGTAATCTCAACAGTGAGTGATGAAAACTGCGACTGTCAGAGATGATATTTCTGGCCCATGGAAAAAAAAACAAAACAGAACTCAGCTGAACGACGCCTCTTTACAACTCACCACAAACAGCTGAGAGAGAACTGCCTCTGGAATAAAGAGTGCCCTACCTTGTACTATGAGGTGGACTTTGGTGGATTCTGGCTTCTTGTTAGTGAGGATGGAGCAGACGTAGGGCCCTTCGTCATGCAAGTTCACGTCCAGGATCTTTATACTGTACTCCGTGACCGCTGTGTTGTTCAGGAGCACCACTCGGGGGTCCAACGACCATTTCTCATTCCCCGTAAAAAGAATGGTGGTCCGGTTCAGCCAAGCTACTCGCGAAACCTTGCTGTCCACATTGCATCTGTTGGAACACAAGAGGAAACACGATTCAGTTATCATGACTGTTTACATGCGGACAAAAAGAACTGTTGCCAATAATTCATTCACTGAGCCAGTCAAGAATCAGAGTTCTGTTGAAATGGTTTTAGAGCCCCCCACCCCCTAAACAAGCCCCAATAGGGATGTCCATTTTGACTTAAAAATGTATATTTGGTGAACCACAGAAAAAAAAAACATGGCTGTTTGTCTGATATTAATGTTAAGGAGGCTGCCTGTCAAATAAGCTAACAAGCTAAAGCTAACCTACAGCAGTAGATCGTGTCTTCATCTTCTAGATTAGGTGGGATCCTCTCAGCAGGATATGCATTAACTTTGTAGTTTGTTGAGGTGACGCTGACAATGGAATACCTAGCTAACACCAGCTATCATAGCTTAGCCTAGCTAACTACCTATTGCAGACTTCTCAGTCATGCTCTTAACAATGTATTGCTGGCAATACATTCTTCTTACCTGGAAAATTTTGTGTTTATGACAATGTGCCGTATTATATTTAAATACATATGTACCTCAGATATTGTTGCAGTCCACTGAAAAATATGCAAAATATGAAAAAAAAAAATTTCCTGTAATGTAGCCATTTGAAGATACGTGTTTGTCTTTAGACCGTGACAGTGTATTATATGACGCACTGCATTATTGCCCTGTATACTTTGTCTCTGACTTTTCCAAAGGAAGTATAGTGAATCCCTGATTTATGGAAATCCCTTCTTAATTAAAATACAGCATGGTCTCCACTTTATAAGGTGTGGAAAGAAGATAAATGAGTGTGGCACAGTTTTAGACGGGTTTACATCATATTTACCAAACAAACTTTTCCTGGTTTCACTCATCAAAAAAATTTTGGATTTCTTGTGGAGTACCACAGGGGTCCGCTTTAGGGCCTCTGCTTTTCTCTTTGTACATGTTATCTCTGGGTGATGTCATTAGGAAACATGATGTAAACTTTCATTGCTATGCTGATGACACGCAGTTATACATCTCCATACATTTGGATAATCTAGACTTAATAATAATCTAGTATAAAAACTTGAACATGTGTGTCACATATTTCTCAGTGGATGTCACAGAATTTCCACAGCTAAATGAAGACTGAAAAACTGAAATATTGATTCTCGATACACAAACTCGGTCCTTTAGCTGCTAATATAAAACCTGAAGTACGAAACCTGGGCGTGATCTTAGACTCTGAGCTCTCGCATGTCAACTCAGTCACTAAAATCGCTTTTTATTATTTAAGAAATATCGCTAAAGTTCAGTGTCAGAGTGATGCAGAGAAACTTATTCAGGCAAGACCCTTATGACTCATACAGAACACAGCAGCTCGGATCCTAACAGCTCCTAAACACAGAGCTCATATCACTCCTGTTCCGAAAGAGATGCACTGGCTACCTGTATCTACTAGAACAGACTTTACAGTTCTGCTGCTGGTCTATAAGGCTCTGCATAATCTAGCACCTGGTTATGTCACAGAACGACTCTCTGTGTATGTTCCAGCTCGTGATCTTAGATCTACAGGTGCTGGCCTTCTGCTAATACCTTCTGTAAAACCAGGAAACATGGAGAGATACTCTGCTTCTAAACTGTGGAGCTCAGTTCAGCTTCTATTAGACAGTTGAGCTCAGAGCTCACGTTTAATACACACCTAAACCCGCATCTCTGTAACTCAGCGTTTAGTTAAAACATTACCATGCTATTAAAGTGTGTGTGTGTGTGTATAGATATTTGTATTTGTATCTGTATGAGTTTATTTCTATGTGTATATATACATTTTTGAATATGTATATATGTGTGTACGTTGTAGTAGTAGTAGTAGTCCTTCCTATTGTTGATGTCAACTGTCTGTAAAGCACTTTGAGCTGCCAACGGTATGAAAAGTGCTCTATGAATGAACATTATAATTATTATTATAATTAACCATCACGTGTCACCTACTGTACTGAGTCAGAGCCACAACTCAACTATCTCCCACATGCCTTACTAAGCGGTGGTATGCTGCTCCTTTCACAACTTCCATATCTTGTTCGCACATCTTAATAAGGTGTGGCTGCACAAGAAAGAAATAGCTTTCATTCATACAGTCATTCTGGTAGTGACAGCCCCATTGGCAGACAGCGGCATGATGCAGACCATTATGATGAGTGCCCATAGGGTTCCCATGTCCAAAAGGACTAGCATCACTTCATCTCCACCCCTTATTCAGGCTGCATGGGATGGATTATCACAGGACACCATTAGGAACCTCTGCAGCTCCATGCCGAGATGTATGGCATGTTGCGTTAGCAAGCATGGCGGCCCAACAGCACACTGGGAGATACTACTTCTGTATGTGTAGCTCAATAAATATTGATCATATCAGTCTAAATGTATCATCGGTTATTGGTCCTGGTCACCTTTATCTTCCTTCCCAACAGCACTGCAACCCCACACCTCCTTCTGGGTGTCTATTGTTTCAACCCCTTAGTGCATGTCTAGTACTGAACAGAGTCTGTGGTATTTACTGCTTCCTGTGCATCTCTTCTCGATGAAGATTTGTTTGCGCACATACACCGCACGAGAAAAGGATCAGATAAATACATCCACTGATCTGAATTATTGAGCTGAAATCCTCATGCCTTTATTGGAATTCCTGCCATCTACGTAATATAGGATATCAATCTTAGTATGCTGCTGACATGACCAACTTTAATGATCCGTCTGGAATCGGATAACGATTGTGTTATTACTGTGCATGTAAACAGACTCAATGAACACTGGCTTTGTTGCTGCTGTCAAAATGTCAGCTTTGCTTTGGCCAGTGGCCTTTTATCTGCAACTGCAACTCTAATTATCATCACTTAAAGGGGGATAATTCTAGCGTGACAAAAAAAAACCCAGCTCTCACTGGCATCCAGCGAAGACAGTAATGATTTATATACTTGATTTATATTCCAAATACAATATTCAGCCCTCACCCCGAGCGTAACCTTTAATTCAATAGAGTATACAGCTGAAATATCATAATGCTCCTGTTATCTCCTCAGTGGCCTCAGAAGACAAAATAAAGGCGCTGAGGAGAAAGTGATATAAACAGTGAAGTATGAGATTATTGAACGAAATGAAAAAAAAAGAGTTTGTAACGTAATTTTAGGCAAATAAAAGTAGTTTAATCCCCATATTGTTAAAGAACTGTCCTAAAAAATAAAGGTTTTCAAATACACATTTATTATTATAGAAACTCTACAATACATTGGAAAAACAAATATGGACCAAATGAAATTTGGGGCGGGGTACATCCCTGAAACCCCTCCCCCTCTATACATTTACATTTATGGCATTTAGCTGACGCTCTTATTCAGAGCAACTTACAAGGTTAGTCATAGTACAGGTAGGCCAATTTAGTGTTAGGAGTCTTGCCCAAGGACTCTTACTGGTGTAGTACAGCATAGTTAGCCAGAGTGGAAATTGAACCCCAGCCTCCCACATGGGACAGTAGCTTCCTGGTGGGGAGTGGTGTTATCTGCTGGGCCACACCAACCGCTAATTCACAATACCATTACTTGTGGTATTTTGACATCACCACAGCTACTCCATTGCTTCCCTGTTCCTCAGTCCCAATATACTCCTACCACAGTTATGAACAGCATTCCAGTCGTCTGGCTACCAGAAATCCAGCCCAAGTTCTCAGAGTCGCTCCCCGGCTAAATCAGTCTTTCCTCATACTACCGCTAAATGTTAAACTCATGGTCCAAACTTGTAAATTGATATCTAAGCAAGCGGCAGCATCCTAACTCTAGACAATTCTAGCTAATATTTTACATTGTCAATTTATTGTAAGGATATTAGAAGATTATTATATGAAATTATAACCAATTTCAGTGCTTTTTATCTTTTTTAAAATATGTGAGCTAATGGAAAAACATCTTTCACCATTGATGGGTATATATTTACTGAAATTTCTGCCAATGATATGAGACTTTCAGTAAATAAAATGAGCTTAAAACTTATGTCCCTTATAAAAATGGTAATGTGAAGAACTATGCCAGGAAAGAGACTATGGCATATGGACAAAAGTTTCTCAATGCATCCATTGATCCACAACAATAATCAGGAATTGCAATGCCATGGAAATGTGGATATGCCCGGTGGCAAAAATGCACAGGGGCCCTGCAAAGCACTCGATCACTATAATGCTATAGTACTATCTGACACCAACAATGATAGTGGTTTTACTATCATATTCAAAATGTAAAAAACATAAACAACATACAAATATATATATATATATTATAGGTTCCCTAACCTCCAGCCCCCGACTTTTTAAAACCCCTCCATAAGGAACAGTGTAAACAAGTGCTCACAACTTCCCATAGACCTAACCAAGAATGCCTCCATGGTTAACCCTGTTATGATGTCATATCATCAAGACTTTTATTTTGCCTGGAGAGGTAGCATAGCTCGGCCGACAAGTCAGGGCCACAGCATCGGTCAACAAGTCTGACTGGTGAACAGACTCAGCCCAAGGTATCAATGATGCTGACGCTCTTATCCAGAGCGACTTACAAGGTAATTTTTTTTTTTACAGGTAGGCCAGTGTAGTGTTAGGAGTCTTGCCCAAGGACTCTTATTGGTGTAGCACAGTGTAGTCACCCACACTGGGATTTGAAACCCTGTCTCCCACATGGTGGGAGGTGGCTAACGGGTGGGTAGCGGTGTTAAATAATACCAGCCATGCTAACAACAACAACGGCTCTTTAAATCACGGAGAAATGGATAAATAACCGTAGAAGACGTTCCATGTTGGATTTGCCATTGGACTAACAGTTCAAGACTTACAATGGCTTACAAGGCTTACAATGGTCTCAAAGCCCCCAGTGAAACGGTACAACACTGTCCATCCAGGAGCGTAAGGTTTCTGAGGTTCATTCTTCTGTGCACAACATCCTTTGACGTTGCAATCGACATAGGCGGGTTAATCAGACTCGTAAAGGTCTTGGAGCTGATTGACTTTACTTAAATTTCACTCAACAAGGATTAACAGACAATGACGCATAAAACCCTGCCTGTTTCAGGAAAACTGAGTATAGCGATTATACCAACACAGCCTTCCTCAGCTTTCTCAGCAGTAAAGGCTGTCATACAAAGGCCTGGGAAGGGGGATGTTCCCGCACTTTTCAGGCCCAAGATCTATTCAAGTGCCAAACATTCCTCCAGCATGGAACAGCAGCATCTCAAAATAGTCTTCCAATTGCCAAGCACGGCGGAGAGAAGCCTCCTCAGAGCTAAACACTGTCATTGCTTATCTGTCAATAGCAGAGGAAGTGCTAGGCCAGTGCCGTATTCTTCAATGACACTTACAAGGTGTTGCAAAGATTTCCATCCCAACTCTCCCCGAGCCATTCGCATCTGTATGCAGGCCGTAATATTCCTCGGCAGCGGGTTTTTTTTCCCTCCCTCTCTTTTCCTCCTTTCAAGGTCGAATCCACTGCAAGGTCAAAGGCACTAAACGGATTACCCAGGCCTTTTTTTGGAAACGCCATTTACCAGCGAAAATAAATAATAAAATAAATAAATTAGTCAACAAGAGAGCACTTCTCCAAGATTCTGCAAATCTTAAGGGCAACAATAGAGCATGCGAAGTGAATGCTTTCTCAGGATATTCTTCAAAGGGGATGAGCTCATTCGGAGAGTGCTAATCTGCACCAAGTGGCGGAGTGCAGGAGAGCTTGGCGAGGATTCGAGCCATAGAAAACCACCAGATTAAGCCGCGCTCAATATAATCGTGCATGCGCCGCACTTTTGCGCCTCGGAATCGTATGCCTGTGAACAAAAGGCATTCCGGTTTCCAGTTTTTAGCTTTACAATAAGTTTATGCTTCTGTTTGACCTCAAATATTGGATGTTTTGTGAGAACGGATAGTGTTCGCTGGATGCACGCCAGAGTGGACGATAGGGCATAAATATGGCATGATACTTTTGACACCTTTCATGAAGCGGGAACTTGAATGGGTGAACTGCTCCATTACAAACACAATATTTAGGTTTGTTTCATTTTCGCATTGACATACACAGGCAAACAATTCAGGAGATCACTCATTCAATGCTTGTACAGGCCTGTAAAATGAGGAAAGCACATTCATTATTGCTAGTAAGTATATTATACTACACTATAAAACATGAGAGCCGAGAGAAAAGATGGACGTGGCTATACTGAAAATGCTCACTGGACAAAAAATAAAACAGTCCCCTGTGACTGAAACCTACCTAATAGCATGTAATACCTCCATGAGCACCAAAACAGCTGTGACTGGATTTGGCATGGACTGGATAAGTTTCTGGATGTAGCCACATCAATGTTCAGACGCTCTCTCTCATCAAAGAATTGTGCAGTTGGTCCAGATTTGGTGGATGCATTCCCTGGTGCAATCCTGAGGAGAATTCCCTGTAGACTGGGATTTTAGCCACTGCTGGTAGACCCGTATGACCGTACGCTTCCATACACCTGCAGATTCAGCTACTTCCTTCACACTATGGTCTTTGGCCACGCCCAAATGGAGTCACTTTTTTAGCCAATCATTAACATCTGCTCTGGAGCCATTTTCCACACATGGAACGAGACATTCCCTGCACTGTACCACCTTTTCTCGATCTATGAATCCCATCACTCACACCCCGCAGGTACTTATAGCCCCAGCATCCTTGTGCAGTGCCATCTACAGGAGCCTGAAATAATTACCACTTTAAACAGACAAGGTGAACAAAATTTTCTACAAGACAATGCATCTGCATCAGCATTCAGCGCTGTACTGGGTAACTCTGCTAACCCATATGAAGAGGCGGACTCACCCAACATGAAAAACTTTATTTATTTATTTATTTTTCCTGCTGTTAATTGGCTAGTTAAAGTTAGTCAGATCCCTATCCAAGGCACAATCTGACAATTCTTATGAAGAAGGGTGTCTGAGCCACCAGCAAGCCTTGAGAGGAACCAAGACTCAAAAGGGGAAGCCATCCTTCTCGGGTCAACACCAGATAACAAGACAAGCAAAGAAAAGGAGCGTTCAGTGTTTGCAAGGTGGAGCAATAAATGTCTGATTAGTCCCTAATTAAGTAGTCGGGTAATCGGAAGGGTCAGCAACAGGCCAAGCTTCCACAGCGCAGGACAGCCAGGAGCACAATGGCAGAAACCAAAGAGGGCACCCTGAGAAGTAAGCTCCCCTCTGCTCCACCATCAACAAACCCGAGCCAACATGAAGAGCAGCGGGAGGACAGCACCAGCATTCCCAGCTTACCAAACACTCTCTGTCAGTGGACCCCTAGACCTGCACCTTTTACCTAGCAGAAAAACTAATTACCAAACGCTTTACTGAACAGGTAGGGTTTAAGCCTGGACTTAAAGACTGAGGCTGTGTCTGAGTCCCGAACACTGACTGGTAGATTATTCCAGAGCTGGGGGGCATTGTATGAAAAGGCTCTGCCCCCTGATGTAACTTTGTTAATTCTAGGCACTAATAGAGAGCCCACATATTGAGACCTAAGGTCACATGATGGTTCGTAATATGTGAGAAGTTCAGTGAGGTACAGAGGAGCGAGGCCGTTTAGAGCTGTATACATCAGGAGAAGAATTTTATACTCTATGTGGGATATAACTGCCAATCAGTGTAAGTTGGATAAGACTGGGCTGATATGACCAAACTCTCTAGTTCTTTTAAGGACTCGGGCTGCAGCGTTTTGGACTAACTAAGGTTTGTTAAAACTTTTGCTGGAACAGCCAGGAAGCAGGGCATTACAATAATCCAGCCTTGAAGTGATAAAGGCGTGAGCTAGCTTTTCTGCATCCTGTAGGCAGGGCATTTTTCAGTTTTGCAATATTATATTAAATAATGATTTTTCATTTATTTTTCTGTGTCTTTAAAATGAGTTTAAACAGATGAAATGCAATGAATAGCGTTTAATTATTAATGCATTTTGCCACTTAAGCCTAGCAGTATGCAAGCAATTAACAGTTCATGGTTTCAAATCCCAGAACTGGCAGAGTTTAGCTGTTTGGGGAAGGCATACACACCTCCACTGCCCCAGTCAGAGAGTGGCACTTAATGACTGGCACTGGATGACGGATTATTCAAATGGTCACCTGAACAGCATACTCTGATTCCTTAGATCAGATTAAGGCCTGTGAAATCTGAAGAAGAGAGTTGGATTTATTGAAGTTATGTTTACTCCATGTCTTATTCTGTGAGTTTAGATAGATAGACCAGCTCAGCAAACCATTATTAACTATTAAACTATTAAACTATAAAATTATTAAATATCTAAAACTACTCGCAACATATGTAAACGTAGTGAACAGACAAAATCTGAATTTTGGGGTTGTCAGATTATTAAGAATGTGAATGAAATCAGTGCTGCCCTTGCAGAACAAATAAGCACATCAAAATAAAATAGGCCATAATGGGCTAACTTCCCATAAGATGCTTATTACTATGCGGTTTATGTAGATGGTATACACCACAGGGCATCCACAGTGGCAGTGATGTTTGGGTTGGTTGCCACCACACTCCTGGAAATGTGGTAGGGATGTGGTGAAGATGCTGAGCAATACTAAGTTTCTCCTATAGACACAGAAACAACAGAAAGGTGATGTCTTAGATAAGGTCTGTAAGACTATATCTGACCTGCAGCCTGTTAGGTCAGATTCTGGAGAAGGCTATGGCAGCAGGCCTATATCAAATTCCGAACTTGACATTCCCAAAGCAAGCTTTTTCTTTTTCCAGCAGCTGTGATGGAACAACTCAACAAACTGGAACTGTCCAGAAAGTAACAGAATACAATTCAGCAAACAAGATAGATTGTGAAATGCTTTACAGCTCAACTGGAACAGTGTATAACATCGAGAAGGCTGAGCTGGACCTGGTACACTGGCAGTTTTATGGCTCTCTCCATACGACTGCTATATTAGCCAAACTGGCGATTTTACGTTTGGTTGAAGGGTTAGGGCTTCACTGACTTACTTTTGGGTTTATATATTAACAATGTGCAATATTTTGCAATATATTCAATATTTTGCAATTATCTGTAAATAAGATTCTCCAGAGGTTTTGACTTTTATTATTTATAATGTTTATATTGTTATATATTGTTATATATTGATCTTATTTTTGTACTGAGTACCTTGCTATCCCTTTGCTGCTGTAACACTGTGAATTTCCCCACTGTGGGACTAATAAAGGATTATCTTATCTTATCTTATATGGTTTCTAACTGCTGGATGAAATTAATAAGAGCACTCAAATTTGTGTGCTAATGTCACACCTCTGGGTCTCCCTGACACCGCTGATCTCCCGGACTTTATTTCCCAGAGTGCACTGTCCGATGATGTCACACTCACATGTCCCATATCAACCAATCACTTACGCTCTAGCTCGCCAGAGTACTGATTAGTTTCACATCCTGTTAATAAACTCCACCCACACACACTCTTTGCGAAATTTTGCCAAACCCAGTTTTCAAATCTGAGCGTTTCGCCCTAGCCCTTCTCGTTGCTGTTTCTGGTTTTGACTTCCCTTGGTCTTTGACCTTCCCTTGGTTCTGTCTGCTTTCTCACTATTCTGGCTGGTCTTCAACTCTCCTTCTGGTTCCTGACTACTCCCTCGGATTCCCCCTCTGATTCTGATTGCTGGCTTGTTTGATTTGCTGGTTTTCGACCTCTGCTTGTCTCCCGATCTATGAACTGGCATTTCCTTGTTTTTATGTGTGTTCAATAAAGCCCCCTTGACGTTTAGCTCTACGTGCATCGCGCCAAGCTCTTTGCACCTGAACACAGCCCCTTACCTGTTCAGCTCGATCACAATAACACACTTCCTTATGTGCTGTACACCATACCTAGACTGGTGGTGGTGTTTGTTATTGTTGTACCTATCTAGAACTCGTGTTAATGCTTTTTGATACAGTTCTCCATTGCTCTAGAAGCACTGACCATACTACGATATACTCAATAAAACATATCGTGATGTGATTAATCACAATAACGCTAAGCTATCTCAGTATTGCCCGCCCCTATGTGCACAAAGTCAGGACAGTTCTTTTAACGTTGCCCTGTTGCTGTGCCCCTCATATTCTCCTACCGTCTGTTTCCCCACTAAAAGCACTCCATCATCGTAACCAGGAAGGACATCTCCCGGATTTTATTACGTCGTCAATTCTGTATGCAGAGGCCCCCGTCATCAAAACGAGGTTGCTCGTCCAAGCATGTCTCAATGTGGGCCGTAATGATAAGTGCTGCTTGTAATTCCACCACTTCTTCTCATTAAGGAAGCAGCATAAGCGCTGGTACAGCACGGCCATGCCTAAACCCATCAGGCATAAGCGTTTGAACCGTTTTTGCTATATTAATATTGTTGCTACTCCAACTGGGGCACTGAAGCTAATACCCTGGACAAACCCAATTCCAAAACTGCATGTGAGATGCTTATTAAAAACTGAAATCTGTTTGATCTGTTTTAAATCAGTGCAAATACACAACACTGGATGTTTTATTGTGTGAACTTCATTATGTAACGTAAATATACACTTATTTCAAATCTGATACTAAGGAAGTTGGGACAGGAGTGTGTTTACCACTGTGTTGTATCATCCGTCTCTTTTATCAGCCCTTAATTATCATTTGGAGACTAAAGCCACCAATTTATGTGGTTTAGAAAGCTGGTTTCCTTTACTATCATGTAGTTATCCAAGTTTTAAGGTTTGCAACCATACAGACCTTTGAAGCTAATAGGACAATTGATTTTAATAGATGACGCTTTCTGACTGAAGGTAGGTCAGTTCAGCCTCCACACACTGGCGGCTGTTTTAACATGTGCGGAATAGGACTTGCCACTGTCCTGCTGAAACAAGAATCGACACTGTCCAATGAAAAACATGGATTTTTTTTGTCAATTTTTACATTTGTGCATCATTTGAACACAGCAGCTGCTGTTTACACTGTGTGAAAAATTCATGATGAATGGACCACCAGAAATGGCCCAAAATCCCCTGGAAAAAAATCTCTTACATTAAAGTTCAATTAGATTAGTGTCCCCTCCTGTAAAGTGGCCATACGTGTTTGTCTTTAGACAGTGACAGTATATTATATGACGTACTGCATTACTGGCCTGTACACTTTTTCTGTGACTTTTCCTGAGGCAGTTTAATAAATTTATGGAAATCCCTAATTTATGGAAATCCCCTTTTAATTAAAATACTTGATCTGAACTTTATAAGGTGTGGAAACAAGATAAATGAGTCACAGCCACCACCACTTAGTAAGGCATGGAAATGAGATAATTACATCAAGGCTGTAACTCAGTAAGGCATGGGATTGGGGTAGTTGAGTTGTGGCTATGACTCAGGAAGGTATGTAAAGCCTGATGGTTAAATCAGGGTTACTACTTACTCAGGTGTGGTAAGGAGACAGTTCAGTTGTAGTCATGACTTTGTAAGGCAAGGGAATGAGATATTTAAGTTGTGGCCAAAGATGTTTTCCTTTGGACAGTGGCGGCCTTGCTATCCCATAATAATAATAATAATAATAATAATAATAATAATAATAATAATAATAATAATAATAATAATAATAATAATAATAATATAAGCTGTGTATTATAACCTGTTATTTCAAAATAACGATATTCTTTTCTATGGTAATGATTTAGCGTATTAAAACAATGAGATTGTAGAATACGGAGAACATCTCTCATACTTTTGACTTTCCACATCATTATTACAACTTATGACTGAGTATTTTGTTTTATTAACTTTGTCATAATGTCATAATTACAACAGTAGTTGTTGTTTATAACAATATAAACAACAACTATGATGACAAAGAATATCATATTAGAACTTATTACCTCATAATGCTGACCTACTATGAATCTCTTAACTATGACTTAGTATGTCATAAAAACAACGTACTATGTCATCACAATTTATTATGAACACATTTTTTATTATTATGACACACTGCATGGTCTTTTGATAAGCAGTGGAAACCTTCCATGGCCTTCCAGAGTAACCGTCTAGTACTGTTCCAGACAATAAACCCGAGTACAGAGTGTGTTAATTCCTTGGGTCTAAAATGTACAGGTAATGATTACCGGTCCCCATAAACTTTGCTTTGGGTCATTACAGTGATGTTTTGAACAGTCCCCTATTTTCCAGAACATCTGTGATACATTCAGTGCTGAGTAGACTTTCTGGACCTGTGAGAACCCTCGAGAAGCTTATAGAACAGTCTGGAATTTTCTAGAACGTTCCAGAATTGTTTTAGAGCCCTCTTAGAACTGTCTGGGACTGTCTGGTAGTACACCTAGCTGTGGATAGTGCATACAGAACTACAGTTGAGGTAGATGGCATCAAGAGGTTGATTGCATCCGGCAGACGCATTCTGCTACGTCTGTTGCCAATTTATCAAGACCAGAGTGGAAAAGTACTGGGTGAAGCATCTGCTAAGATGAGCGAGGCCTAGACAGTATGCCTGTCAGGGGTCAAGACAAAGTGTGGGCACCTCATTTCACCTGCGAGCACTGCAGGAAAACGCTTGAGGGTACGGTGGGGTACGGTGGGGTATGGTGGATGATTGCTGCTCGCTTAGATGGAAGAATTTTATTAGGTGAGGTTTTGGGTGGGATGATTCTAGCTGTTCTTGTTGAAGGTTTACATGTGAGCAACTGGAATATACAACATAGAATGATTATTGTGTAGTATAATAATGGCATATAGAGTTTAGCTTCAGCAACAATAAACAAATATGGCGAAGAGCTCCATGTGAACAGCTCTAAAATAGGATTTCAGCTTACAGTATAGCTTCACTGGAAAAATGGGAAACAAACTCATTTCCAAATTAAGCGCAGCGCAACACTCCGGCAGGTCCTGGAGTAAAGTTCTCAGGCATAATAACAACCCTACGCAATGTGCTCCAAATCAAGCCGCTCTCTAAATGGATTTAAGGAGTAAAAGCCGAGAGTCTATCTTCACCTCCAGCATTGAAAAGAGGGAGCAGTTTCCTCGAAGGCAATGTCTCCATTATCGAGCACTGACAAGATGAGATCAAGCCTCATTCACTAGACTAATGGCTCTGTCACGCCGCCACCATGCAGTCTACTCTAATGGATTGTCAGCCACCTTAGTGTAGGATCGTTAATATAGAGAAATATCCCCACTGCTCAGGTATGTCCCATAAAACATAGACGGATTACCAATAGATTCCAAAGTGTCTTTATGCACAGGGCCTCCCGTCTGAAAGACACAGTTTTCCGATTTTAAAGATATCCTGCTGAGACCTGATGGCAGCAGAGTCAGTTTCCTTAAGACAGCCATCAACCTGACAAATGCCCAAACGAGACATAAGCCATGCCTTCGCTAAAGCTTATAAACCAAGCTAAAGGTTAAGCCACTGCAGCTGGAACCATAGAGCATGTCAGCGCGGCACATCGGATACGACCATCAGTTTCTTTGGGGTAAAGAAAGAAGTGATATATTTAAAGCAGGTATACTTTAGAATGCCACATGCCAGAATTCCCTAATCCGACATCCAGAACATGGTGTCACAGGAGGACGGCTGCTATGATCTGTGCCTATGACCACTCAATAACTGCAGGATGAGCCATATATGCTAAAGCTTGACTGATCTACAACTACAGCTAATTTTTTTTGTTTCGAAATCCAATTTTGGAATGGCAAGTGTTGCAATGTAGACATTGGATCTGCTGGTACTCTTGGGAAAAATTATTTACTGGACATTTGCTCACCAGGTCAAAAATGAGTCACCTTGCGTGTTTAAGGTGGTAGTAACTTCAGCCTCCTGCAGATGGCGCTGCACAAGGATAATGGGGCTATAAATACCTGTGGGGTGTGAGTGATGGGATCCATAGATTGGGAAGAGAATGCAACAGTGCAGGGAATGTCTCGTTCCATGTATGGTAAATGGCTCCAGAGCAGATGTTAATGATTGGCTAAAAGGACTGCATGTGGGCGTGGCCAAAACCATAGTGTGAAGGAAGTAGCTGAATCTACATTTACACTATTGAGCTGACGCTATTATCCAGAGCGACTTACAAGGTTAATCATATTACCGGTAGGCCAATGTGGTGTTAGGAGTCTTGCCCAGGGACTCCTATTGGTGTAGCACAGCATAGTCACCCAGACCGTGATTTAAACCCCAGTCTCCCAGATGTGGGTGGTGTCTCTCTGGTGAGTAGTGGTGCTATCCGCTGAGCTACACCTACCACAGGTGTCATATGAATCTGCAGGTGTATGGAAGCGTACGGTCATATGGGTCTACCAGCAGTGGCTAAAATCCCAGTCTACAGGAAGTTCTCCTCTGAACTGTGCATTTGTATTATCTGGTGAGCTGAATTGCAATTTAAATAGCTTTTAGCATATTCATCAGAAAAATCACAATTAGAAATTGTTACTGAATATTTTACTTTACATAAAGCTGCGATCACAGATTAATTAGCTACTCCTTCAAAGCTGATACTAAAAGGTGTCTATGTCTATAACCGAACCTACCCTTTCCTGATAATGAAGAGAAGATCTCCTCAAGGCTTGCTAGCTCTCCATTCGGGCCTTCATGCACAGCCTTGGCTTTGTAAATAAACAAAGTGGCTTGGACCGAGCAAAACAACACTCTCCCAGCCAATCAGCAAACAGGGCGCATGTATGCAACTCACTTTTAGTTGGCACCAAAATGTGTCTAATAAAAATAGAAATCAGAAGCTTGTGTTGTTTTTCAGTCCACATCGTCATGAATCTTTGACATACCATATCTTATGGTATAGTTTTGGCTGTCATCCAGCCTTTGTGGAAGCACTGGCTGGCATCTATGCATTTACAGATGAAGACGGTTCACCCCTGTGCCTCATCCAAAATGTCCTTGGCATTTTTTTTGGGATTTGTTTGTCATTTATTATAATAGTTTTTAGTACACTCTCACTCAGTCATCTTCTAAACCACTTCATCCTTCTAGGTCAGTAGGGGTGGGTGCTGGAACCTATCCCAGCATTCAATGGGCGGAAGGCAGGAAACAAATTGGACAGGCTGCCAATCAGCAAACAGGGCGTGATCATGCGATGAACTAGATGTGGTGTCCAAAAGATGGCAGAGAAAGGACAGGCAAGGAGAAAACAATGTTTAATATTAAATTATATGGATACTGTAAACGTAAGCAACACTCTGAGATTAGCATAAGCTCAGGAAACCATCAGAATACTCAGAAATGACTTTTCACAAATCAAAGTTGCCTACTATTAATAATAATAGCTAAAAACTAATAATAGCTACATACAACAAGCCACTTATTTATCCAGGACCCCTAGATGATATACTCAAACAGCCTTTGCATTTGAGGTAAAGAAATATGATAAATATGACTTGATCAAGGTTAACAAACGTAGTCCTGAAGAAAGAACAGGTCTATATGTGCCTACAATCAAATCTCAGGGTGCTACAGACTGTACAGACCACACCAGTGTAACTTATTTGTCCCTAAAAGCTGTTCAGACAGATGTTCAGAGAACAGAAGAGGAACCTAACCGTCGGACACCGAGTATTGATTTGGTCATTTCCAAGAACGATACCTGCCATGCTCTTATCCCTCTCTCATGCCTAGTTCTCACATATGAAGAGGTCAATAAGCTCCTTGCAAGGGTTTTTAGTGGTTGCAGATCATTGTCAGCAGATGGCCGTGTGGTCTGGAGGGGGAGATTAACGACAGGCAGACTGATGAAGGCCATTACACTCGAGGCAGCGGATGGTATCAGCTCGGTTTGGAGAGTCCATTTCTGCCTCTCGTTTAGCTAAAAACCAAACAGAGACATTCATTTGCATATTTAGCTGTTTGGCTTCTTACAGATGAGCCAGGTAAATGGTGGTATAGAAAAATACATCCAGAGAAAACATGGCAGCTATTGGATTGTGCTTGGAATATGGACACGGCATTACATAATGGGTAAATGTACAGCGATGTTCCTGATGATACATTGGGGTAGGGTTTGGATAACGTAGCAAGTGACTACTGGAGTCTAGAGGCTCATGAGTGCCGATAGCCATGCTAGAAGGCTCTTGGGAGGCACAGGCCTGTTGTAGGTCAATTAGTGTAGTGACTCCCCTGTGCTTTACTCTCGGCTGACACCACTGTGGCGTTGGGAGTGGGTGGTGCCCCCAGTGGACTAGTGATGAGTGGTGCTTCCATGAACTCCAGAGAGATGCTGGAGCCCACACGGTGATGGTAGGAAGACCAGCGAAAGCAAAATGAAACCATCAAAGCCTCCAGCCTAAGAGCACCATGGTTAGCAGGCACTGCCAAGAGAGAGGATAGCCTGGACCAGCGGGGAAGCAGATGCCGACTGTGGGTCAAATACAGGATGCGCTCCCTAATATCCCTACTGAGACCAGCTGTGCTGGACGCCACTGAAAGGGCCATGTCAAATGGCAGGAAGGTGACCATCACCTAGCTCAGGTCAGTGGTGGAGCCCCATCGTGTATGATTGGCATTCAAGCGTGGCGAGTCCAAGGCATGGTGGGTAGCAGAAAAAGTGGATGGCAGCTGGATGGAGCACCATTGTTGCTACTGTCACACCCAGCTGTGCAGGACTTGACATATCACACTGTGGGAGCTGCGGCAGAGAGCATGCAGCACTGGGCAAGGAGCAAGTGCCCCACGGCATTTGTGCTGGCAGGGACTATGCACGTGCCCAGGGACTTAGCTCCAATCTGGTAGGTCCCCAGGATGGTTGACCTTCAGAAGGGGAAGCTATGTAGCAACTCACTACTAGTTGGCACCAAAATGTGTCTATTAAAAATAGGAAGCGGCAGCTTGTGTTGGTTTTCGGTCCACATCGTCATGAATTTTTGACATACCATATCTTATGGTATAGTTTTGGCTGTCATCCAGCCTTTGTGGAAAGCACTGGCTGGCACCTATGCATTTACAGACGTAGATAGTTCACCCCTGTGCCCTATCCAAAATGTCCTTGGCATTTTTTTGGATTTGTTTGTCATTTATTATAATAGTTTTTAGTACACTCTCACTCCGTCATCTTCTAAACCACTTTATCCTTCTAGGTCAGTACGGGTGGGTGCTGGAACCTATCCCAGCATTCAATGGGCGGAAGGCAGGAAACAAATTGGACAGGCTGCCAATCCATCGCAGAGCAGACAGACACACATTCATGCCTAGGGGCAATTTAGCCTCGCCAATGCACCTGAGTGCGTGTCTTTGGACTATGGGAGGAAACTCACACAAACACTGGGACAACACGCAAACTCCAAACTGAAAGGACCCCAGACGCCCCGGCCGGGAATTGAACCCAGGCTTTTCCTTCTTGCTGCCAGGCGACAGCATTATCCGCCGCACCACCGTGACGCTGTGCTTTTAAGTGCCTTGACTAAAAATGTCTGCTGTACGGGTTTGCCGTATGTTGGGCCTGCCACCACTGCTACAACTAGATATAGGAACACACTGCTGCTCTTCCTGTTGGAGCACAGAGTTAGGATGAGCACACATCCAATAATGAATTCAATCCGGTCAAGGGTTTTTTTTCCGGAATGAGAAACGGGAACTGAAATGCAAAGCATATACACTTATCCTCAAAATACAGTTGCACAGACAGCTGCACCCAGAAGGAATCAACCAACAGAAGGGAAACTTGGTGGATCGGTTTGACATCATGAGACATACCAATGGTTCAAGTTTCACACTCGGCTGCACATGTGACCTACGCAGGGATAGGCCTTATTGCTGTACCTGACTGACCCAACAGCCACGATGTTCAGTGAGCAGTGATGTCCTCCATGACTCATCCTGTTAGTGCCAGCACCGCTTGCAAACGACTGCACAATGCGGTGAGACATGCATGCAGACCACTACGACAACCGCCCTTAACACCACATCAACATCACCAGAGACTGCAATGGTGTCGTGCCAGACTGTCATGGAGTGACTTAGAATGGCAGTGGGTCATCTTCAGTGACGCCATAATGAACGGTTTGTTGTCACAGGTGACATGCCCAGAAGGCGTGGTATCACTCCACCTCCACCCCTACCACACAATCTGCAGGAACTGTGTGAGGACATTCAAGCTGCATGGGATGGATTATCACAGGACACCATTAGGAAGTTATGCAGTGCCGAGACATCTGGGATGTTGGGTTAGCAAAGATGGCAGCCTGACGCCATACTGAGAGACAGACTTCTGTATGTGTAGCCCAATAAATATTGATCATATCAGTCTAAATGTATCATCAGTTATTGATCCTGGTGATCTTTATCTTCCTTCCCAACAGCACCGCAATCCCACGCTTCCTTCTGGGTGCTGCTATCTTTTTAACGACGTGTGTATTTGCTGAAGTGATCATCTAATGACATAAATCACATTATTAACAGAGAAAGCAGACTGAAGGGCTGTTTTCTGGTTGGTTAATGGGCTATGCTGGCTAAGAACACCAGTTGCTATAGCTCAGGTGTTCCCGCAGTCAGTCCTGTGGAGCCCACGCTAGGCATACCTCTGTGCTTCCACTCATCCAGCACACTTGATTGAGCGCATTAAAAGAATTAACAAGCTCTGCTGGTTGTTAAACCAACATTTGGTGACATTTCCCAACTCCTTATCAATCCATTATATTGAGTAGGTGAAAGGATTTACATGGCTTTTGTGACCGCGCCGCCGCTCCTCCGCGAGCCTGAAAGCCTTCTTGATTTTGATTTGCAATAACAATGCATTTTTTTGGGGGCCTCCGTTTGTGACTGTCACTTTTGTCACGCCGTTCGAGCTGAATGCACTAACATTCTATTTGTGTCAGTCCTCAAAGGATCTGTCTGAGGGCCCCCGGCCCACCGCGATGGCTAACTAGTCATGTGGATGATTGGCCTGCGCGGGAACGAGGAGTAACTGCCATCTTTCCTGCCTGTCAGTCAATAACACAGAGGGGAGGCAGTCTGTCAATGCATCTAAACGCATTCATCCACTCAACAATATCTCCACAAAGGCTCAAAAGGATTTTTGGGTTACAATGCAATTGAAAACAATCTAGCCAGAGGCAACAGACGAAAAGGGCTGCAAAAAATAATAATAATAAAAATAAAAAAAAGCTGACATTTTTACCTTTTGCCCGCCATCAAATAACCCCCATTTTGGTTGGAAGAGAAAACGAAAACTCATTGAACGAACACATTGTCGTTGTTTGCCGCGATAAACCGCTTTGATTGGAAAGTGCGCCGCCGACTTCGCTTTCAGGGCCCTGATGCACAAAATGACATCTAACTGGTGTCGACGGTGTATTGAGCAAGACTTGAAGGACATCTCTTCAGTGGCTGTTCTATGCAAAACTCCCACCGGCGTGGCATTAAAGGCATTTCAAAAAGACTGGGTATGAAGTTCTAGAGAGGACCACTATGAAAGTATTGAGTAAAAATTGAAAGAAGACGAATACGCCTCCAGGCAGGGTCAAATCAGTAAAAGAGGTAACAGCGGCACTCAAACGCACCGCAAGCCGGCCAAACCGGCTGTTGAGCCTGCGCAGCTGAGAGAGGATAAAGCTGTCCACAGAAGCCTGCTGTGGCAATGAAAGAGCTGCACAAGTGCGTATCAGACCCAGGAGAACCTGAGAGGCTCAGAAATAACAAGTTATTCCACAAGGCAGTTTTAAAAGCAAAGTTTGTGCAGAAAATGCTTGAAAAGCACTTTGGTACTTGAACACATCATGCCGTTTTTATGCTGCACGCAGGTTTTTGCTGCTGCCGGTGTTGTTGTTGTTGTTGCTGCTGCAACAAGAAGTGAGGGTGCAACAAATAGGGGAAAGCGGATACATCATTCACAGAGCAATGGGACTACAATTCAGCTATGGTCCCGAAATACTGGACTCTCAGCAAATAGCTGAAACTAATATCTTGGCACCTCCCTTCGTAATATTCCACAATCAACCGTCAGTGGGATTTTAACAAAGTGGAAGTGACGGGGATAAGAGAAACTCAGCCATGAAGCGGTGGGCCACGTAAAATGACAGAGCGGGGTCAACGGATGCTGAGGTGCAAAGAGCACAGAGGTCACCAACTTTCTGGAGCGTCAATCACTACGAACCTCCAAACCTCAAGCTTGTAGAAGCATGTAGAGAGCTTCTTCTCTGGAGTGATGAATCATCTATCTATCTATCTATCTGTCTGTCTGTCTGTCTGTCTATCTATCTATCTATCTATCTATCTATCTATCTATCTATCTATCTATCTATCTATCTACCTGTCTCTCTGTCTGTCTGTCTGTCTGTCTGTCTATCTATCTATCTATCTATCTATCTATCTATCTATCTATCTATCTATCTATCTATCTATCTATCTATCTATCTGTCTGTCTGTCTGTCTGTCTGTCTATCTATCTATCTATCTATCTATCTATCTATCTGTCTGTCTCTCTGTCTGTCTGTCTGTCTGTCTGTCTATCTATCTGTCTGTCTGTCTGTCTGTCTGTCTGTCTATCTATCTATCTATCTATCTATCTATCTATCTATCTATCTATCTATCGTTAAATGATGTACTGCTAACAAGCAAATTGGAGTTGTTTACTATTAGCTTGGCCGGCACCATAACACCCACCACAGAACACAGAACAAATTTCTACCTAAATGATTCAAGTTTGATGGATTGAAGTTGACCAACCAGCACTGAAGAAATTAAATGTAACATTAACATTAGCTTAGCGAGCAGGCTACATACTACGCAGTGGCCCAATCACAACACAAATCTGATTGTGACTAGCCGGCATTCAGCTGAATTAAGTGTAGATGGTAAAATGAATGTTGAACATGGAGTGACTGGTGTCGGAGGGACAGAAAGCCAAAATCCCACCTGCTGAAGCTAAAGACTTAACAGTCTAAATATATAAATAACTAAATATTCCACAATCAACCGTCAGTGGGATTTTAACAAAGTGGAAGCGACTGGGAATGACAGCAACTCAACCATGAAGTGGTAGGCCACGTATAATGACAGAGTGGGGTCAACGGATGCTGAGGTACAAAGAGGTCATCAACTTTCTGCAGCTTCAATAACTACAGACCTCCAAACTTTATGTGGCCTTCAGATTAGCTCAAGAACAGCATGTAGAGAGCTTCACGAAATGGGCTTCCATGGCCGTGATGCTGCAACCAAGCCTTACAAAGCATTGAATGCCTTGGTGTACTACACCACTGGACTCCAGAGCAGTGGAGACGTGCTTTCTGGAGTGATGAATCACGCTTCTCCGTCTGGCAAGCTGATGGATGAGTCTGGGCGTGGTGGTTGCCAGGAGAATGGTACTAGTCTGACTGCATTGTGCCAGCAGAGACTGCGAGCCAGGCCTTCTCCTCCAGCATCAGTGTCTGAGCTCACAAATACGCTTCTGGAAGAATGGACAAAAATTCCCATAAACACATTCCTTGTGGAAAACCTTCCCAGAAGAGCTGAAGCTGTTATTGCTGGAACGGGTGAATGGGAATGTCACTCAAGTTCATATGCGAGCGGAGGCAGACGAGTGAAGACTTTTGGCAGCATGATGTACTATTCCACTTTACTGCTAGGGGCAATGATGTTTGCTGTTGACTAGTCACTGATCACGTGGTTATGACTCTAACAACATGGACACCTCGGAAAAGACAACAGGTGAGGAGCCTGCTCAGCTAGAAATGAGGTGCTCTGTAGAATATGCACTCCACTGTAGGAGAACATTCACTGTAAACATTCTGTCTACCTCAGGCCTATCTCTGGTCTCATTCACATTCATAACACATCCTCTGAGCGTTACAGGTTAAACATACGTCGTAGTTAACATTTAATGAAGTTATAAACAATAGATTAAGACCTGTTCTTAAAATTTTATCAGAACTTGTAGGGAATGTTAGTATTTCCAGAAAGTGGAAAAGCGGATGTCACATTCTACTGATCTGCAGTGCTTCATAGATCAACTACTAAACATGGTTATCTTTGGTTTCCCGTATCACTGCAGAGTGGGCATAAACACCATTTAATCCTGTATCATTTGAAGTTATTTGAAGTTACTCTTATTATCGCCGAGTTACGCCCCCTTAGATTTTCCTGGCATCCTGGCAAGGCCACCGAGGGTGCACCTCAGTTGAATACAAATTTGCAAGCACACTGGGATGCATCTCCGGCCCCCCTAAAAGATAGCAAAGTGATCCAGGGCTAGCTGGAAAGGGTACGTGATGCTCTACCGATCTGAGGAGTTTGGGATTGTCACAGATTTTTAAAGTCCATTGTTGGAGGCATTACCTTCTCCTGCCATTTTATTCATGATGCCATCGGCGATTAGCCAATGCTTACTTCACACTGTCAGCTTGAAAAATTTGAAGCTATGCTACACCTACTTAGCACTATCATCCATCCTTGGAATGGAGCGATGGCTTCATAAGAAAAAGGTGGGAATGTGCATTTATAATTTTTCAAAACTGAAACATATGTATGTGTGTGTGTGTGTGTGTGTGTTTACTAGCACTGTAACTATTATTATTGTATTACTTTATGTTAATTAAGAAAATAATAAATATTAGTTAGTCAACATTGAATGTAAAGTCTAATCATTTTTTCATCTGAACTTTTGTAATATATATATATATATATGTCTATCTATCTATCTATCTATCTATCTATCTATCGGTCTATCTGTCTATCTATCTATCTGTCTATCTGTCTATCTATCTATCTATCTATCTATCTATCTATCTATCTATCTATCTATCTATCTATCTATCTATCGGTCTGTCTATCTATCTGTCTATCTATCTATCTATCTATCTATCTATCTATCTATCTGTCTGTCTGTCTGTCTGTCTGTCTGTCTGTCTGTCTGTCTGTCTGCCTGTCTGTCTGTCTGTCTGTCTATCTATCTATCTATCTATCTATCTATCTATCTATCTATCTATTGTTAAATGATGTACTGCTAACAGGCAAATTGGAGTTGTTTACTATTAGCTTGGCCGGCACCATAACACCCACCACAGAACACAGAACAAATTTCTACCTAAATGATTCAAATTTGATGGATTGAAGTTGACCAACCAGCACTGATGAGTCACAAAGGTGAAATTAAACTTAACATTAACATTAGCTTAGCGAGCAGGCTACATTCTCCGCAGTGGCCCAATCACAACACAAATCTGATTGTGACTAGCCGGCGTTCAGCTGAATTAAGTGTAGATAAAATGAATGTTGAACATGGAGTGACTGGCGACAGAAAGTCAATATCGCACCTGCTAAGGCTAAAGACTTATCAGGCCAGACGGGCCACACCCCTCCACCCAGAACACTTTCAGCAAAGCGACGCTAAAATTTACATTTCAGAGATTTAGCTGACGCTCTTATCCAGAGCGACTTACAAGGTTATTTGTATTACAGGTAGGCCAGTGTAGTGTTAGGAGTCTTGCCCAAGGACTCTTATTGGTGTAGCTCAGCATGGGGTGGTAGCTCCCTGGTGGGTAGAGGTGTTAGCCACACCAACCACACCAAAATTATGCTGTTTAGGGGCTATCCGAGCGTGCCAAGCTTAGCCGTGTCTCTATTGGTGAGCTCCCATTCCACCAGACAGTGAGCCACACAGAAATCCGGGGAATGTGTTTAATTGTAGTTTAGATATGGAATAGAATATAAATGTCACAATTTAGAAACAAAAAAAATTAAATACTTCCATCATTTAGAAATACCTCCGTATAGGTTTTCAGTCTGCCTGGTTTCCCTGGGTCTTAGAGGGTGTCGTCCAGGTAAAAGATATGCGGTTGGGCAAATCGGAGAGGGTAAACTGCTCTTAGGTGTGTTTATGAATGTGTATGCCTGAGTGCCCTCCTTGCAATCCTTTCCTGCCTTCCACCCAACAAGCGATGGCATAGGCTCCAGTGGCCCCTGTGACCCCGAAGGACAAGTGATTGAGAAGATGAATGAATTAATGAATTAATTGTTTGGCTGGTGTTCAAATAATGCAAACTCTACTAATACCAGTAGTAACATATATATCCATGAAATAATGTTTAAGAAATAATATTAATATTATAAAAATATATGAATAATAAACTATCCATAAATACGCTAGCACAAGTTCTAATTCTAAACCAAACCTTTTCCTCAATCCGAACCCTGGTACTGTGTGGCATTATGTAAAATTATTCAGTGATTCATCTGTGGAGATAAAATTATGCCCACTGTACTATGTATGGTATATGCATTACAGTCTGTACGTGTCTTGAAGTGGAAGTCCTCCATAATTAAAAGGTCAAGATACAAACAAACTCATTTACTGATGTGGAATACCTATTCCAAGAGACTTAAGTAAGGACTGTACACCATGTTGGAGACAGAAACTAGCCATGCAAAGTGTTTAATGTCCATAACAGCTAATGTACATGACGTTCCTAGAGTACATGGTTATGAATACGTTTGTGATGCCGGAAGGTCTAAGAGGATGCTCGCAGATTTAAGAGCTGTATCAGATTTACTGAACAGGGTCAGTGATGGAATGAAGGACAATAACGTTAATGGATAAACAGTTGTGAGGGTGGACATGACAGACAGGGTCCTGAAAGAGACGAACCAAACCAGCAAATCAGACAAACCAAAGGAAACAAGAAAGAGGAATAAATGTTCAAGTTGGCAATATCTTGGAAAGGTTGAAGACAAACACAGGAGTATAGATCATCGCTGTCCAAGGAAACACAGGTATCTCCAAAATGGCAACTTTACAGGAGAGGCCAAAAACCTCATTTCATTTGAATGGAAGTCAATGGAACCAGACGTCTTTCCAAGCAGGTTCGGGCCATTTCTGTTGGGCCATTGTTCATGGAAGTTCCACACAGGGTAAATAGCAGATCATGTGATCAAATGAGGCATAAAAGTAAAAATCAACAAAAATGGAGATACATGTTTTTCTTCAGACAGCAACGATATACTGACATGCAATGCGCAGTAGGTGAATACAATCGGTACTCTGAGGAAGAGAATCTGGAAGTGAGTAATCATTGGTGGATTGTAAGCATGCGGTAATCAGGATGCATGGTGGGAAATGTAGTCCGCCGAGTTGGCAGAGGCAGGAGTAGAGCCCGGAAGCTTGACAACATTGTCTGATGCCTGACACATCATTTTACAACAGTTCTAAGATTATATTTTGACCTAAAGCTTTTCCTTTTTTAAGATTAAGTCAATATTTTACCATTACCACATACAATAATATCAGCTCTGTCCATAGAAAGACAGGTATCTCCAAAATGGCAACTTTACAGGAGAGCGTAAAATCTTTAATCTTTCATTTTAATGTAAGAGAGTTTTTTCCAAGCAGTGTTGGGCCATTTCTGTTGGTCCATTCATTATGAAATACCCACGAACTGTAAACAGTAATTAAACAGTGATTCATAAAAGTAAAAAATGGAGATACGTGTTGGGCAGCAACAATATGCAGGTTCTGTTACATCTTTGTCTGTCTATCTGTCTGCCTGTCCTTGTTCATGTCTCACATCGCCCCCTCTGGTTACTTCGTCATAGCACAGCTCTTCCTGCTTCCCCTAGCTCCGCCCTCTCCCACACCTGAGACCAATCTGTTACCCATTAGGACTTGTATTAAGACCTCTTTGTTTGTCTTGTCTGGTTGGGAAGTCTCTGTTATTTTCACCCTGTGTTTTATATGTGTTTTATAGTATTCGTCTTCGTCTGTTGTTCTTGTCCCTGGTTTTGTTTTTGCTTTCACTTTATGGACATGTCTTTAGTCGTACCCACCTGTGTTTTGAACCCTGTTACTCGGACTGAAGCCAATAAAACCACTGTGCGCTTGCATCCCGCCTCAACCATATTGTTACAGGTTCGCTGGCCAATTTGGAAAGTAAATGACCTGGTGAAATTGTAGACGCTCCAACTTCTTGTTCCTAACACCACCACCCTGAAGTAAGTTTCTCTACAATGAACTTGTTGAACTTCTGAACCATCGTTGGAATTCCCCTCGAAAATCCCCAAACTGTAAATTGATATTGATTTCTATAATGGCCACAACCAGCTGCTAATTATCAGTAATAGTCGCCAGATATTCTACATCAGTGCACCCCAAACAAAAGATATCTCACAGTCTCACGGAACCGGATTCTGAGCAAGGCTCCTCCCGAGCCTTCCATCATCTTGGATTCCTTGGCTGACGCGCTGCAAGCCATTTGTGGTCCAGTCACATAGTTTTCTGTAAAGGTACAAATCCTGCCGGTATCATTGGACGACTCGCTGTTCCCTCCAAAATCCCAACCCATTTCAGAGATCTGTCTTTGTGATTCACAAAGTTCAACTGTCAGCCAATGTGTTGAAGCCGATTTATTGCTTATTGAGCTTGTAGGCTTGCCAGATTGCCGCTAAAACCTTGAATCCTAGGAAGCGAGGTTGCTGTAATTCACAGCCGGTGGCACGGAAATGAAGGAGTGTGCCCAGCTCCTTTAAGCATGAGCAAGTCAAACCACTCCCCTCAACTCCTCAACACAAAACGTGAGTAAGTTTAGTGTATCAGTTATCAGCCATATATTACACTCTCAGCTCCGCAACACAGCTGACTGCTGGTGCATCATGTAATCTAGTGATGGAGCTCCTGAGAATGTCTAATGTTTACCCTTCCAATGATGACCAAGTTGGTTCTAGGCCTGCAGAACTGTATGCCAAACTGGGACTGCATGACTGCATTAGTGTCTGAACTCCAGCAGCACTGCTGTATCCGATCCACTCACACCAGCCCAACACACACTAGTGCACCACCACCACAACAGTGTCACTGCAGTGCTGAGAATGATTCACCACCCACATAATACCTGCTCTGTGGTGGTCCTGTGGGGGTCCTGATCATTGAAGAACAGGATAATAAGGTATACAGAGAAACAGATGGACTACAGTCTGTACCTGTACAGCCATAACAAGCTCCAAAGTGCCATATTCATAGCACACATATCTCATCACTAGACGCTGGTCTTCACATTCACATAAAGACACAGAATGAACAGGTCCTCATGTGTTTCAATGATTTAGACAAATACAATCTTTAAATACCAGTACAATTCAGATTCCTCATATTTACTGGCATCGCTGTATGGTATTGTGTTTTGTTTCTGCATCTTATGAATCATCTTACAATTACTTCACAGTAAAATACCAATTAAAGAGTGATTAAAGAACCCAGGACTGTTTCCTGTCAAGCATACAGCAACAGCAGAAGCTTGGAGTCCAAATATGACAAATATGGTTAACACAGAAATCATACACATTTCAAACAGGATATAAGGCCACTAACAGACATGGAAATTGTACAGTCTGGTATATATATATATATATATATATATATATATGTGTGTATATGTATATGTGTATATGTGTATATACACACAGACACACACACACACACCACAAACACACACATATAAGGCCATACAGGTATACATACAATTATAGTTAGAGTACAAGCCACACACTACACACACACCACACAACACATACATACATACATACATACATACACACCCACACATACATACATACACACACACACATACATACACACACACATACACACATGCACACACACACATACATTCATACACACACACACACACACATACATACATACATACATACACACATACATTCATACACACACACACACACACATGCACACACACACATACCCACATACATACATACACACACACATACATATATACAGTAGATAGATAGATAGATAGATAGATAGATAGATAGATAGATAGATAGATAGATAGATACTTTATTGATCCCAGAGGGAAATTCAGAAACACATAAGGGTTACAAGTTTCTCTGACAAAATTAGCTCTGATATGGGGACAGTCATTTACATGCTTATTATGGAAAGTATGGAAATGTATATATCGCCACTGTCCGAAGACAAACAAGTATCTCCAGAATGTAAACTTTACAGGAGAGGGCCACAACCTCATTTAACTTTATTGTAAGTCGATGGACCAGCCTTTCTTCTAAGCAGTTCTGGGCCATTTCTATTGGTTCCCACAGTATTGGCTGTGTTCAAATGATGGATAAAATTCAAAATCCACAACAATGGAGATACATGTTTTCCTATGGAGCGTGACGTACGATTATGACATTTTAAATAAATCAAATAAGTTACTTAACATGGCCTCACTGACCTTGCTGTGAAGGAGAGGGAAGGCAGTATATAATCCAATAACGATGATCACGCTGTGTACATGCTGAATGTTTCTAAGAGCATAGCAGGCACTGGTTACTAAATATAACTCTTCACCTGCAGGTTTTAGGTATGCTAATGTCTGCCCACTCCAGTCGAATTAGCATTAGCAGTATGATTTGTCTACAGGCGGAATACAATATCAACATAGCCTGTTCGGAAAGAGAAGACGTGCAAGCGCTGAGCGTTAGAGCACGTACTGAAGGAACACTGGCTTTTCAATACATCGTCAGCAAGTCACGTACCACTAAGCTGTGCTTTATCTGACTGAGTCATATCTATATTTAACAAACAGTGTGATGGAGACTTTGGGCTGAATTCAAAAGCAGAACTCATGGAAAAAACGAGATTTAGACAATTCCATCTATTCGGAAAGTTCATGATGCTGCTGCTGATGAAAACGCAGGCAGTTTTCGAGCAGACCGGGAGGAAGAGAGCAGGCACGCTTTTCAGCATTTGTTATTGTCAAACACTATCAGTGCGGCGCACTCAGGGAAAGAGCAGCGAGGTTCAGAGCGCTACTTCTTATCAAGCATGAGAAGCGAGATGCTGGGGGATTTCCAATGCAGATGAAAGAGCTGCTGCTCCCTCCTAGACAGAGTTTGCCCATGTGACATGACTTGGAACAATATGTGGGCGGATTTTGGCCTTAAAGGACGCATGGCTAATGTGAACAAACTTATGGAGAGTAAACCTTAACGGCCAGTGATGTCGTACCCTGATCCCCATTACGTATGAGGATCAGTGTGCGTACCACCCCTGCTATCCAGGGGTCCCATGTTGCCTGGCTATTCCAGCATCAGCTGACTGCTGACTCATTCGCCATAGCGACACTGATGCTGCCCTAAATAGCAACAACCTGCTTGGTTCAGCAGTTCTGTTTCTGGAAATGCTCTTTTCTAGTTTGGTAATGTGCCGTCCACACGTTAACTGAGATCTTAGTCATCTCTTTCTTTGGATGTCATAATTGCAGGGACCACACAGAATGTGTTTATTTATTTATTTATGTATCTTTCTATATATAAATAAAATCGTATATATATATATATATATATATATATATATATATATATATTTTTTTTTAATACATATATATATATATATATATATATATATATATATATATATATATATATATATTTATATTTATATGTAATTATTATTTTATCTGTACGGTGGAGAATTTGTTTTATCAAATATTAGTTTTTTTTTTTTTTTACTGCTTGTACATATTTAGTTAAATATACTATTTATTTTTTCCTTTTATTCTTTTTATATCTCTTATATCTTAGCCTTATTAATTTTAGTTTGTTATTTTTACCTTTGTAAAACCTTTTACCTATCTGTGGCTCCCGGATCCATTGACATACATATCAAAAACAAATAGTAATATTTTAATAATAATAAAAAGAATGATGATGATGATGATGATATTTGAGTGGAATTAATTTAAGTTTAAATTAAAATTTAAAACTACAGTTTAGCAACGTCTCAGCAATCTGGCAGCATATTCATAACCATTTTAGGTAATGGCTTTCTGTGAGGAAATTATTAGAAGCATTACATACTTAGCATGCCTGGTTCTTAAAACCACCACAGCAAACAATTCTGATTAGGTAAGTATGCCGCGCATGCGACATGAGCAAGGATGGGCCTTGTCACTGTACCTGACTCATCAGCCAGGCTGCACGACACAGGACAACATATTATGACGACTGCCCTTAACACCACGTTAACGTCACCAAAGACTGCAATGGTGTTGGGCCAGACTGTCAAGGAGTGACTCAGAATGGCAGCGGGTCATCTTCAGTGAGGAGTCCTGCCTAAATCTTGGTGGAGATGACCAACGAACCCGTGTGTGGCGGCACCGTGGTCAGCACCAAGATGGAAAGTTTGTTGTTTCGCATCACACGTCCATAAGGCCTGGTGTCCCTCCACCTCCACCCCTACCGCACCATCTGCAGGAACTGTGTGAGAATATTCAAGCTTAATGGGATGGATTATCACAGGACACCATTAGGAACTTCTACAACTCCATGCCGAGACGTCTGAGTCTGGATTAGCAAACTGGAAAACCAGCCATACTGGGAACACTACTTCTGTATGTGTAGCTCAATAAATATTGATCATATCAGTCTAAATGTATCATCATTTATTGATCCTGGTCACCTTTATCTTCCTTTTCAACAGCACTGCAATCCCACACCTCCTTCTGGGCGCAGATATTCTTTTGATCATGAGAAACAATAGAACAAGAATCAAGCCTAAATTGTCGTTTTGAACAAAAAATGAGTCACCCTGTGCGTATACTGTGGTAGTAACTTCAGGCTCCTGCAGATGGCACTGTACGAGGACGATGCGGCTATAAATACCTGTGGGTGTGAGTGGCAGGATCCATAGATTGGGAAGAGGTACTACAGTGCTGGGAATGTCTCGTTCCATGTGTGGAAAATGACTCCAGAGCAGATGTTAATGATTGGCTAAAAGGAGTGACTCCATGTGGGCGTGACCAAAGACCATAGTGTGAAGGAAGTAGCTGAATCTGCAGGTGTATGGAAGCGTACAGGTCTATCAGCAGTCGCTAAAATCCCAGCCTACAGCAAACTCTCCTTGGAATTGTGCCAGGGAAGGCCTCCACCAAATCTGGCCCAAGGGTTAAGCCTGGTTTCAGTACCTCCAAACCTGAAAAGAGATATCCAGGTATGTCCATTTTAAAGTATAGAAGCACAGACGATATACAGTATCTCCCAGCTCTGTCTAGAACTGTACATACCAGTGTTGTCCTCCAAAACACTACTCTCCTGCTGAATGATTTAATTCACTAGCTACATATTTTGACACACGCACCCTGAACAACAAACAAAGCAAATAAGAAACTCGAAGCTGATGATCGCGCACTGTATCAAACTGCTGCCGTGCACAGAATAGCAGAGCGGTTCTCATGGCGTGCTGTCATGGCAGCCATTACTTACCTGCTTTATTTTGCTATTCTTAAATGTTTATCTTTTAATCACATGAACTCCGCCACATTTTCTCTTCCACTCACGCATGGCAGTGCTGCCATTGTCTACCTGAAGTATTTGCATGACTTCATGCCCATTTGTCTTGGCCGCTGCACGTTGCTCTGTCTCTAGCTGACAGCTGCAAATGTCTTGCTGATATGAACGATTGGACCAGAAATTACTGGCTACATCACCACTCAGCGGATGCAAATCGGCACAGTGGGGAAAAAAAGGGAGAGAGTATAGAAACCGATAAAAAAGAGTCCCACAGCTTTTCTCTTCTGCTGATTATCACACCATTCAGCTCTCCTCTGTCTACCACTAAGAAACTGGCACGATTCGGGTATTTGATTATATTGGCAGCGCTTCACTGGGACTGGGGGAAACAGGGGACATCAGGAAAGAGGTGGACAGAGAGAAAAAGGAGAGAAAGGACAACGGACAGCCTGACAGACAGAGAGACAAGCAGTGTTGACTTGAATCATTGACTAGAGACTTCAGCAGTAGAGTCGAGCAGGCCTGTAATTCAGCTCCAACCTGCATTTTTCAGCATTATGCTACTATTAATAATAAATGATGTACTATGCAGTACAAAACGTATCACCTAACAAGCGGGGTTAGTATCAGTTCGGTGCACTGCGGATTCTGGATCTAAACATATACAGTAGCAATCGAGAGCACAGCAGCTCCTGCATTCCTGCCATTATAATGGATCCTTTGGCCACAAAACTGATCCTAGATCAAATTTACCACAGGTTATATTAATGCATCATGACATCATGAGACTGTATATCATGCATATGTGGAATTGCATTATGGATAATGGGCATTCTACTAACTGTGTACTGTTCAAACACCAAGACTGGCAAAGAATCAGCACCAACCCACAACTTCCACCAGCTGTTTATTAATGAGCTGTGTAGTATAAGCTCACTGGCCAGAAAAATGAGTCGCCGTGTGTGTTTACGGTGGTAGTAACCTCAGGCTCCTGCAGATGGAGCTGCACGAGGATGATGTGGTTAAAAATACCTGTGGGGTGTGAGTGATGTGATCCATAGATTGAGAAGAGGTGGTACAGTGCAGGGAATGTCTCGTTACATGTGTGGAAAATGGCTCCAGAGCAGATGTTAATATTGGCTAAAAGGAGTGACTGAGCATGTGGGCGTGGCCAAAGACCATAGTGTGAAGGAAGTAGCTGGATCTGCAGGTGTAGGAAGTGTACGGTCATACGGGTTACTGCCCAAACTTGGTGTCCAAACTCTTCTTCTTTGGTTTTGCAAGGTAACAAGGCCAACACGGAAGTGTATACTCCATCAATTAACACTGTGGAACAAACATACACTCGCCTCCTACCACACCAAGTCTTTAAAGATCCTCAGTCCACTTCTATATGTGGGTTCAGACACTGCTTGACTAGCTGAAGACTAACCCCCTCCTCAAATTTGGCTAGCTGGCCCATCAGTCATAGCATTATTGGTATATAGTTACAGGTGTTGGACAATGAAACTGAAACACCTGGTTTTAGACCACAGTCATTTATTAGTATGGTGTAGGGCCTCCTTTTGCGGCCAATACAGCGTCAGTTGGTCTTGGGAATGACATATACTGCGTCCTGCACAGTGGTCAGAGGGATTTTAAGCCATTCTTCTTGCAGGATAGTGGCCAGGTCACTACATGATGCTGGTGGAGGTTCGTCCTTCTTGGTGGTATGCTGACATTACCCATACCGGGCTCTTGATACATCACAAAGACTTGCTGTCTTGGTCACAGATGCGCCAGCAAGACGTGCACCAACAGTCTGTCCTCTTTTGAACTCTGGTATGTCACCCATAATGTTGTGTGCATTGCAGTATGTTGAGCAGAACTGAGCTCTTACCTGCTAACTGAACCTTCACACTCTGCTCTTACTGGTGCAATGTGCAATTAATGAAGATTGGCCACCAGGCTGGTCCAATTTAGCCATGAGACCTCCCACACTAAAATGACAGGTGTTTCAGTTTCATTGTCCAACCCCTGTATTTATTTCAAGCAAACACAGTGTATCTTAAAATATTTAAATTTGTCTAAAGCTATTTAATATTTCCTAAAATTTCTACTTCACATTTGGGTCATGTGAGCCAGTTGTGTTATGTACACTTAATAAAATGCCATATGTTTTAGAAAAACATGATTGGCATTACACTAGCAGTTTCCATAGGCTTAACTGTGCACATAATCTCTCCCACAACTGTGCACGACCTGAGGAGGATGGGTTTTCCCCCTCGTCTCTGGTTCCTCTCAAGGTTCTTCCTTTCCACTGTTGCTTCTGGCTTGCTCATGGGGGGGCTTGGACCCGGACATCCTTTCGTACGTCTGTACATGTACGTATTTTTCTTTTCCTCTATATGAGCTGCTTTTCTGTGAAACTGCTTTGAGAAAACATCAGTTGTAAAAAGTGCTATGCAAATATTGATTGATTGATTGATTGATTGAAAAGCTTTAATGTGGTTTATGTAGTTTGGTTGTCGTTAGGGTGCATATGCATGCGCTCAGCGTGTTGGGAAGTGGAGTCACTACCTTCTGTAGACCTGCCTGCTCTCCTGCTTTAGTAATGGGAAATGTTGCTTCTCCTCTGCTGCTGTTCAGTAAAAGAGCATTTGGCTTCGAGCTATAGGTGGAGTTCACCACACCACAAGTTGAACACGTAAACTTTGCATGCGGGATTTATTCAGAACTGCTCATCGCTGCAAATTCCACTGGAATGAATGTCATTGCACTTGCATAAATGTGCTGATGAATGCAAGTGTGTCTAAACTGTTATAGGTTAACTTCAGACTTGTCCTGGCTGATCAGTTGATGTTTGGGGTTAAGGGGGGGAAATTGAATAAATGAGATTTTCCTTTAAACAGCACATTTCTAGAGGTACCTTATTAGCCCACCGACTCTGGCGGTTTATAAAACTCCAGTATAGGAGAGAAAGTGAAGACTGCGTCTAAACGCCTGGGCTGTGTGTCAGAAACATCTCTCCATGGTATGTGTGTGTGTGTGTGTGTGTGTGTGTGTGTGTGTGTATAGAACTCTGCTATATGCAGGCTGTCATGAGGCCTGATTAATCTTCATTCCTTCGTCCTGTCATTTCTTGCTCTCGTCCACCGAGCAGATGCGGCAGCACAGACTCACTGAGCCGAAACACGTCCATGTAAGTTTGCAGAGTGTGAAGGACTAGCATAAAGAATTAAGCAGGATATGCAAATAAGGACAACAGTTGGGATTTACGTCATGCGAATGGCCTAGCAGCGCTATAAATACCGAACCCAAATACAAATGATCCACTGTATGATTTAATGGTCAATGCTTAGAACATGCTAATGAATTAGGCCTGGACTAATTAGTGTAAAGGTGAGCTCGGGTGATTACAAGAGCATAGCTCACCAACTGCATATTCTAGTAGAGATTTTATAATGCGTCGGGAGCTGCTCTGGTTTACCAAATTAGAATCGATTAGTATCTAATTTAATTATAATTATTTCATGTTTGTGCATGCCTATTTTTGACCAAAATAAAATTAATTGGCTGGGAAAAAAATGAATATATGAATACCAGCATAATCTAATTTAATATCTAAAGTTTCCATTGACATTTATTGAAACTACATTCAAATGAATCTTTTAGAATTTATTAGCCACTGTAGCACTGAATATATGTGTATTATTATAAATTATATATAGAGAGATTCATTTGAATTTAATTTTAATAAATGTCAATGTTTAATTAGATTATTCTGGTATTCATATATTAATATTTTTCCCAGTCAATTAATTTTATATTATAATATTTATATTTTTGTATACAGTATATATTATATTTAGCAATGCTAACATATCCAATGTTAGCTCTGTTACCTCATTAGCTCATCAGAAGAGGCAGCAGCTTCTGGCGTTCATCACTAAAACCTACCCGGGCTGGGTTGAGTGATTGTGGGCTCTCTTGGTACAAGGGAGGAATAGGCCCCTATTGATTTGGTTGAGGCTCTGGGCTCCTAAGTGGTGCAACTACCTGCAAAAAATGGCATGTTGCCAAGTGAAATCATCTTAAATCTAGTCAATATATCTAAGATCTCCTGCTTTGAGACTGTTGGATACTTGAGAGTATATTGAGCTGATCAGGCTTTTTCTGTTATTGTTCCTTTCAATACAGGCTGTTTTTGCACCATTGAGAAGTTTAGAGAACCTCTACATTACCTGAAGATTCAAAGGAGAACCCTTAAACTAGTATAGAACCACAATTCACTCACAGATCCCCTGTTTTAACATGGTTATGTATGGAACCAGTATGGGTTCTTCTATGCCATTTCTCAAGAAAACATTTCTAAGGCCTCATATCTAATACTTCTCACAAAGCTCGTTTATTTCTCCAAGGTCAACTTATTATCTTTGTTGGGGTCACAATTTATTATTTTTTAAAATCTATTTTTTATTTTTTTGTTACATTATACTATTTGTGTGACAGATTAGCCCTATATCTATCCCTTCTTAGTTCTAATTAACCCTAATTCAGGTGTTACTGTTTCTTTAAGGCTTATTTGTGTAAACGGCATTACGTACAGATTCTAAGAAAATCCTTTAAATTGGTACAGAACGTTAATATGATGTAAAGATCCTTTAACCCTTTACCCTCATAAATCTGATTTCTTTACGGCTTTATATCTATTCATTTTAACATATTTGATTATTCTCCCTCCAAGGTCCATGTATAATGTTAGTTTTGGTCATAATTGATTTTGCTATGTATATATTCTTTAATAAGATTACAGAATTACGTGTGGTTTAATATTGTTGTTTTTGTCCTAGCCCTTCTTAAATTTAATTCTCAGTTTAGAAAATTAAACAGGCTTCGCTTGTCCTTGATTCCTTACGACTTGTACATTCTGATTGCCTGTTCTGTACTGTCGGTTGGTGTAGCTCAGTGGATAACACCACTATCCGCCCAGTAGCCACCACCACACGTGGGAGATTGGGGTTGGAATCCCGGGCTGAGTGACTATGCTGTGCTACACCAATAAGAGTCCATGGGCAAGACTCCTAACACTACCCTGGCCTACCTGTAATATGATTAATTTGTAAGTCGCTCTGGATAAGAGCGTCAGCTAAATACCGTAAATGTAAATGTACTGTGCCTCCATCCGTGTGAAACACTCCTTATAACTGGAGTGTGTATGGGCAGGGCTAAACTTCTGTGAGTCCCCATCAAAAGTTTAGATACACCCAACTAAATGGTTGCTGTTGGTGATCTTAAAGACTCTACAGTCGTACACTGAACAGCTCCAACTGATGAGAGTCTGAACCAGTCCGTATCCTGATACACCACATCTACTCCTGATGTACACAGTATGATACTCCTCCATATCTCCACCTCTAATATATATTTAGTGGTGTAAAAACTTTGATCTCCTTTTCTGCACAGTGTAAAAGCTCTAGTTCTCCTTTCAGTTTAGTGAATATTCATGATGGACCGACCAATAGAATCGCTCCAAACCTGCTTAGTCATAAACCTTGTTCTATCAGCTCCACTGCAGGTTAAGAAAGCTGGTTCGTCCTCCTGTAAAGGTCCATTCTGGAGGTGTTTAAGGTGGACGGTATAATTCCATGAGGGCTATTTTATAGTTTGAAACATAAGGAGAAGCTTCTATGAGGAGCTGTATCTAAACTTGTACTGGTACCAGCAAATTCTAAATAAACTGTTTTTGCAAGTTAGCTGTCTTATATGGACTTCATAGACTTGGGAATGAATAGCATTTCCATTTGGAACACACTGTTAACAAAAGCCAGGAAATGTCCTTTCTCCATAATATCCGCCGTGTAAGAGTGAGGAAGACACCACGTTGTCAATACGTTGCTAAATTAACCAGAAAATAAGATTTGCACGACCATCAAAGTGATGGATAGGCTTATACTGTACACAACACTTTAGCGCGTCTACATAAAGCAAAGCTAGCGTCTGCCTATAGACCTCACTGTGTACACTGGGTGCATATCGATGGTTGTTTGATGCTTGTTTGAACACTCTGAGAATGGCATGCGGGGTGAGAAGGTAAATAACAAACAGCGTGTCAACTATCTGGCCCTCGGCAGGATGCCCCGACAACAAATCGCTAACAAATCAACGAGACAAGAGAAATATTTTGTGAGACGGTGGGGGGTTCTGGCCTCTACTGCAGACGTAACGCCGAGTGGAGTGGATCTCGGGTAATGAAATGGCGTGAACCCCATCCTTCACTCCACCCTCTGTGAAAATCGCTTCTTCTCTTCGGTGCCAACCTGAAAAAGCAGGCCACCACAATCATCCATATCTCTCCAGAAAGGACCAATGAAGCCTCTGGGGTCACGGATCCACTTTGGGAAAATGAATAGAGGAGAAAAAAAGGAAAGCAGCAATGAAACGAGTGTGCCAATCAATTTAGAGACGATTCTAAATATGAGGGGAATTACAGAGGGGCAACGGCACAGAAGCACTCAAACACTCAGCAGACGTCCATGTGATGCTGGAACAGCATGATAGCACAGTTGTTTACCCTTAGAAGGCTGGAGATAGGGAGGAAGGTATTAGCAAGCCTTATATACCAAAACATCCATAATTCATTATTACGATCATCTCCCAACTTCTCCTAACCAATGAGTGGTTCTGTGACTGTTCCGTTAAGACTGATACGCCATCGCCAAGTCACACTAGCATCTGCACCCAGGAGGAATAAACCAGCAGGAAGGAAACTGGGTTGCTGGGTTTGACACTGTGAGACATGCCAATGAATCAAGTGTCATGCTCAGCCACGAATTCAAGGACATGCCTTAGCGCTATACCTGACCCAACAGCCACAACTGAGGACATTCAGCGACCAGTGCTGCCCTCCATGACTCTTACTGTTTGTGCCAGCACCATTGGCAGACGGCTGCACGATGCAAGAAGACGACTGCGCTTAACACCACGTCAACGTCACCAAAGACTGCAGTGGTGTCATGCCACACTGTCAACAGCAGCGGGTCATCTTCAGAGACGAGTCCCGCTTATGTCTTGGTGCAGACGACCAACAAATCTGTGTGTGGAGGCACCGTGGTCAGCACCAAGGTTTGTTGTTACGCGTCACACGTAGAGAAGGTCTGGTGCCACTCCACCTCCACCCCACCCTACTCCACCATCTGCAGGAACTGTGTGAGGATATTCAAGCTGCATGGGATGGATTATCACAGGACGCCATTAGGAACCTCTACAGCTCCATACCGAGACGTCTGGCGTGTTGGGTTAGCAAACATGGCGGCCCTACACCATACTGAGAGACAGACTTCTGTATGTGTAGCTCAATTAAGATTGATCATATCAGTCCATATTTATCATAATTTATTTTGTTCTGGTCACCTTAATCTTCCTTTCCAACAGCACTGCAATCCCACAATTCCTTCTGGGTGAAGATATTCTTATGAAGATGAGTACATGAAATACCTCTGTTCTGATTGGCTGTCCAGTATTGTGCCTCATTCAAAAAGCAGTTAAGGCTGAAACACTGTTCAGAACTTCAGCCTGAATGGGAGGGGCTAAGCTACTGTATGTCAAATAGATGGTTGTGTTGAAATGCATTGGTTTTGATGGCACCAAAAATTGGTGCACCATAAAAGGGATCAGTACCTTCTGATATGTTACCAGTGTTTACATATTACATGTATTAAAACCTTATTAATTTTCTAACGATATTTGCCAAATATGCCACACCCTGCACTAACTATGCTCTCTCAATGAAACAAGAGGTCCGGGAAATTTGTAGACCGTTCTAAATACGAGGGGAATTACAGAGGGGCAATGTCACAGCAGCACTCAAACACTCCGAAGACTTCCATTGTGGCGCCGGGACAGCATGTCGTTAGCAGAGTTGTTTACCCCTAAAAGGCTGGAGATGGTGAGGTAGGTATCGATTCATTGACACGCTGCCTCTCTTAGCGCACGTGTTTACAATTTAAAACCAGGATCATGGCCCAACACGTCCAGCCCCAGCAGGACTGACCCAATTACTAAACAACTGGAGCAAACTCCAGACAGATACACTCCAGCTTCAGTGACACTCTCCGCGTCGCAAACCGCAGATTTCTAGATGAAGACAGAGGCCTTAAATTAAATAGAGGGGTTTTGATATATAGATATACATATAAATATATACATATAAGAAGGAATATTCTGTTTCAGGGAAAACACTGCGCTCCCAGTGTTGGTTTTAAGATGAAAGTTACATTAAAAGATGACAAATTCCTAATGTTCTTCCGGGCCCGGCGAAGCACAGGCATATTTTATAAATGAAAGCTCCTGACAGTTGTCTCCTATAATCACTTTGTGAGAAATATCTTCATCAAATATTGATAATTGTATTTATTCCCCATTACATTATTTAGGACGACTGGAAGTGTCGGGACTGAGGCTGTATTGAATATTTGATTTAAAGCTTGAAATGAGCGCAGAATATGCATGATGGATGTCCTCTCAATGGATCAGCCTTCAACAGTTGATTTCCAGCTGCATTACCTGCACCAGAATTAGCCCATATCCATCCACAGCCTTTATACATATACTCTGATATTTACATACCGTATAATATCTAACCACAACAACAACAACACATTTGTTTATCAAATTTATGTTTCAATTTCACCAACATTTTCTGAATAGTTATACGGTTATGTATTTATTGTACTCCAGAAATAGAGAGCAGTGTTACACAGTGTTGGGCTAAAATATCCAGGTTCTATTCATTTTACTGCACTTGTAGCTGTACAGAAATCAGATTTGCACTTATCCATAATGCTAATCCAGGCGAATTGAGTTCTGGTTAAATACATAATCAGTCCACAGCACCTGTATTGGTGCTTCGCTATAAATATATTCCATAATAAAGTTGCTGCCTCTTCTATCGATTATATAACAACATTACTTTTTTACATTTAAGCCACAGAGTGAAGCGCAAAAGCCATCAACAATTTCAGCAGCCTACAAAATAATTGCATCCCAAATTGACCCTATACCCGCTTCAAAATGAGCGAAGACATGCCAGTGCTATGAATCTACTGAAATGAACCGAGAGGCCTCGTGAGGGAACTTCAAATAAACACACTGCCAAAACACGAGTGGCTTCAGAGCACCACCTCATTTCCACTCTTAGAAGAAATAGCAAAGCAAGACTGGAAGACCTGGCAGTGCAAACGTAGCGGCAGACCGCGCCGATCTGTGACACATATATAAAATTAGCTTCCTAGTTTAGTTTCAGTAAAACACACACGCCCATTAAAACTCTCTCACGGATGGTGGGAGCGGTTGCATACAGTACTGTGCAAATGTCAGAGACCATCCTCCATTTAGTTCCAGTCAAACCGCCATAAAGTATATGTTATTAATTTATAAAGATTACAAATGCGCCAAAATGTTGTCTATACATTGAAGGAAAATATGGAAAAAATTTAAATATATTTAAACAAGAATTACACATAAGCCTAAACATCTATATAAAAAAAAAATTATAATAATAATAATAATAATAATAATAATAATAATAATAATAAAAATAATAATAATATATATATATATATATATATATATATATACACATTTTTATTTTTTATTTTTATTATATATATCTATATATAATATTATATATATATATATATATATATATATATATATATATATATATATATATATATATATATATATATATTCAGTAGTTATTAAAGCTTGCTTAAACCTCAAATAATATCTTATGATAATGAGTTTATAATGTCATAAATAATAAATATCCATTATATGACATACTATTTAATTATAACTTGCTCTCTCATAATAATGAGATCATGTCTTATAATTATGACTTATTATTATTATTATAGTATAGTATAATAGTATAGTAGTAGCAGTAGTAGTGGTAGTATCTCTGCTGTGATCAGTTTATCATAATAATGAGATCATGTCTTATAATTATGAGTTAGCATTGCATTATTATTATTATTATTATTATTATTATTATTATTATTATTAGCAGTAGTAGTAATAAAATAAAAGAAGCAAACTTCAACCCCAACACTGGCTGAGGGATTGCTTTTGGGGGAAGGAGTAAACTGTGAATATATGTCTTTCCTTAGGCATCGCTTTAAACAACACACATATTAATATAGCATACATATCCAGCTATTGACCTCAGCAGCATAACAGCGGCCAGAAAAAAGCAACTGACCACTGAGTTAAAGCCCCCGATCAGAGCCTATTAAATAAACCTATCTGAAGGACATCGCCTCCCTGCGAGGTTTCAATTCGCAACCTGCACTTTTCCATCTGAGGCGAGAAGGACACTGGAGGGAAATGACCGGCTGATCTGAAGTCGCTTCTTTTTGCTGGACGGATGGTCTGGGCCCAGGCGCACTGAGCATCAAGTGAGTCAGTGACTCCGTATAATCCTCCTCATGACACGAAAGACAAATGCCCGTCATAGATCCGCACTATACGCTGAAGAAGCCTGCTCCGGTCCCCAAGGCTACATCCAGAGCTAATCTCAGAGCAGACACTGTTTGTAGATCAGTTCAGTTCATTGGCATATGGTGGCTAAGACACGGCGGCACAGAGCCAAAGCTGATCCCAGATCAGCACGCTCCTACTCCGAGCTCGGCACCACATCACGGGTCATTATGGATAAGCCCAGGTGTGAGTGCGGAAAAGCATCCCCGTGGTGCATCTGATTCCACTGCTTACATTAATGCGATTCCCACTTTAAGGCTCCAGCTAAATCTCCTCTAAATGATTTAAAGGAGGGGAAATTGCTTTGGCGTACCAGCCCACAGTCTTATCTGGGGAGTGTAATGCTTTCATATTATGCTCACAAAGCCAAACACATTAACTCTCAGGGTACCAGGACCACTTGTCCATAGAAGAATATTGCCAACTAGGGTGAATTCAGTTCTGGAAACTTTGAGAAAAGTGCAATCGGTGGCCTTCCTGAACTTCTAGGGGCACTGAGCACAAATCTCCACCAACCTCAGCAACACACCCTACTCCATTATTGACATTGGTGAGGCCAGTGATTTTTTGAGTAGAGAGTTTTCACACAGAGGAATTTGTCTTCTGCATTTAACCCATCCGTGAAGTGAAATACCCACACACACACTCACTAGTGAACACACACACTAGGGGGCAGCACACTTACCCGGAGCAATGGGCAGCCCTATCCCAGGCACCTGGGGAGCAGTTGGGGGTTAGGTGCCTTGCTCAAGGGCACCTCAGTCGTTACTGTCTGTTCAGGGAATCGAACCGGCAACCCTCCGGTCACAAGGCTGGATCTCTAACCTCCAGCCCACGACTGCCCCATTACCAGCAGACGTGGAATCAGGTTTATTGGCCATGTATGGGGACACACACAAGGAAAGTGGTTGGGGCAGTTGGTGCCTCTCTTGGATAGCCTTGAGATACTTTCCAGTTGGTCTGCACTAAGGTTAGCATGAAGCACAGTGGTGGTAATGTCTGGAGCAGTTTCTCGTCCAGTGATGTCAATAAACTTGACTTTATTAATGGGGCCACGGATTACGGATGTATACCCACAGAAGCCCACAAAGAAGGTGTTCAAATACCAACAGATCATCACTCCTTTAATGATAAACTGAATTATTCAGACTTTACCTGTCTAATAAACGGCTAGCCATGCAGATGTTCACACAATGGTTGCCCAGCTGTTGTTTAATGGATGCAAACTTTTGATTTGCATGATGATGGAAGACATGGGGGATGTAAGGGTCCACCAAGGGTAACCATGCAGGGACATCATTAGCATTCGAATGCGTACGTACATAAAGGCCCCAGTCAACATCAGTAAGCCTTCATCTATTAATAAAGCCTACACGAATAAGCGGTGGTCAATATTTGCAACTTGACATCTGTTGCCTGGGGGCCCCAAGAAGCAGCCTGCCTTGCGTGCCCTCTAGGTTTGCATCTGGGTAAAAGTCTTTTGCAAAATCAAATTTTTCTTAATAAGCATATTACTTGTACACAGCACTAGCATGTATGGAGGACCGAATCTGCCAAAATAAAAAAAAAATAAATAAATAAATAAAACACTAATACTTAAATTAATTAAAATGGTAAAGAAATAATGATGGTAAATCTAAAAATAAATTAATAAGCATAGAAATAAGTATATCAATAAATAAAAAAACTTAAATAAATGTGTAATGTGTATTTACTTTGTTATTTGTGTTACTTAATGAACATTTTTATTTTAAATTAATGTATTTACCTTATTATTTATTAATAAATTCATTTATTTATTTATTTTTGTTTTTCCTTACCCTTATGGTAATAAAGGGGCTGTCAATCCATGACGTCAGTGTGTCTTAACATTCCTATTGGTTGATCGACAGCAGATTCCGTAGATCGATTGTCTTGCTCCATCAGCAGTAACTATGAACAACACGGTGCACTAATGTCTGCTTACAGGCAACAGGTAGCAAGAGACCTGAGACTCTTAGCTGACCCTGCTGAAAATGCAAGTGCAGATTATTTACTCTTTCGAGTGGAGGCTGTGGCTGACCGTTTGTTCCATTATGCTACATCTTCTGATACAGAGATCGACCCTTATAGTGTTCACAAATTTGGAGGAGGTAGTTCATCGTCTTTCCCTGCTAAATTCAGATCATGCAACACCTGGAAGCTGCCTCTCTGAGCAGATCCGACACCGACCTGCGCCCCGATATTTGTCCTCTCGGAGTCTTTCACCCGAACGCACAGCCAAGCTACATAGCTCTGCTCGAAATCAACTCCTGTCGTTCTGCACTTGATTGCTAAGCCTGAACATGAAAAACACACCTCCTCATTATCATATGAAAGAAGAAAAACAGAAATTAATAAATTACTTAATTTAAAAAAATAAAAATAATTATATGTATAATTAAATTATATTTTATGTAAAAATAATATGTATTAAATAAATAGATTTTAAAATTACCATGTTTAAATAATATATGCAGAAAATATATATAAAATGAAGGGAGACATTAATAAAACATTAATAAACAGTACAAGAATAAATAAAATGAGGACTATATAAATGCAAGAAAAGGAAATAAGCGTATAAATAAAATCACAGCAAGCAATATATACAAATTCTAGTTATTTTTATTTAAATGTTAATTTTATGTAGTCTTTTATTTATTTATTTATTTTTATTTTTGGCAGCCTCCATAAGCATGAGTGGGATATGCTGTTATATTTCTTTACTCCAACAGACACAAAAGATTTGGTTGACTGAATACATAGAGTACAGTGGACAGCCTTCGGGAGCCTTTCCCTCATACTTGCATCTCATACAATGTTATTGGCAGCCAAAAAAAAAAGTGTTGACTTGCTTGCTCACCTACAAAGGCAAAAAATAAATAAATAATATAATAAATAAATAATAAAAAAAAAAGCTTGATGAATTCCACTTAGAGGGCTCCTCCAGCACAGTTAGAACTTGCATTCCATCTACTGCGGAATAGGTTAGAAAGCCAGCGCATACTGTAGAGTTTCTGTAATACATTAAAAGTTTTTTAAAGAGTCATACACCCAAGCCAAGAACAAATTAGCAACCTTTATTGATAAGAGTGCAGGCATGAGTCGTTGTGATAGTATGGAGGAGTCTCAAGAACGCCTGAAGGTCTTGAGAACTCGCTGCTGGACAAAGTCAAGAGAAAGTGATATGATCAAAGAAAGCTTCATAAAGAGATCTGGGGCTCTTGTCTAGAGGGATAGAAAAGCAATTTAGCACGCCTAAAGCGATTCTTCAATAGAGATGTGCGTGTACTTATGAGCAATTTGACAGAAAACTGTATTCTTCTTTCAGATAATACGGCTGGACAGTCTTACTTACTCAAAAATGTTTGTAATAGATTTCTGACACAATGAGGCTTTTTGTTGTACGAAGCTCCGCATAAGAAAAAATACACTGATGATCATACATGAGCATTAGGGCTGCACAATACATCATAATCGCGGTTGCAGTATTGGCCTTTGTAGCACTGAAACTGCTGCACAATGCCACTTAGCCACATTTCTACTGTGTGCTGTGAGAACATTGACCAATCTCGCTTCTGATAGATTCCTCGTTTCTATGGATGTTTTGATAAAGCAACTTATTCACAAAATTCAAGGAAGGAACATATTTTGGTCAGAATATTGCAGGGCAGTCATTATTCATGCCACATTGTCAATTCAATACTATATTTTAATATACTGCATCTACTTTTATACGGTTATATACACCAGTGTCATTATTCTATGCATTTTTCAGTAAAGCAAAAAATCAGGAGTACTTTCAAATCTGTCACATGTTCATACGTTCATGGTTCCATTTCCAGTTTTTCCGGTGGCCAGATAAACCTTGTTGCAGCGTTATGGTTGAATCAGGTACAGCAGTGTTGCTGGAGTTTTAACAGCTCTGTGCCACTGCTGGATTGAGAACAGTCCATCAACCCAAACTACAATTACATTTATGGCATTTGGCTGACGCTCTTATCCAGAGTGACTTACAAGATTAATCGTATTACAGGTAGGCCATTGTAACATTAGGAGTCTTGCCCAAGGACTTTTATGGGTGTAGCACAGTGTAGTTACCCAGTCCAGGAAACGAACCCCATTCCTGGTCTGGTTAAGTATGCTACTACCCCATGTGGGTTTCCCCACATAGGGTAGTAGCTTCCCAGCAGGTACTGGTATTATCTGATCTGCCACACCAACTAAACTATGCAGTAAACAGTGTCCTGTGGGCTGCGTCCTGTGGGCTGAGTCCTGTGAGCTGCGTCCTGTGGGCTGAGTCCTGTGGGCTGCGTCCTGTGGGCTGAGTCCTGTGGGCTGAGTCCTGTGGGCTGAGTCCTGTGGGCTGAGTCCTGTGTGCTGAGTCCTGTGGGCTGAGTCCTGTGGGCTGAGTCCTGTGGGCTGCGTCCTGTGTGCTGCGTCCTGTGGGCTGAGTCCTGTGGGCTGCGTCCTGTGGGCTGAGTCCTGTGGGCTGAGTCCTGTGTGCTGAGTCCTGTGGGCTGAGTCCTGTGGGCTGAGTCCTGTGGGCTGCGTCCTGTGAGCTGCGTCCTGTGGGCTGAGTCCTGTGGGCTGCGTCCTCTGGGCTGCGTCCTATGGGCTGCGTCCTATGGGCTGCGTCCTATGGGCTGCGTCCTGTGGCCTGAGTCCTGTGGGCTGCGTCCTGTGGGCTGCGTCCTGTGGGCTGCATCCTGTGGGCTGCATCCTGTGACCACTGATGAAGGACTAGAGGATGATCAAGGTCGGAGTGTCTGTAGCACACTGACACACTACCACCACCTCAGTGTGATTGCAGTACATGCCAAACTAATCCTGTCCAAACAGGGCTGTATATATAGACATATGCACAGTAGGATCACATTATTATGACCAGTTCCTACTTTTGATGGTGGCACCACCATGAAGGAAGTCATGTTTCTGTGGCACTCTCTGAGCCCATTCATTCACATGAAAGGAACTCTCAAACCATTTGGATATGACTCTGTCCTTGCAGATCACGTACACCCATACATGCTGATGGTCGTCCCTGGGATGGATGGGATCTTCCAGCAATACAATGCCACATCTCACATGGCCAGAAATGTCCGACACTGGTTGGAAGAGAATGACCAAGACTTCCAAGTCTTACCCTGGCCTCCTAATTCTTCAGACTTGAACCCCACTGAGCATCTGTGGGACCACCTTAATTGTGGTGTTCACTGTATGGCTCCTCTACCATGTCCCCTCCAGCAGCTGTGGGATGGACCACAGTCAGCATGGCTCTAGAACCCTATGACAACCTACTGGTACGTTAATGAGACACTCCCAACCGGTCTAGCTGCTGTCCGTAATGCACACGGCAGTATTCTGGATATCAGCTGTCTTGACTTGATCAGTGGTCTTGTAGTTCAGCCTTGGGGGGGCTGGGGTCCAACACGAGCAGGTTTAACCCAACACCGCGACTCAACTCATCTGTTAATTGTCAGATTTACCGGATGTGTCACCCAACTGTAGTGGACACCAGCACTAGGACTGGAGCTGAACTTCCATGGTTTAAATAATCCATGAATTATTAAATAAATCTCAATATTTATGAATAATTTGATCCAGATTTGGTCCCCTTCTTTCAAAATGACTTATCACTTCAGCTCCAGAATTTCGAACATATGGTGCAGCCAAAATACGCACTGACACAAACACAAAGCTCAGCATGCTTAAAACTGGAAACTGTCACACATGAAGAGGGTAAAGGACCCCAAATGAGTTTAGTTACAGCTCCATGTGCTGAGGAAAGCAGACGTTCCTTACAGCGCACAGCGTAGCATGCCAATTTTTGTTCTGAAAAGCTAGACTTGTGTGGCGGGGAAATCCACCAGTCACAGTAAAAAGCCCCTCGCTGCCTTACAACGTCGCCCAAAGTACAGTACACAAGATTTCATATTAGTTCCAGTCCATGACTTTGCATTACTTTGGGCTTGTGTTGATAATGGCGTTGGGAGACCCTGATAAAATCATGTCGCCTTTGCCTTCAGAAGTGTTCCTAATTACTGCACAGTGCCAGAACAAAGACTCCTGATCTCCCACTGTACCCCCAAGGTCAGACTTTTACAAAACACCTGAGGGCCATTTCATTTTTCTTTCAGGAGGACTGCCACTTCATCAACTTTCAGGACCCGTCAGAGCCAAGAGCTCAGTGAAAAGAAAATTGATTTCACCTCCGAGGACGAGAGGCTGCTGGCCTGGTGTTTCCTTGCTTCCTTCTGCGCCAGGTGGCCTTGTTGCATATGGAGGGAAATGTAAAAGCTTACCTGTCACTGTCTGAATCGACACCAAGCTCCCTCGCCTCGAAATTACTAATGTCCAAAACGAATCACCTGGAACAGGGAATGGGGAAAGGGGAGGCTTTATCCTTCCTCTTGGACTGTAGCAGTCCAGAGCGTGTCACGACTAAAGGGTTTCTAGAGGGTTGATGGTTCAAATTTTGGTCACAGTCCTACAGAAATGCTGGCAAAGCAAGTGAAGTCTGCAGGTGATAACTCCATAGTTTCTATGAACACTGGCAACAAACAAGGCAGCAGGCCGTAATGTTATTCCGAGAGGACTCCTGCATAGAATGTCCCACAATTTTCATCTCCCTCCCAAGGGCAACATGTGTAAATGAGAATGTCTTCCTCTTTGGGTACATTTAAAAAAAAAAAAAAAAGCTGGTGGAAATCATTTCTCAGGACGATATCTGCGGTGACGATATCTGTATAAATGACCATGTCCCAGGGCTTGATAATATAGACACAGCACTAATATTGCAATTATTGCTACATATTCCAACACTGCACGCCCTACAATGCATTAATAATACAATAATGAATCAATGATGTGACCTGTCTGCAAATATTCTATATTTAAAAACATAAATAATTTTAATAATTAATGTAATTCACTTCACTTTTAAATATTAACTAAATAAATCAAATAAGACCTGGCAGGATAATGGTGATTAAACTGCCATATACAGTATATGATTAAACTGCCATATATTTGGATAATATACATTATTCAGTGCTTAAGAATTTAAGTCTAAATTTCACTTAAAAAAAAAAAAAATTTACATAAAATTACCAAACTGAAAAAATAAAGCAATGCAATTAGAAAGAATAGAGTACAGTGCAACTAAAGCAGGGGACAATGCAGAGGACATTCTGTTTAAGTGGAAGTTGGACTGTAAGAAACCAAACATGAAATGAAAGCACGTTTGGGCCAATTATGTTAAACTACAGTTTCTCCTACACTAACACCAAGGAGGCATAACAACACCACAATTAAAACTAAAAACTTTTCTAAATTGTACAGCCACGAGGCAGGTTCATATAAAGCTAGGGTCATAATATAAGCATGAAAAGTTTTCATCTGATCATTACGGGTTGTTACTAAAATAATCGCATATTGGGACATGGTGGCCAAGACTCTGAAAACACTGGCTCAAATTAAGTGCTTGGACCCCGGTGATTGCCACTTGTTAATTTATCTACCTTTTCCTTTTCTGTCCCGTTCTCACTTGTTGTGTTTTTTATTTATTTATTTATTTTTTATTAAAAAAAGGTGGGTAATCTCTTGCTGGAGGTACAATAGTAATGCAATTGGAATGCATATTTGCTTAATGATTTTTAGTTACTTTTGACTTTTGTTTATTTAGTATTTATATTGACCAGTACATCTTGCACTGCTGCCATGTATTTAGCAGGGGTACCTCAAATTTGAACAGGCATATTAGAAAAACATACTTGTGGTATTTATTGGGCTGCACTGCTAAATGTTTCTTTTCTTGGACATACAGTTCAACAAATTGCCTTTATTTTTTTTTATAGAACTTTGTTATATTAAAAATAAAGGTTCTTCACATGCACACCAATCAAGACTGCAAAAAAAGGTTCTTTGAAAGAACCATACACTGGAAGAATCTTTCGGAAACCAAAAGTAGCTCTTGTCTGCCATCACTCCAAATAAAACTTTTTAATCTTAGGAGTGTAGGCAATACCGATAAATGAACATATGCCTTGCTGAGCTCCAAAACCGCTATTTCAGGTCGGATCGGGATATCCCTACATGTCTCCCTCCCGAAAGCCCACTTTTGAAGCATGACTTGCTTTCCCAAATCTCATTGCTGCAAAGGTTATCGGAAACAGCCTCATTCCAGCTGCCAGCTCAGGCTTCAGACTGTCCTGCTAGCAAACACGTATCTGTCTGGCTTCTTTAGATATCGGGTCCCCACGAGTCCACTGCATTTCATCAGGGAAGTGGCAAAATGTATGCAAGGCTGGAAGACACGGTAAAATAAGGCAGACACATTAATGGTATGTGTCAAAAAGATAAAAGCTACAACTAACAATCTCTATACTGACAGCCGTGTAATTTCCACAGGTATTGTCTCTTTCTCTCTCTCTCCTGCTCTCCCCCTCTCTCGGCCTCGGTACCAGCACTCTCCCTCCTCTCTCTGTCTCTTCCTCTCAGTCCTTCTCCCCCGCACACGCTCGCGGTGGGTTGTCATGTGGTCAATCAGAGAGCCAGTGGAGCTTTAAGTGGGAGTAAAGAAGATGCAGGGTTACAGGTAGAGCTGACAGGGGGTTTGGGCTTTCTTCAAAGATTCTGCTCGTCCTTTCAGCCTTTATTCCCTCTGTCTCCGTCACTGCTGTCAGCTACACAGGGGCCCAAGCACCGCATCGTTCAGAGTAGCATCTTCACCTGAGATGTTACACCAACGCTCCAGTTTGTTTCACTGTTTATTTTTAAAACAATAAATAATACAAATTAACATGCTTAGAGCATTTAAATGTACAACAGAAAAGCTAGTTATAAAAAAAGCTAGTTTAATTTTTATAATTATGTCACTTCTGACAGTTATGAAGCTTTTGACTCTTTCCCAGCCATATATATATATATATATATATGTAATCCTTTATTGATCCCACAGTGGGGAAATTTACAAATATATATATATATTTCAGATGGGAATGACACTCCTGAAACACAGCTAGCCAAGGTTGCCCTATAGGACTTCAGGAGCTGCAAAGAAGGTCTAATGCTTTAGATTAACCACCTGCATAAATAGGAAGTGGCAGAGGAATTAGTCAGTAACAGTTTGATTCCCAGCAGACAGTCGTTGTTTTTATGTGGGTAGTCTACTCTGAAAGCACTGAAGGCCATACACTGAAAACACTGGCCTAAATGTAATCGCCACTGACATATTCATAATACTTTACAATATAGGGTGATAAGTGACATAGGAACATCTCTATCATCACACTGTTCCTTACAGTTCCTGATTGACAGCTAACTTCCTTTAATGTGCTTATTTAGTTAATATGTTTCCTAAAAGCCGCTTTTTTCATTTTAGTTAAACTTTTGTTTTCCTCACCACCTGATTCTGTCACTGCTGCTCTCCTATAATCCAACACAACCACTAAGAAACACATCCACTACCACATCACTACTACTGATTGTAATATTGTTAATAAGCGAGCTTTAATGGTGTTTCTTTTAAGAATTGTATGCTTTGTAAAAGGCAACTGTATTATGAATACTGCCTTTACAGAATGCAACATAAAATGGATACAGAGACTAAATTTCTCTATATGTGCATCCCAACCCTGCTGCCTGTGGATATAAGCAGCTGCCTACTGAGTAAAATGTTAAAAATGGAAAACGGTGATGGCAGGCCGCTATAGCAGGCCATTCTAACGAAACACTCACCGTGAAACTGCTACAAAGCAGAATATATAATAATATGTTTGTGGGAAGCTTCATGTAAAACATGGACTTAGAACGTGTGCAAATCATACATGTAAACATGCAGATCACAATTAGCTGGATGCTAACAAGCTACTGGAATCCCATAGGGATGCTAGCATTATCATGGAGGTGGGTTTTGTCCTTATGTTTTAACAGAGCTTGGACAGTTGTATCCCGAAGGCCTGGCTGTAATAGTCATGACTCATCTCCACAATAAATGTTGAACAAGCTCAAATTGGAAACTTAATTTTTTTTTTTATAATTTTTTGTGGAGATGCTGTAAATTGAGATCCTCATGAGTATACTACATTCCATCTGTTGATTTTAATAGAGATAATCAGCAAGCATTATTATTGAGGTGTTTCATATCCCCTACGTTTTCACCTTTGATATTTACATCCCGACTGGAGACTTAACCTCAATAATAAATGCTGAACAAGCTTAGAACACCAACCTTTCTTCCCTACAGGACAAACACATCAATCAAACCATACAGAAAACAAAACCTTCATTTCAACAACACTTATATGTTTCATATTTTAATATTCCATGCTAAATGTGTGGTGGGACCCAACAACTTTTGGTGGAATGCCTTGTGCAAGTTCCTTCATGGTTACTGCAACCGAGAAGCCATTAAAATGCGGCTGTGTACAGCCACACTGTTATTACTTTTCCCTGTTCCACTGTAAGCCCTACGACTGTGATTAAATGCCAGAACTCATCCGTCATCCGCCAAACACCATCACCTAAACAATTACAGGACAGCCCTGATCATATTCTGCCATCTTAATCATACTTAATAACAAAAAATAACCCTAGACATATACAGTAAGATGCCTGGAACATCGTTTCAAACACCCAGAGAGTCTAGATGCAGCACACACTAATACAAAGCAACACAAGACACAGATATGAATCAAAAACTAATTTCATTTTGTCTCTCATTCCTCTTATTAGCTATCCAAGTCCATTATGCTCAGCTGAATGGCTGCTTATGTTCTTTAATTTGCTTTGAAACCTGTAATGAAACAAGCGAGCGGGATTACATTGAACAACGCAAGGCCGCTGTGAATGAAGTCTCGTCTCAGAAGCAGGTGAAGATCCAGATTCTGAGTACAAAAGCTGCAGCAGTGCTGCTGGTGGTGAACCGATCAAATGTAGCATCACGGTAATGTCCAAAGATGTCATGTTATGGCTCACTGGCGTGTTTAAGTTGGCAGTAACTTCAGGCTCCTGAAGCTATGAATACCTGTGGGGAGTGTGTATTGGGATCCGTAGATTGAGAAGAGGTGGTACGGTGCAGGGTGCTCTATGTGGGGAAAATGGCTCCAGAGCAGATGTTAATGATTGGCTAAAAGGAGTGACTGTGTTTGGGCATGGCCAAAGACCATAGTGTGAAGGAAGTAGCTGAATCTGCAGGTGTATGGAAGCGTACAGTCGTACGGGTCTACCAGCAGTGGCTAAAATCCCAGTCTACAGGGAATTCTCCTCGGAATGGTGTCAGGGAAGGCATCCACCAAATCTGGACCAACTTCGCAATACTTTAATGCAAGAGTGTCTGAACACTGATGTGGCCTACATCCAGAAACTTGTCCAGTCCATGCCAAATCCAACCACAGCTGAGGTACTAGGTGCTATTAGGTCTGTGTAAAGTGCCCCGTTTTTGTCCAGTGAGCTTATGTTATTGTTATATGTAATATATATAATGATGAACCCATGCTTCGTGACATGACTCCTATAATGATTCTCCTCTGTTCTAAAAGAATGTCTTAGAAACCCGATATGGCTTGATTTGATTCTGCTCCTTAAAGTTCTTTAAGGGAGCTTTCATCAAAGCTTTCACTGCCTTTAATGATGAGCCAGCTGCTCGGCATATGATTCCTGAAACTTTCGTAATACGATGTTCAAACCAGCAGAGATTTGAGTGCAAACGTTGACTAGGCTTCCGTGTCTGAAACCAAGCGTCGGTCTACCACCATCTCATTTACATACAGCATGTCCTAATTCACACACAGGATTTAGCAGAGAGCCAATAAAACCACAGCGTTCAGCAGCTTGTGAGCCAATGGCTGTGCTTGCAGGGTGTGCTCGAGTTTGAAGTTGAGCAGTGAGTGCAATGCTCCCTCTACTGCACACTGAACTTAACTGTACTAAAATTAGAAGAGATATTAGGAATAAAATGTGAATTTAATGGAATGTTTTTGTTTTTTAAGACAGTAGACATGATTATTTTTCTATGAATCGTGTATTCATAATGCACGAAAAATGCATTCATGAGGTGCTATATAGTATACATAACACAATTCGTAGCATAAGCTTGTCCACTGTACCCTAAGTAGTTATAATGACATGCATAATGCTTGAGATGCCAGAGTATGCAACTTTATAATGACAGGTTTCATAACCTTCATAATCATAAATCTTATGACATTTAATAATAATAAAATCACTAACTTTATATTAATAATCTGATAATACAAGACATGCAATGTGATTTATTGCTTTTCCAGTTTTATAAGCTGCTCTGTTTTTTACGCCATAGTACATCATTCATGCTAAAAATGTTCTTATGAACAGATGTCATAATGCATTATGAAACCTGACATTATTAAATATTTTATAAGTTGCATACTCCTGTTTTATAAACTGTTACGCATATATTTATAACCAGTTGTAAGTCTCTATGCAAGCCTATGCCTGGTATTATAAGGTGTCATGTACGCCTTGCAACACCTTATATATCGTCGCTGTCCAATGAAAACCATGTATCTCCACTTTTGTCCATTTTCACTTTTATGCATCATTTGGACACACCAGCTGCTGTTTACACTGAGTGAGAATCTCATGATGAATGGACCAACAGAAATGGCCCAAAGGTGTTTGGAAAGATGTCTGGTTCCATTGACTTGTATTAAAGTTAAATGAGGTTTTTGGGCTCTCCTGTAAAGTTGCCATTTTGGAGATACTTGTTTTTCTTTGGACAGCGATGATATTTAGATAGCATGATGAATAAAGGATTCATAGGAGGTGTTAATGCTGTGTTACTGCCAGGTATGTGCCGGCCTACAGCCCTAGCTGTATTTTGTATTGCTTCTTTCTTGGGGCGGAGTCAGTAGTATAAAATTCTTCATATGGTAATGTTTATAACAATATGCAAGTACTACCAGGCAGATGCACCAAACGATGGAATTCATTCATAGCAAAACTGCCAGGGAAATGTGCATGCACTCATTTTACAATCAGATGTGACCATGTGTAACTTTGCTGACTAAGATAGGATAAGATAAGATAAGATAAGATAAGATAAGATAAGATAAGATAAGATAAGATTACAGAATACAAAATAAAAATAGGTACCACTTTAACATAAGGCTACCTTTATAAAGAGTTTATGAATGGTTTAAAATAAGTTTACTAATGGCTATTAATTAGGCCATTAAAATGAATAAGCAGTTACAACAATAAGATGGGCAACAGTGACTTCTTATTAGCCTAACAACACATTTTATACTATTATGGCTCAGATTTTGATGTTTACTAATCTTACTCTGTCTTTTCCATCAGTCCACATAACGCTGTCAGCTTCAATACATGTTCACATGCATCATATGGAGGAGCTCTTTTTAATAATGTATTGTAACTGCTTATTAATCATTAGTAAAGTGTTTATGACCTAACTAATAACCAATAGTAACCTATTGGTAAACCATTTCCAAATCCTTTATGAAGGTAGCCTTATTCTAAAGTGGTACCCAAATTTACCTTGTGATTGAACGGATATATATTGCACGGTTACTGCGGGATATTGGGCAGATATTTTAAAGATATTACACAGTTATGTTATATACTAGCTACACAGATACTGATAATCTGGCAGTATGGGGAGTCAGAGTGCATGAATCACAGTGATGCTGGCAGTCTGTGTAAGGTGTAAACCGGTGATGTACAGGTGATAAGGTGCAGCAACAAATACTGGTCAATAAATAAGTCACTTTGAAAATATAGATAGCTATGGGTCCATATAGTATGTCTAGAGTAGTGAGTGTCTGGTGCTTTGCTTGGGGAGGTGCCAGTTATAGAGGCTAACAGCAGCAAAGGCCACTGAATCTTACAGTTTCGATTCAGATTTGAAGTCACTTTTACAAGTGGTCCTAAATTGTGATGCATATCCAACAGTACAGTCTCTGTCTCAGCAGTCAGTCATGCGACTTTCATTTCACTCCAGCTAAATTTTTATTATTTTGCACACGGGAACATCAACGTCAATAAAATGACTGTTGTGGACATATAACCACAGCATTTCCAAATGGGCCAAATTAGGGATCAGAACTTACATTAGGTATATAGGACCAATCCGGTAATTAGGTTCCCTTTGCTAGTCTTCGTCTTCATAACTGCCAAATACAGAACACTGAGCTACTTTTCTCTGTTTGGTTGACCTCCACCAATAAGACACACCATGTCCTTGCTCCGTGCTGTGACTGTGCCGGCGTGGTCTGGTTTGGTGTCTGCTTTTCGCCCTGCAGGTTTGAAGTATCTGCTCCCACAAATTAAATTTAAATGTAATGTTAAGAGGAGTCTGTTAATCTTAACGCCCCAGGGACCCTATATCTGTGTTTTTGTTCTAATTAGGCTAGGATTAAGTTATTTTAACTTATCTAGAACCTCTGGGCCACCATGCACACCGACCGCCACTTTATTAGGCACACCTTGAATCTACATTAGGGTTCATTTTATCAGCTCTACTGACCATATAGGAGCATTACATTACAGACTGCAGTCCATATGTTTCTCTGTACACTGTATTACCCTGTTCTTTAATGGTCAGGACCCCCACAGGACCACCACAGAGCAGGTATTATGTGGGTGGTGGATCATTCTTAGCACTGCAGTGAAACTGATGTTGTGGTGCTGCTCTCCCATAGGGATTTCCAGACCAATTGCAAGGCTGACGTCACTTGCCCTGTCTATGCAAAACAGTTTCAGAGAGCCAGAGAAACTTTATGAACTAAATCTAACCCAGTAGCTCTCATTTCTCCCAGTTATTAATTTATCCATACACCAACGTTGGCTGTTCCTTCTTTCATGTCTTGCTTTGTCCATTTGTTCGTCCACACGTCTGCATGTCTGCCTGTCAGTTCCTTCGTGCATTGCTTCGTTTGTCTGTTTGTTTGCCCATTCATCCATCTGTACATCTGTGTGTCCTTGACTTTTCATCCAGTTACCATCACATTCCAGCATGCAGGTCAGTCGAGGAGCAGGATCTATTCAAGCTGATGTCAGATATAGGCCCCAGTAGGAGGCAGGGTTAACAAATGAAACATCAAAATATATATTTCACTGCTAGAGCAAAATCTGCATGTAGCCTAAAGGAAGTAGGTTATTGTGCATGTGATTTCTAGCACACATAGGAACTTCATTCTAAACTAAAACCCAGAATTCTTCCCTTGATCTTTTGGTAACCTCTAGTAGTGACCTGTGGCCTGCTCTGGACTGCACTCTGGACTGCACTCTGGACTGCACTCTGGACTGCACTCTGGACTGCTCTAGACTGCACTCTGCATTGCTCTGGACTGCACTCTGGACTACACTCTGGACTACACTCTGCATTGCTCTGAACTGCACTCTGAACTGCACTCTGGACTACACTCTGCATTGCTCTGAACTGCACTCTGAACTGCACTCTGGACTGCACTCTGGACTACACTCTGGACTACACTCTGCATTGCTCTGAACTGCACTCTGAACTACACTCTACATTGCTCTGAACTGCACTCTGGACTACACTCTGGACTGCACTCTGGACTGCACTCTGGACTGCACTCTGGACTACACTCTGGACTACACTCTGGACTGCACTCTGGACTGCACTCCGGACTGCTCTAGACTGCACTCTGCATTGCTCTGGACTGCACTCTGGACTACACTCTGGACTACACTCTGCATTGCTCTGAACTGCACTCTGAACTGCACTCTGGACTACACTCTGCATTGCTCTGAACTGCACTCTGAACTGCACTCTGGACTGCACTCTGGACTACACTCTGGACTACACTCTGCATTGCTCTGAACTGCACTCTGAACTACACTCTACATTGCTCTGAACTGCACTCTGGACTACACTCTGGACTACACTCTGGACTACACTCCGGACTACACTCCGGCCTGCTCTGGACTACACTCTGGACTACACTCTGGACTACACTCTGGACTGCACTCTGGACTACACTCTGGACTACACTCTGGACTGCACTCTGGACTACACTCTGGACTGCACTCTGGACTACACTCTGGACTGCACTCTGGACTGCACTCTGGACTGCACTCTGGACTACACTCTGGACTGCACTCTGGACTGCACTCTGGACTACACTCTGGACTGCACTCTGGACTGTACTCTGGACTACACTCTGGACTGTACTCTGGACTGCACTCTGGACTGCACTCTGAACTACACTCTGGGCTACACTCTGGACTACATTCTGCATTGCTCTGAACTGCACTCTGGACTGCACTCTGGACTACACTCTGGACTGCACTCTGGACTACACTCTGGACTGTACTCTGGACTGCACTCTGGACTGTAACTAAACTCCAGACTGAACTTTGCATTGTTCTAGACTGCATTCTGACTTGCTCTAGACTGCATTCTGAACGGCATGCTGGAACCAGAGCTCAGTAAACTAAGAACGTGTCCAGAGTAGTCTCCTCTCTTCAGTTGATACCAGAAGAAGAAACGACAACACTTGTAAAAACGTGAGTGTTTTCCAATGACTCCTCCAGTATAGAGCTCGGGCATGCAGCTGCGGCTGCTGTTTTCTAACAGCTGAAACCTGGTAGCCCACATAACTGGTCCTACCCAATGAAAAGCGAATAGTGTGACCGGCTAGCTGCACTGTACGGTTTAAGGCCTTCTGTCCAGCTCCTATAGGCCTAACCAATGAGAGAGCTAGCTTAGCTAGACTAGCTAGCTTGACTACAGTATAGCCTGTATAACCTGCCCTTTAGTCTACCTCTTGCTCTGTATATGTTCACTGTATATTCTGATTCTATAAAATCTGACTTATGGAGCTTAAATATCACAAACACAGTGATGAATAAACTGCTTTCACATCTCCCTTCTTTAAATTTGGACATACCATAACCATTGTTCTCCAACCAAATACAGTGAAGAAAATGACAGCACTGAAACTGATTGAAGTCAAGTTTCATTGTCTGGTGAGCTGCTATGCTTTATAAATATTACTAGGTGGGCCTCGGGGTGGCAAACCCAAAGCCCCTGAGGGTTCTTCAATCGTTGTGACATCAGTTCTGACATAGGCGATACATAGCTTAGCTCTTGCTATACTGTTTTTACAAAAAAAATAAATAAATAAATACAGAGTTCAATTTAGTTAAATAATCCGACTTAATGAAACAGCTGGGATTTGACACTGGGAGCTGAACGAGCATGCACATAAATTATACAGAGTAATGGAGGTGCTAGCCACAGTGGGCCTGAAGAGATGGTTTTAAAAGACCATAAACTACAGTCTAGGTGTCGAGGGGTGGTACGGTTCTCGTCTGCTCATGACTGCAGTTCAGAGCTTTGCTGAATTACCCTGATGTGTTGTGAAGGCATTCCATTATTAAATTACAGTGAAATATTTATAGGTGAGACCTTATTTGACTTGAGAGCCTCCAGTTCCTTGGAAAGCATGTAAATATGGAAGAGAGAGAGAGAGAGCAAGAGAGAGAGAAGTACTGATGTGACCTCCTTCTCCTCTGCAAAAAGCCCCACCAGAGCATGTGGAATTATGGGCCTTTGAAGTGGTAGGAACCATTAGCAAAAGAAGGTTGTGATATCAGCAGCCGCAGCAGCGTCGGCAGCATCGGTTAAAGCAGACCTGCACCAAAACGGTCAGTGTTCAGAGAAGCGAGACAGCCGATGTCAAACCGATGAGTTGAAACGGAGACAAACCGATACATTATTCAGAAGCCGCAGACTTTCATGCTCTATAAAAAGGAAACAAAAAAAAACGAGAAGAGAACCAGAAATGATCCGAGCGCCGATGCTGATTTAATCTCTCGTCAATTAACTTTGATGCTGATAATTGCCAGTGAACTGAAAGCGCTTTAAATATTACACGTTCGGCGAAATTTTACAGCCATTCGGCACAAACCTCATCAAAGAAAGACGTATTTTCTGATGGATCATTCCCTTTACCCTCAACAGCCACAATACAGTTCAATTTACACTCCAAAATAACACATTTCTATGGTTTGGAGCTGATTTAATTATCTCCACTCAGAGACTTCCCTGAGACGCTTTCACGCCTTCCTCTCAACCATCACGTAGTCTGATATACACACGTCTTACACAGTATGGTGCTAAATACAAGAAAAGGGCATTCACACTCAATGGCACCCAGAAAAGAATCAACCCATGGGAATGAAGCTTGGTGGGTAGGTTTGACATTGTGAGACATGCAAATTTGAGACATGTGACGTAAGCAGATAAGGGCCTTATCGTACCTGACAGACCCAATAGCCACGATGGTGGACATTCAGTGAGCAGTGATGCCTCCATGAGTTATCCTGTCACCATTGCACACAGGCTGTTATGACGACTGCCCTTAACACCACGTCAACGTCACCCAAGACTGCAGTGGTGTCGTGCCAGACTGTCATCGCGTGAACGGCAGCGGGTCATCTTCAGTGACGAGTCCCGATTTTTTCTCAGTGGAGACAACCAACGAATCCACTATGGTAGGCACCGAGAAGAATGGTCTGGTATCACTCCACCTCCAACCCTACTGCATAATCAGTAACTATGTGAGGATATTCAAGCTGCATGGGATGGATTATCACAGGACACCATTAGGAACCTTTACAACTCCATATATATATATATATATATATATATATATATATATATATATATATATATATATATATATATATATATATATAAACGTTTCACACACTGCGCTACACTGCGAAACCTGCAGTTGGTCAGTGTTTGGCTGAAGTGCTGATGATGTCCACGTTCTCTCAGAAAAACCCGCTGTTACTGTTAATGTGATGTAATTATGACAGTAATGATAAACATCAATACATCGCCCACTCTTAGAGCTGCCACTATTGATTAAATCAGTAATCAGGTATGGAGCATCCAGGCTTCGTCAAGCATTCCTCACCACCAACACGACAAAAATAACTAAATAATAATAATATAAAAATAGAAAAGTGTGCAAAGCCTTTCATATAGTCTAAAACACTTCACTGCAGAGGGACAACTACAGAGCCTACAAAGAGCCTTTAGAACACTAGCTGGCTGAATACTGCTACAACTTCCACCACCACCACTACTACTATTATACTACTACTATCATACTACTACTACAACCACCACCACTACTACTATTATACTACTACCACCACCACCACTCCACTACTACTATCATACTACTACTACAACCACCACCACTGATACTATTATACTACAACCACCACCACTAGTACTATTATACTACTACTACAACCACCACCACTACTACTATTATACTACTACCACCACCACCAGTACTATTATACTACTACTACAACCACCACCACTACTACTATTATACTACTACCACCACCACCACTCCACTACTACTATCATACTACTACTATCATACTACTACTACAACCACCACCACTACTACTATTATACTACTACCACCACCACCACTTCACTACTACTATCATACTACTACTACAACCACCACCACTGATACTATTATACTACAACCACCACCACTAGTACTATTATACTACTACTACAACCACCACCACTACTACTATTATACTACTACCACCACCACCACTCCACTACTACTATCATACTACTACTACAACCACCACCACTGATACTATTATACTACAACCACCACCACTAGTACTATTATACTACTACTACAACCACCACCACTACTACTATTATACTACTACCACCACCACCACTCCACTACTACTATCATACTACTACTACAACCACCACCACTACTACTATTATACTACTACCACCACCACCACTACTCCACTACTACTATCATACTACTACTACAACCACCACCACTACTACTATTATACTACTACCACCACCACCACTCCACTACTACTATCATACTACTACTACAACCACCACCACTACTACTATTATACTACTACCACCACCACCACTCCACTACTACTATCATACTACTACTACAACCACCACCACTACTACTATCACCACCACCACTCCACTACTACTACCATACTACTACTACAACCATCACCACCACCACTGATACTATTATACTACAACCACCACCACTAGTACTATTATACTACTACTACAACCACCACCACTACTACTATTATACTACTACCACCACCACCAGTACTATTATACTACTACTACAACCACCACCACTACTACTATTATACTACTACCACCACCACCACTCCACTACTACTATCATACTACTACTATCATACTACTACTACAACCACCACCACTACTACTATTATACTACTACCACCACCACCACTCCACTACTACTATCATACTACTACTACAACCACCACCACTGATACTATTATACTACAACCACCACCACTAGTACTATTATACTACTACTACAACCACCACCACTACTACTATTATACTACTACCACCACCACCAGTACTATTATACTACTACTACAACCACCACCACTACTACTATTATACTACTACCACCACCACCACTCCACTACTACTATCATACTACTACTACAACCACCACCACTACTACTATTATACTACTACCACCACCACCACTACTCCACTACTACTATCATACTACTACTACAACCACCACCACTACTACTATTATACTACTACCACCACCACCACTCCACTACTACTATCATACTACTACTACAACCACCACCACTACTACTATCACCACCACCACCACCACTCCACTACTACTATCATACTACTACTACAACCACCACCACTACTACTATCACCACCACCACTCCACTACTACTATCATACTACTACTACAACCATCACCACCACCACTGATACTATTATACTACAACCACCACCACTAGTACTATTATACTACTACTACAACCACCACCACTACTACTATTATACTACTACCACCACCACCAGTACTATTATACTACTACTACAACCACCACCACTACTACTATTATACTACTACCACCACCACCACCACCACTACTACTACTATCATACTACTACTATCATACTACTACTACAACCACCACCACTACTACTATTATACTACTACCACCACCACCACTCCACTACTACTATCATACTACTACTACAACCACCACCACTGATACTATTATACTACAACCACCACCACTAGTACTATTATACTACTACTACAACCACCACCACTACTACTATTATACTACTACCACCACCACCAGTACTATTATACTACTACTACAACCACCACCACTACTACTATTATACTACTACCACCACCACCACTCCACTACTACTATCATACTACTACTACAACCACCACCACTACTACTATTATACTACTACCACCACCACCACTACTCCACTACTACTATCATACTACTACTACAACCACCAACACTACTACTATTATACTACTACCACCACCACCACTCCACTACTACTATCATACTACTACTACAACCACCACCACTACTACTATTATACTACTACCACCACCACCACTCCACTACTACTATCATACTACTACTACAACCACCACCACTACTACTATCACCACCACCACTCCACTACTACTATCATACTACTACTACTACAACCATCACCACCACCACTGATACTATTATACTACAACCACCACCACTAGTACTATTATACTACTACTACAACCACCACCACTACTACTATTATACTACTACCACCACCACTACTCCACTACTACTATCATACTACTACTACAACCACCACCACCACTACTACTATTATACTACTACTACCACCACCACCACTCCACTACTACTATCATACTACTACTACAACCACCACCACTACTACTATTATACTACTACCACCACCACCACTCCACTACTACTATCATACTACTACTACAACCACCACCACTACTACTATTATACTACTACCACCACCACCACTTCACTACTACTATCATACTACTACTACAACCACCACCACTACTACTATTATACTACTACCACCACCACCACTTCACTACTACTATCATACTACTACTACAACCACCACCACTACTACTATTATACTACTACTACCACCACCACACTACTACTATTATACTACTACCACCACCACTCCACTACTACTATTATACTATTACCACCACCACCACCACACTACTACTATTATACTACTACCACCACCACTACTACACTACTACTATTATACTACAACCACCACCACTAGTACTATTATACTACTACTACCACCACCACACTACTACTATTATACTACTACCACCACCACACTACTACTATTATACTACTACCACCACCACTCCACTACTACTATTATACTATTACCACCACACTACTACTATTATACTACTACTACCACCACTACTACACTACTACTATTATACTATTACCACCACCACCACCACCAAACTACTACTATTATACTACTACCACCACACCACTACTACTATTATACTACTACCACCACACTACTACTATTATACTACTACCACCACCATTACTACACTACTATTATACTACTACCACCACCACCACCAAACTACTACTATTATACTACCACCACCACCACTACTATTATACTACTACCACCACCACCACTTCACTACTACTATTATACTACTACTACAACCACCACCACTACTACTATTATACTACTACCACCACCACTCCTCTACTACTATTATACTATTACCACCACCACCACCACACTACTACTATTATACTACTACCACCACCACCATTACTACTACTATTATACTACCACCACCACCACTACTATTATACTACTACTACCACCACCACCATTACTACTACTATTATACTACAACCACCACACTACTACTATTATACTACTACCACCACTACTACTACTAGTATACTACCACCACCACCACTACTATTATACTACTACCACCACACCACTACTACTATTATACTACTACCACCACCACCACACCACTACTACTATTATACTACTACTACCACCACCACCACTACACTACTACTATTATACTACTACTACCACCACCACCACCATTACTACTACTATTATACTACCACCACCACCACTACTACTGTTATACTACTACCACCACCACCACCACCATTACTAATACTATCACCACCTCCAGCTCCACCACCACCATTACGCTACACTACACACATTATTAAAACATAACTATAATGCATCTCCATTTTTGTTGATTTTTACTTTTGTGCATTATTTAAATTCAGCAGTTGCTGTTTACACTGTGTGAATTTAAGGATGATTGGACCTACAGAAATAGCTCAAATCTGCTTGGAAAAATCTGTTTCCTGACATTACTTACATCACAGCTACATTTGGTTTTTACCCTCTCCTGTAAATTGTCATTTTAGAGATACTTGTTTTTTTTTTTGACAGTGATTAGATATTTATTAAAAAACACACTGTGGAAAACCATATTACAAGTTCACAGCAAATTAAAATATAAAAGAATAATGAATACAAACAAATTGCTTCATTATAGTTTAACCTGTTTGCAGGATTTCCTTTACTAATAACACTAGTAACACTAATAACTACTAAACTTTATAGGCTGTTTTGTTTTACATGCTGCTTTTCTTTTAGACTTTTTGGATTCATTTCCATGGTCAATCCACATGATACATATTGTCAACTTATTTTTTGCATCAATATTTTGATCTTATTTGACAGTTTTGTGAAGCCTTGTTTGGTTTGACTTTGGTTTAGCAAGCAGCTAGTTCACTTCACTCAAACAGAAGCGGCGGTAACAGCGACCCATTCCACACCACAGAGTGTGGCGGGTTAATTAAGTTTAATGGCATTACAGTGACAGCAGTTGCGGCTGGTGCACCTCAGTGTGCTGGTGCCGCGGCCTCCCTGCACCTGCATAAAGCAGCTTAAACGGCCTCAATGGCGATGCAATCCACCATGCAGCCCTACAGCATCAGCTGCGCAACATCAAAAAGGGGGAAGGAATAGGATCCTTCACACCTTCAGTAAAAGCCCCCCAGACTCGCGGTTTACGCAAAGTTCTGCATTTGCAATTCCCCAACCGTTGCATAGTACATAAAGCACATAAAAGGGGGAAAGAGGGAAGAGAAATACTCTCCAGACAGGCGAAAGTAAGCGAATCGATACTGAGCCGATTCACAGCTAAATGCTTTCAGGAGACCATATCATAAAGATCTGAGACAATATTTATAAGATAATAATGGGCGTGGAGTGTCAGTGCCTTCTCTTTACGTCCCCCCACAGGAAGAGAGCGGCTTACTTCAGCACCAGACTTATTTTCTCACCCCGTCAATATCTGTCAAGGCCAAGCTTCAGTGCACATAAGTGATGGCTTTGGTGTAGCTTGGTTATAGGCCTAGGGCACTCGCGCTGTGCTCTCGCGAACCTTCGGCGCAGTCCAAATGTGAGAGTGAAATCAAATGCGATGCATGCTGACAGATCCAAAATTTCACCTGGAAGAGTGCGTGACTTTAAATGCCAGGACGAGTAAAGTAACGTTTCGGAAATATATTTTTAGTTTTGCATATGTTCACTTATATATGTATAGAATTATATATACACGTGTATGTGTGTGTGTGTGTGTGTGTGTGTGTGTATATATAGATATAAAACACATATATTAATATATTTTAATATATTAATATATTTTTATATATATATTTATATACACATACACACATACATATATATATATACTTGTTTTTCTTTGGACAGCACCGATATATAAAATATATGTATATATATATATATATATATATATATATATATGTATATATATAAATACAAATATATATATATATATATATTTGTATTTATATATACATATATTTTATATATCATCGCTGTTCAGAGAAAAACAAGTATCTCCAAAATGGCAACTTTACAGGAGAGGGCAAAAACCTCAATTCAATTTAAATGCAAGTCAATGGAACCAGACGTCTTTCCAAACACTATTGGGCCATTTCTGTTGGTCCATTCATCATGCAATTCCCACACAGTGTAAACAGCAGCTGCCGTGTTCAAATAATGCATAAAAGTCAAAATGGACAAAATTGGAGATACGCAACGATATATATATTTATATACATACACACACACACACATATACACCCACACGTGTATATATATATATATATATATATACAGGTATATACTTTGTGGCACTGAGGAACATGTTCTGCCTACAGAGCCTCGCAGTACAGGCTTCCAGTTTTCTCCCACTCTGTACTGTACCTTCATCCGTGAATGTATTTTTTGTCCTGGTTTACTTTTAGTTGAATTTTCCTACTTCCTGCACAGCTAATGAAACCTCAGATAGCCTCAGGCAGCACCAAACACAAAGCCTGCGCATAAAGAACAAACACTAGCAGCCTGAAATTGAACGGTTATAATCAGGGCATTATGTTGGTCATCCCACTCTCTGAACACAAAGTCAAACTTACAAATGAAGTGAATTAAAGGTAACATAAAACGGTACAATGTCTCCTAATTTCATTATTATAATTTTATAGCCGGTAAAAGAGCCCATATTTTAGCCTTTTGATGTTAGTATGTGTAAACATGCGTAAACATTGTTAAACTATTCACTGCCCAGGCTGCTCCACCGGTGTTATAGCATAATCATGCTTCATTATGCTCAGTAACTAGTATGACCAGGGGTCGCAATATTTGCAATGCCAGTAAAGACATTATTTTATTCTCTGGGGGTAATTTTTTCTCATGGACTAAAAAATAATTGAATAAATACACTTCAAGCTGACCTTAGAACTATCATGATGCGTATCAGGCATCAGTTTTCATCTTTACAATTGCCTCACCGGAATACATTCATCTTCTGAGTCGTTTATCCCTCTGGGGGATACTGGAGCTTATCCCGGCGCTCACTGGGCCCGAAAGCAGGAAACACCCTGGAGAGGCCGCCAGTCCATCAAAGGGCAGACATACAGACATTCACACCTAAGGGGGCAATTTAGCATCTCCAATTCACCTGACAGCATGGGCCTGTGGAAGGAAACCGGAGCACCCGGAGGCAGACCCAGGGAGGACATGCAAACTCCACACGGGAACCCCAGGCAGCCCAGCCGGGAATCAAACCCTGGGCCATCCCACTGTGAGGCGAAAGGGCTACCCACTGCACCACCACATCAGCGGAATTCCGCTTTAGGAAATAAATGAATGGAATTAGTGGAATTCTGAACACTGGTTTAGCTCAGTAAAGATATCATCACTGCCGAAACAAACTCAGAGTCTGTCTGTGGAACAGTAAGTTCTCAGGGAAAAGCAGGAATCATTCCAATGGCAGCAGATTCCAAGTATTATTCCAAGTAATTCTGGCTCATTACTGTCGGCCGATTCCTCACAAATTCAAGCATGCTTTTCTAATTCTGTCAATCAATGGAAAACACCAAAAATGATATGAGGGTTTTGTTCCCAAAGTGGCTAACTTCTATCCTATTCAGTATACAGTAGATAAGCCGTTCATGTTGAAGCTATGAGGAGTGTTCCAGTCTTCCAAAAGTAGTCCAGCCTGAAACACTAGCCTACCATGAACGGAGAGTGCCAAACTACTGTATCCTGAATGGGGTAAGTGCAAACTGCCATAGCACAATACAAGCAAGTCAGTAACTACATATAAGCAAAAGGAAGCCTGTTTTAACACCGGGGATCAAAACGGTCATATGAAAAAAGAATAAGAAGTGAATGATCCCATTAATATCTGTGACAGTTTCTATAGACAGCCGAATGAGGACAGACCCGACTGGAATCTTAAACACTGTGTACGTCCCAAATGCTCACCGTATCACAGTTCTGTTTACAAGTGTTCTGTAATGCACTCTGTCTTTATATGACTAGCTAAAAGCATTAATATTTGATTTTTGCCGCGTTAGGACAGACAGCAGGGAAACGAGTGGGGACGCACAGAGACCGAACAATCTTCACGCATCACTGATGTTATACTTGTCGATGGGTGCCACTTTGAGCGGACTTTATAGGCCCACAGCCATCAGTGACCTCTCACAGTGACCTCTGAGATATAAACCCTAACTCAAGGGGACCGAAGGGCGTAATACAAAATAACCGACCCTGTATAACAAGCAGGTTTCACTGCACTGCCAATGGAAACCCATTAGCAAGCAATAAGCATGGACAGAAGCACCCACACCCACACACACACACACCATAGCACAACACTCACGCAGGCTGATGAGCTGTAGGCCGAACAGAGACTGCGATCTACAGGCTTACCACTGCATTAGCCACAAACCCAGGAGAAAGAAGTTCCCTCAGACTGCAATTTCAGGACTAGATGAGGAAGAACGTCCGTCCTGTCAAGACTCTGACTCAGACTCCCTGAGAATCTACCAAAGTCTCATTTACTCCGACTTGGCCATCCAATCACTTCTATTTGGGTCATCGTAGCAGTGGAGCGCAGGCACCTGGAGCGTGAACAGCAACACATCAGCCAGCAACACCGTCAAACTATTCACTGCCCAGGCTGCTCCACCTGTGTCATTGCATAATCATGCTTGGTAACTAGTATAACCAGGGGTCGCAATATTCACAATGCCAGCAAAGCCATTATTTTATTCTCTGGGGGTAATTTTTCCTCATGTTCCTCAAGGAAGCTGACCTCAGAACTATCATGATGCGTATCAGGCATCAGTTTTCATCTTTACAATGGCTTTACCGGAATACATTCATCTTCTGAGTCGTTTATCCCTCTGGGGGATACTGGAGCTTATCCCGGCGCTCACTGGGCCCGAAAGCAGGAAACACCCTGGAGAGGCCGCCAGTCCATCAAAGGGCAGACATACAGACATTCACACCTAAGGGGGCAATTTAGCATCTCCAATTCACCTGACAGCATGGGCCTGCGGAAGGAAACCGGAGCACCCGGAGGCAGACCCAGGGAGGACATGCAAACTCCACACTGGAACCCCAGGCAGCCCAGCCGGGAATCAAACCCTGGGCCATCCCGCTGTGAGGCGAAAGGGCTGCCCACCGCACCACCGTGCCACCTGATCAGCGGAATTCCGCTTTAGGAAATAAATGAATGGAATTAGTGGAATTCTGAACACTGGTTTAGCTCAGTAAAGATATCATCACTGCCGAAACAAACGCAGAGTCTGTCTGTGGAACAGTAAGTTCTCAGGGAAAAGCAGGAATCATTTGTGGCTTCCAGTGGCAGCAGATTCACATCAGCCACTGACTCACATTCATACGACACACACTGTGGCGGACAGGCTTCAGGACGAGACCTACTTCTAGCATCACCTTACTGGAAAAGCCTGAGGAAAGCACCTGGGTAAATCCATCCCCCCTATCCATCCATCCTTCTATCTATCCGACCATTTTCCATGTCAGACAGACTTTATTCTTAGACCTACTCATCTCTGTACTGTTCATCCGTTCCATTCATCCATCCAACCACTATATTTTACTAGAAATGATTTTTGATTGGGGTAAATTCATCCATCCACCCATCTATCTATCCATCTCTACATCCATCCTTCCTTCCAATCGGCCATTTTCCCTTGTTGGACAGATTTCTTTCTATGACCTAATGATTTTTCCATCCATTCCTCCATTCCATTGATCCCTCCTCTCTATACATCCGTCCAGCCTTCCTCTCTATTCATCTTTGTGTTCAAGGTGAACCGATTGTTGTAGTGTCTGTCGAAAGCATCTGTCAGACCATCTATCCTGCACTTATGAACGATTCTATTACCCATTATATTTTATTAGAAATAACTTCTGATTCATGAGTATATGAGTAAATCTATACATCCATCTATTCATCCATCCATTTTGATGATAAATAGACTATTGTAAGACCTTTTGATTTTCCATATTGTGAAATACACATAGATCTGTCCATCCCTCCATCCTGGACAGACGTCTGGGTGAGTTTTATTTGTCATTATATTCTACTTGAAAATATAAATAATATTTGACACATCTGGGTAAATCCATCCATCTGTCCACCCATCCATCCGTCCACCATCCGTTCACACGCCCATCCATTCTTAGGCATGAATTCCACTTACACCATGGTGCTTAACAAGAAACGACCATTGAAAGCATTTAGATAAACCCACATATCCATCCATCTATGAATTTATCTATTTACCGATATCCATCTATTCATTCATCCAACCATCCATCCATCCTTCCTCTTGTTGGCCAGACTTCAGGGTGAGTTCTACTACGGGATGAGTACTATTACACCATACCACACAGCCTTGTTGAAAGCATCAGGGTCAATTCATTGGTTCATCCATCAACATAACCATCCATTCATCCACCCATCTTTTCATTTCTCTATAGTGGACGGACATCTGGAAGAGCTGTATTTTCACTTTTACACTCTACAAGACAAGGCTGTTGATAGCATCTATGAAGTTCATGCTTTCATTTATCTATCTATCTATCTATCTATCTATCTATCTATCTATCTATCTATCTATCTATCTATCTATCTATCTATCTATCCTTCATTTATCACACCTTGACTGTACAGAGCACTCCATCAGTACCCCCATTAATCTACCGCGCCATGGTGGACAGACCCCCGGATGAGTTTTTACTATTATATCTTTCTATACAAGGCCATCTGCATTCATCCGTCCATCCATCCATCCATCCATTTGTCCATCCATTTGTCCATCCATCCATCCATCTTGTTGGGCTGTACACACTGGTAATAAGGAGATTGGTTTGAAGTCCTTCTTGCACTGTACTGTACTACATGTATCTTCATTTAACAGTACATATGAGCTCATCCATCCATCCATTCATTCATCCATCCATCCTGAAAGCATCTATATCCATCCATTTATCCAGTTGTGAGTGAGTTATATTTCTAAATTATATTTTACTAGAAATAACTTCTGCATCTAGGTCCATCCATCCATCCATCCATCCATCCATCCATCCATCCATCTATCCATCCATCTTCAATGTTGGACAGACTTAATTCTGAGGCCTACTGATTTTTACCATAAATTAATTAATTCATTCCACTCATCCATCCATTCCATCCATCCATCCATCCTAGACAGACTTATAGATGAGTGCCACTTTCCATTATATTTTACTAGAAATAACTTCTGATGCCTGTGGGTAAATCCATCCATCCATCCATCCATCTATCCATCTTGTTGGACTATATAAACTGGTAATGGTAAATTAGCTTGGCTTAAAGTCCTTCTTGTACTGTACTGTACTACAACAGATTGACTTTAAAGGACACTTCATATTTGCCCCTGACATTTAACAGTACATATGGACCCATCCATCCATCCATCTTGTTGACCTACAAATACTGATAACAGTAAAGGTGCTGGGTTCAAAGTCCCTCTTGTACTGCACAGTACTACAACATGTTGGCTTTAAAAGGCGCTTCATATTTTCCCCTGACATTTAACAGTACTCATGGGCCCATTGCCACATGGCCAAGTGCTACGAAAGAAACTTCCAAGGTAGAAAGTGGATCTTTAGGACAATGCCTGTTGGAGCTTTATGAAGGTGGTATAGCCTGCCCTTGCTCCGGAGCTAATTTTATCAGATGTTCCGACACGGTCCAGAAGCATTCTATTATTTGCAGGACAAATGTGTCCCCCCTCAGGCAGACAAATGAGAGCAATGTACTCTGAGGAGAACAACAACATTGACCCTCCTGACCTCTCCACGATAGATTCTCTTTCACGGCTTTTTGTAAAATACATAATTTCACTTGGAGAGGGCGCGATCAGAGCTCCGTTAGACTATCAATTATCCCTACTATCAGTGGCAGCTACGCGGTGGCTCCACGGAGGGCACCTTCCCCTGTCATGCCTGTCTAATTTAGAGATTAATTTATTAGCTAATTTTCCACTTTTAACTACTTTTTAACTTTCAGACAATGAAACACCTAGCACTGAGAGGGTGCGCCATCAAGGCTTAAAGAGGTCTCCGACTTGAAAGGATTCTTCTATATCCAGAACCACAGAGCAGATTTAGATTATATGGCACATATGAGTAGACACTGGTGAAGCCCTGAAGAGATTAAACAAAGGGCTGCATTATGTTTGACCAGTTTGCTGGATCATGTTCATGACATGCTGCACTCAAACAACCATAGGAACTCGTGGTCATCTGTGATAAACTGGGCAAAGGGTAATAATCAATTCTAAGATGCATCACAGGTCTGTCCTGAAAGACCCTGAAATTTAGAATACAATAATGGGGTGCTTTATATCGGGGGGTGGGCGATATGGCAAGAATATTATATCATAACACTTTAAAGCACTTTTTAAAAAAAAATTTTTAGAACTTAATTTTACAGGTTCATTCTGAACAGTTTTATTACAACTTCATTCCGGGTGTTAATTTGATTAAAACTTAATTTTATTAAATTTTCAGGTTTATTAAAATTAAGTTTTGCAGATTACTTTTATTAGAACTTTAATCCAAATGTTAATTTCATTAGAACCTAATTTTGCAGATTAATTTTATTAGAACTTTATTCTGATGTTAATTTTATTAGAACTTAATTTTGCAGATTAATTTTATTAGAACTTTAATCTGGATGTTAATTTTATTAGAATTTAATTTTGCAGATTAATTTTATTAGAACTATAATCTGGATGTTAATTTTATTAGAACCTAATTTTGCAGATTAATTTTATTAGAACTTTAATCTGGATGTTAATTTTATTAGAACTTAATTTTGCAGATTAATTTTATTAGAACTTTAATCTGGATGTTAATTTTTTTTTAAACTTTAATCTGGACGTTAATTTTTTTAGAACATCATACCATATGTGAATTTTATTTTAATTAAATTTTTTAGATTACTTTCATTAGAACTTTATTCTGGATGTTAATTTTATTAGAACCTAATTTTGAGCATTAATTTTATCAGAACTTTAATCTGTATGTTAATTTTATTAGAACTTCATTCCAGATGTGAATTTTATTAGAACTTCATTCTGAATGTTAATTTTGTTGGAACATCTTTCTGGATATTTATTTTCTTCATTTTGGGTGTTAATATTACATAACACCATTACGTATTTTGTTATAACAGACAAAACAGAACTTGCAGTGCCCCATATTAAAATATGGTAATATCAACAACAACAATAATAAACATAAAGCTACAATGATTTTTATTAAATGCTTTACAAACTGCACAGCACTAAATAAAGTTAAACAGGCATAATTATGCTCACTCTGTAATAAAACATGTAGTAACTCGGGGCTCTTTAAATACTGACATCCACAATATGCTCAGTAAAAGGCATACTGTGATATAACTGATTACAATAATGAGAAAAATTATTCATAACCATCCCCCCTTCACATTATAGGTTTTGGAAAATGTCAACCTGAGGAAAACAACAAACAGGGATGCACAAAGTTACTGGTTTCTTATCAGTGTAAGTAATAATTGCACAAGAAATTGACATTTGGCAGATATTAATATTTGACCAATATTTGAAACCAATATATGATGTATTCACTGTACGAATGGACAATGATGTTATACCCATATTGGTATTGCTAATTGCTTGAACGTTGGGATTATCATGTTTAATATAATCCCATGTTTAAATTGTACAGACTGAAATTAAAATCAGTATTTAACATATTCAATGTTGTTGCTAAAGTGTTGTAGATGATACTCAGTACCTTTTTTTGGAACTTTAAATCCATAAACCATACATATAATATTAATATTAATTAATCTTCAGTCTTCCAAAGTTCACCCACGTGACTCCACTGCTGCGCTCCCTTCACTGGCTTCCTGTTGCTGCCCGCATCAGATTTAAAACTCTGAGGCCTACAAAGCCAAGAATGGACCAGCACCTCCCTACCTTATGGCAATGGTGAAGAGTCGATCTGTACCTCGAGCCCTTCGAGCTTCAAGTACAGCTCGACTTGAACCACCATCACTGAGGACTCATGGAAGACAAGCGTCCAGACTCTTCTCTGTCCTGGCTCCCAGATGGTGGAATGAACTCCCACTGGCTGTCCGAACAGCGGAGTCTCTCATGGTCTTTAAACGCAGACTGAAGACCCATCTCTTCGTAATGCACTTAAGTGAGTGAGCTCTAGTAGAGGTGTAAGTTGTGTGTATGTACTTGTGTTGCACTTATAATGACCTTTCCTTTTCTATAGGTATGAGCATTGGGCTGGGGTTGCTAGGTAGTGCTCTTTTTGCTTTATACATGTGTGTATTAATCTCTAGGTACCAGCACTAGCCCCCTGTTCGGACAGTGTCTGAGCTCGTGGTGAGTTTTAGGCTCTACACTTCCTGTACTAGTTGGAATATTATCCAATGGAACACTAAGCACGGTTGTAAGTCGCTCTGGATAAGAGCGTCTGCTAAATACCTTAAATGTAAATTAACATTACTAGAATCAAAATGTAAAAATCATAAAAACAAAGTATCACCTTCATTTCACAGACATTTGCACTTTTTGCACATTTTAATTTTAATGGCCATTGCTGATGGTTTCATGGTCAAATACTGTATGTTGGAAATTATTAGTTGAATTATAATAAAGAACATTTTTTACAAGAAATGAAATGACTAATTTAACACATTACTAATGAAACATTCCTTTAATGCTAATTAACGGGCTTTGTCAGGCAAAAACAGTACGTACTGAGTACTGAAAAGACGAGACCGCAAACTCTCGTCACAAGCCGATTGGTGGGGTGAGATGGCTGCGGTGAGGTTTCTTTAGCAATCCTTCACTCTGGACCTCAGGTCAGGGGGTGGCCACTTAAGACTTCATCATCCAGCCTGCCTCAGAGAAAGACCTTCAGCCCAATCAATAATGCTCTGCAGTACTTTTCAGCTCCCCTGCTTTCATCAGCATGATGAATGGGGCTATTCGTTTCTGTTTAGCAAATCATTCAATGCTACTTTCAGTATTGCATTACTTCAAAAGGAATAAACTACTTTCTATATAATTTGGTCAAAGCATTCAAGGAATTAATGACTTCCTTTGAACTGCTCAATAAACACATAACGCCAAGCCATTACAGGCATGAAAGAAGGATAAGGCATCGCTTAATGGACTTGTGCCAGATTAGACATGAATTATGTTTTGTGCAACAGGTTTGTTGTGCAGCTGCTGTCTTTTTGGCTACAGGTTAAAGCGGCAGTTGAGCAGGAGTCGACGGCCTTGGTGTTTAGGTCTCAAATGCAACATCAACATTAGTCCAAGGAAGACATGATGATAAGGGGTAGATAATTAACTGCCATCCTCAGGAGACACATCCTTAACCAGGGTTGTCTTTCATCCCTCTTCCAATGCACTCGCCATCATCAGATTTATCCAACACTCAACCAACATTACAAAATGCCCACATCCTCCAACAATTTGAATGGGTTTGTGGGGTCTTTCTATCTGTGGAGACCACAGGACTGTAAAAACTGTCCACTCATTTATTTCACCCGGACCGAACAAAAAGACTGGACGGCCTACCTGCCTGTCTAGCTACCTGCTTCGCGACCTACCCACTGCACATGCTCTGTATGTGAATTCGTATTTGCTCATATGGCTAAGCTGTAGGTTTAAGCCAGGTAGATATCGTCGCTGTCCAAAGAAAAACAAGTATCTCCAAAATGGCAACTTTACAGGAGAGGCCAAAAACCTCATTTAACTTTAATGGAAGTCAATGGAACCAGACATCTTCCCAAACAGTTTTGGGCCATTTCTGTTGGTCCATTCATCATGAGATTCTCGCTCAGTGTAAACGGCAGCTGGTATATTCAAATGATGCATAAAAGTAGAAATGGACAAAAGTGGAGATACATGTTTTTCATCTGACAGCGACGATATACTCATCTTGTATGGAGTCTGTCCGCGTTGTAGTCCTGAGCTGTGCTGTTTGATAGTGCTGTGGTGTCTCTGACTGCACTGTAAGTAGCTCACCCCAAACAGAAAAGAAATGTCTGACAGTATCAGATTCAATTTTACAGGGACTTTTATGCTAAAGAGGCTGAATATGGGGCAGGCGGGGGATGGGGGAGTTTCTACTGAGGTGAGGCCAGCATTAAGTCCGCCTGTTGTTTTGCTGACCAGACCTTTGAGCTTCTAGACAATATAGTCCACCTTACGGTATTTATCTTCTGTTAGTCTATAGCGCCTTTGAACAGGGCACTTTCTCCAGCTCAGTTTTTTTTCTTTTTTCACCAACAAATTGCCAGTGCTCGTGCCAGAGGTGGTGCCCAGGATCTATGTAACCTGTAATGAATAGACCCCCTCTATTCCACTGTTCTGAGACTCAAGCAATTACACTAATCTTCATAAGGACAACTGCACCCAGAAGGAAGTGTGGGATGGCGGTGCTGTTGGGAAGCAAGATAAAGGATAACCAGGATCAATAATTGACGATACATTTAGACTGATATGATCAATATTTATTGAGCTACACCTACAGAAGTCTGTCTCTTAGTAGTGTGGTTGAGCCGCCATGTTTGCTAACGCAACATGCCAGACATCTCCGAATGGAGTTCCTAATGGTGTCCTGTGATAATCCATCCCATGTAGCTCGAACATTCTCACAAACTAATCTATACTTCCTGGTTTCTACAAAACCACCCACTCTGGCTTCCTCTCCAGAGCACCCATGTCCATATCTGAAGCCCATGTGAGATTCCAGTTAACCTTTCCAACGAAGCTGTTTGTGCTGGTAGCCACTGCAGTTCTTATACAGTCCTACCGTAGCTTAATTGACCTCATGACCTTTTTTGGATTTGCCCACCATCATGTTGTATTGGGACTGGGATTGGTTAGATCTCAACTGATTTTTAAGCCATCTGGTACCTGTACGTATTCCCATGCTGCGTTCAACAGGTGTCTGTAATATAGTGTTGCTCACTGTTCAATTACACAGTCATTTTCACCACAGTAAACATGATATGTGAATGGAAAAACGTGAGTAACATGTTTGCAAACAGGTGATGGATCTGGAGACAAAGGCAGACAAAACCGCTGCCATTAACACAGCGCATAAACACGTATGGGAACCGGTTAGCCTGAGAGCCAATTGGTCCTGTGGGAATTTGGCTGATGCATACTAATAGTTCGCTAGCTATAATGCACAATTAGCATTGCTAATGAAAGTCCTTTCAGAAATAGATGTTTCAATCTTCTCAAATAGGCAAGCACTATTAGTAATGTCAAGTGAAGGTCAATGCATTCAGTAGGTTGTTTTGAAGCCATTAGGTCGTGTGAATTAATGCATTATGGCAACAGTACAGCAATAAACTGACATCCAAAGAGCATGCCAGACCTCTCAGCATGGAGTTCTAGAGGTTCCTACTGGTGTCCTGTGATCCGTCCTATGCAGCTTGAATACAAATACAACGGTTCGTCTTGGTGCTGACTACGGTGCCTCCACACTTGGATTCGTGGAACGTCTCCGCCAAGACAAAAGCGAGACCCGTCACTGAAGATGACCCGCTGCCATTCGGAGTCACCCTATGACAGTCTGGCACGACACCACTGCAGTGCTGACGTGGTGTTAAGGGCAGTCATCGTCACGGTCTGTGTGGATGTAGTCCTGTGTCATGCAGCCATCTGCCAACAGTGCTGGCACTAACAGGATGACTCATATAGGAACCTCTGCTCACTGAGTGCGTTCAATCGTGGAGGTTGGGTCAGTCAGGTACAGCGACAAGGCCCGTCCTTGCTTACGTCACATGTGCAGCCATGCGTGAAACCTTAATCATTCACATGTCTCACAGTGTCAAACCTCTGATTCCTTCTGGGAGCAGCTATTTGAACTGGACTGTATGTACTTTGCCACCTCTGGTTGTCATTGTAACCACAGCTGCTCACATATTTTGCAGTCTTGAGGTTTAAAGTACTTGGTAATGAAGGATGCACAGCTTTTGAGTGGGGCACTTCTGCACATTATGGAATTGGTTTGATGGCAGAGTGGTCATGTTGCCCACATTGTAGGAAGAGGGCCTGGGTTTGAGCTCCACTCAGGAGACCACACCACTGACATTAGACATTTTCTAATATTGGTTCCAATAATGTTACTGCGGCGCTGTATGTGGAATGTTACTAGATCTGTTCTGTTGTTGCAGGCCTCATATCTCATATCATAATAACAATAACATACATTTAATCCTGTAGGTCTAAAATTGACAATAGAAATCGACAGGGAAGAGATGCACCGATCCGACTTCATCAGTTCCGATATCGATACAAAAACGATACAATCAGTGGATAGCTGATACAAAGTGGGTGACTTAACTACTCTGCTATTAACCCATATACATATATATATATATATATATATATATATATATATATAATATATATATATATAAATTAAATGCGTCAGTCAATGCTATCAGTCAACATGCTGCATCAAATGATGTTAAGTGAAGGGGTCAGTCCCATGAATCGGCCTATTAATCTAATATCCGATCCAAGTAATTTTGTTAATATCAGGACCAAAATCCGATCCTAATATCAGATCGGTGCATCCCTACTAAAGGGAATGAAAAGGCTGTTGTCATTTTCAGTAAAACAATACACATTGTTTATTTGCCAAGTGGGAATGGGTGGTATTCCCTTGTATCTCCATAAATCCTCTGGACCTCCAGCCTTGCTGCACAGTCATACATAAGAAGTCCAGATATTCTACCCCCTACTAACACATTATGTGAAAGTTGGACGCATGAAAAAAGAAATAATAAATTAACACCAAAACTCTCAATCACTCCTCCTCATGCTGACTGAAGAGAAGGTGTTCCATAAATGTGAGTCACATATTACATTACAATGAATTACTTCCAGAAAGGCTTCTGTCTTAAAGTAAAAGGCTTTTTGCTGATGCCAGGCTGGTTGCCTGAGGCAAAAAAAAAAAAAAATCCCCTTTAGAATATTGATATGCCCAATAATATCAAAGAGCTAAAACTCCTTCCCTTACTATTACTCTCCGAGTGAGACAGTTGTGTTTGCATGCTCGGATCCTGGTGAGCTCAAGTTAATATTAGCAGCCAGCAGCTGCAGAGAAGTCATAACCAGCAGAGTCTTAAGAAAAATGTGAGTACACTGTATATGGAGAATACCAGAATAGTTCAACATGCAGTTCCAGACTAAACCAATATATTTAAAATAAACAATTAAGTGTGTAGACCTTAGATATTTACAAGGCTTATGCACCCATATATTTAAACTCCAGGCTTCACTAATATTACACAAAATCATTATTTATAGGGTAGTGTCTACAGGGAGCAGCTGTCCCAAACCCCAGCCCCAGCCAGTGAAAATACTCTTTACATTTATCAGGACTTTGTTTGATGATGTTGTTTAAAAAAAAAAAAACTTCTCAGTTTCTTTTAACATGCATTTGAAATCACAGGTTTAATTTCTTGGTCAAACTTTATTTGGATGGTCCCCTAGAAGATGACCTACAGATCTAGTCCACTGTAGATGATCCACAGATACTTCAAATATTAGACAACGTTCTAGGATAGTTGATAACAATGCGGTTGGGGTTAGGTTCAGGAGTAGATGTATGTGTAGCATTGAGGTTAGGTGTAGGATTTGGTGTGGGTTTAGTGTTGAGGTTAAGGTTGGGGTGGGTTTGGTAGTAGGTGTATGTGTAGCATTGAGGTTAGGTTTAGGTTTTGGTGTGGGTTTAGTGTTGAGGTTAAGATTGGGGTGGGTTTGGTAGTAGGTGTATGTGTAGCATTGAGGTTAGGTGTAGGATTTGGTGTGGGTTTAGTTTTGAGGTTAAGGTTGGGGTGGGTTTGGTAGTTGGTGTATGTGTAGTATTGAGGTTAGGTTTAGGTTTTGGTGTGGCTTTAGTGTTGAGGTTAAGGTTGGGGTGGGTTTGGTAGTAGGTGTATGGGTAGCTTTGAGATTAGGTGTAGGGTTTGGTTTAGGATTAGATGTAGGTTTATTGTTGAGATTAAGATTGGGGTTAGGTATAGGAGTAGGTGTATGTGTAGCATTGAGGTTAGGTTTAGGGTTAGGTTTAGGATTAGGTGTGGGTTTAGTGTTGAGGGTTAAGGTTGGGGTGGGTTTGGTAGTAGGTGTATGGGTAGCATTGAGGTTAGGTTTAAGGATTTGGTGTGGCTTTAGTGTTGAGGTTAAGGTTGGGGTGGGTTTGGTAGTAGGTGTATGGGTAGCTTTGAGATTAGGTGTAGGGTTTGGTTTAGGATTAGATGTAGGTTTATTGTTGAGATTAAGATTGGGGTTAGGTATAGGAGTAGGTGTATGTGTAGCATTGAGGTTAGGTTTAGGGTTAGGTTTAGGATTAGGTGTGGGTTTAGTGTTGAGGGTTAAGGTTAGGGTGAGGATTTAGTGTGGGTATGAGGTTAGGTTTAGGCATAGGGTTAAGTTTAGGAGTAGGTGTAGGATTAGTGCTGAGGTTAAGGTTAGTAGTGGGTGTAGGTTTATGGTTGGGTTTAGAGGTAGGTGAAGGTTTTATGTTAAGGTTAGAATTAGCATTTAGGGGTAGGTGTGAGTTTAGTGTTATGATTAGCGTTAGCGTTTAGGGGTAGGTATGGGTGTAGTGTTATGAGTAGCGTTACTCTTTAGGGGTAGGTGAGGGCTTAGTGTTATGGTTAGCGTTAGCGTTTGGGGTAGGTGAGGGCTTAGTGTTATGGTTAGCATTTGGGGTAGGTGTGGGTTTAGTGTTATAGTTAGCATTTAGGGGTAGGTGTGAGTTTATTGTTATGATTAGCGTTAGTGTTTAGGGGTAGGTGTAGTGTTTTGATCAGTGTTACTGTTTAGGTGTAGGTGATGGCTTAGTGTTATGGTTAGCGTTTTGGGTAGGTGTGGGTTTAGTGTTATGGTTAGCGTTTAGGGGTAGGTGTGGGTTCAGTGTTAAGGTTACCGTTAGGTTTGGGGTAGGTGTGAGTTCAGTGTTAAGGTTAGCGCTAGCGTTTACGAGTAGGTGTGGATTTAGTGTTATGGTTAGCATTAGCATTTAAGGGTTGGTGTGAGTTCAGTGTTAAGGTTAGTGCTAGCGTTTAGGCTTAGGGTGCATCCCTGTCCCTTATGGCCACATGGTGAGCAATTAGACCCACTTTTGTGAAATTAATAAATGCTAAAGTCTGAAAATCAGTGTGCAACATTAAGAAGTCACTACTGGAACACATAAGCTCACTGAACATGAGCCACCCCGCATGTTTAGGTTGTTTAGGTTGTAGTAACTAGGTGTGAGAACAGTTAGAATATAACTGTAACATATAGGCCAAGCCAGATCTGCAAACCACAGGTAACCTGATGCAAGTGCATGTATCTGTGGTCATGCATACATTAGCTGTGGGTTGAGGGTGGAAGTGGGAAAGTGCCAGCTAGTCACACTTAACCCACTGCTGCAGACCAGACGGCACCACTGATTAATACCGAATACATTTAATTTCTTATTTCCATCAAAAGATCATTAGCCACATAATCCCCAGTGCTGAATTAACAGATAGGGTGTGGAATTTACATCTATGGTGTTACATTAACACCTAGTGTGCCCATTTAGGTCCAGTTGGGTCCAAGTGAATGCTGTAGTAATAATTCAGGAGGGATTTTGGCGTGGTGATTAAAGTAATGCTCCGTACCGGCACATGCTGTGCAGCAGCGACCTTCCACTGAGGTCATATTTCAGCTTTCTTGAATGCTGTAAATTTAGAGGTCAGAGTAAACGACCAGTGTTTACTGCAGTCATTCCATCCAATGCCAGCACAGGAAGATGGGAAATCACATGCACACACGCACATATGCAGTTATATGGCAAATGTTCAGCACCCTTGGTCCAAATGCATGTTTTTGTTGAAATTCTATATGGAAAATAATTGTCAAAATTCAGATTCTCTAGAGAACATACTTCTGCACATCTCAATAAAAAATTGCTCATATATATATATATATATATATATATATATATATATATATGTGTGTGTGTGATGTGTGTGGGTTCAGTGTTAAGGTTAGTGCTAGTGTTTATGAGTAGGTGTGGGTTTAGTGTTATGGTTAGCATTAGCATTTAGGGGTAGGTGTGAGTTTAGTGTTAAGGTTAGCGCTAGCGTTTAGGCTTAGGGTGCATCCCTGTCCCTTATGGTTACATGGTGAGCAATTAGACCCACTGTTGTGAAATTAATAAATGCTAATTTTTTTTTTTTAACTTTTATGCCTTATTTGATCACATAAGCTGCTGTGCAGGAATTTCATGAAGAACGGACCAACAGAAATGGCCCAAAACAGCTTGTAAAGACGTCTGGTTCTATAGACTTCCATTCAAATTAAATGAGGTTTTTGGCCTTTCCTGTAAAGTTGCTATTTTGAAGGTTTCCTTTAGACAGCGAATATATATAGAGTGAAAAACATCTGAAATGTGGCCTGTGCAAAAATGTTGTGGTAAATTTCATAATTGATGTTTTATATCTTCTGCGTAATGTGTAAATGAACAGAGATGGTGCAAACTATACATAAAACCCATATATATTCATTAATGTAATATGCCAACTTGTAGTCACTTATAAAAGCATGTATTGTTTAAATTGCATATGTACTGTTCATACCCCCACATACACATTACTAGCCTGAAAATGTACTACTCAGTTATGAAACCTGTTAAATATATAATATAATATTCCATAATTTAATACAAAATTGTTATGTAGTTTAAAACACTGAAGACATGCTGTAGTAAAGGGTGAAGCACTGCTACGAGGGACAGATCTCACAGATATATGACCACTGTCTAGACATGAAAAAAATAGACAAGAGAAAGACGATTTCTGAAAGTGGCAGCTCCAAGAAGATGAGAAAATCCAGAAAGATGAGTGATTTCAGTCCCACAGGGAGGGCTGGACCACGGTCCATTCCGTCCCTTTGGTAATGTGACCAGTTCAGTAATAAAGGGACGTATATTCCCTCAATTCTCACTGAAGCTCATAATCATTAGTGCCTGATTGATATGAAAATGGAGACGCCGATATCCATGCCCATTTCAAGTAGATAAAGTCTCGGGTAATTTATATAAATGGTCAACAGTTAACCAGACACGAACAGATCTAGTTCAATAGTGCTTCACTGACTCACTTAACAGTGAATGGTGAATTCACTGATGTCTGAGAGCTCTTGAAGACAAACTGCACTGCACCGATTATACACACACACACACACACATATATATATATATATATATATGTATATGTGTATAATCGGTGCAGTGCAGTTTATCATCAAGAGCTCTCAGACATATGCAATGGATGCAATGGATAAAAGCTGAGAAATATTTTTTCCCACAATGATGCCTCTTGTACATCATCGTGTTATCTCCTGGGAGATGCCTGTGTCATTTCCAGGCAAAAATATAATTTTTGGTTAAATAAAAGTAAATTTAAGTCAAACTTTGACAGGGGTATGAATACTTTCGGGCATGACTGTATATACATAAAATCTTTTTTTAATCAGTCTGTACATTTACTGATTTACTGTTCTCTTCAATTTCAAATAATTTTAATTTCTATACATCTCTTAGTGATTGTTTATACATCAGTGACTGAGTTATGCAGATTTTATTTTTAAAATTCAGTTAAAATTCTCCTCTGTACTCAAATTAAAGCTGCATTTGACACATTTTCATAAAAAATAAAAATGAAAAAATAACGTTTCATGCTCCGTCTTGCTATCTGCTGTGTTTCCGTATAAGTTTTGCATTTCTTTTTTACTACTATGGTATAAATACGGTAGCAGCGGGGGGTGAGGCTTTGATCTTCATAGAGAAGAAGCATTTAACCATGCAAAGAACTGTCCATGCATTCCAATAGCTCTCCGAGCTTCCACAATTCTGTGCTGCCAGTACGAAGAGCTCTTGAACATCTTTCTAAAAGGTGATACATATTGCGTTAGTCAATGCACAGCCTGTAAACACAGTCGATCCCAAAATGCAAATCTTCAGATTCATACAGTTTGTATTGATCAACAAAGCTTATAGTCATGTACTCTCAATCACAGCAAGAGATGCACGCTCATAGCTGCATTAGCGCTAATTGCTAATTGCATGCTGGAACTTTGTTCCGTATTCACATTCGGCTTAAGTGGATCATCTATCTCAATTAAAAGTAGCAGCACTGACAGACACTCATAATCCGAAACTCGGTTTCAATTATGGAGTTCAAAGAACTAATGGCAAAGCAATAAAACGGTCATTTTTAGAGTATGAAAAGCTATTTGAACAGCGCGTCTGTTGCTGTCACCGCAGCCCACAGCTTCACAATGCCGCAGCAATGTCCTCTATGGCCTTGTAGCGGAATCTGAAAACATGACGGCTTTTCACACGCAGTCAAAGAAAACTGACACAATGATAATGTTGTGTTTTCAGCCGAGAGAGAGAGAGAGAGAGAGAGAGAGAGAGAGAGAGAGAGAGGGAGAGAGAGAGAGAGAGAGAGAGAGAGAGAGAGAGAGAGAGAGAGAGGGAGAGAGAGAGAGATAGATAAAAAAGGAAGACAGACAGTGCGCTCTCTTTGAAATGCCTTGCTCTTTCAGGCAGAACTCATGGCTTTTGGCTTGGCTAAAGTCTGCCACCCTTCATTTGCTTTGGCAGAGCTGAAATGGCTTTTCTTCGGGGGATAGATAAATCACGGCAGCACATCTGCAGGTGTGTATAGACAGCAAAGGGGACACAAGCGCATTCCTTATTAGGATCACAAAAAAGCTGCGCTACATGCTAATTAGACTTCGGGATGCACCCAAATGAAAACCCAAGGCACAAAACTAAAACCGGAAAAGCTGGCAATAAATAAAAGCAGCCTACATATAATTAACATGGCCAAATTAGCAGGGCGTTCAGGCTACGCACATTGAAGACTTGCTTCTGGGTGCCCCCTGGTGTTCTGCAGTCATGGTTTTGATAACAACGAGAACAGGACGTGACAAGGCTCCTTTCAAACCAGCTCTGGGATTCAAGTTTGAAATTTGTGGTACGTATACAGAGTCAAACTTAATCTCACTGTAAACACTGTGACTCACTTAATCTCACTGTAAACACTGTAACTCACTTAATCTCACTGTAAACACTGTGACTCACTTAATCTCACTGTAAACACTGTGACTCACTTAATCTAACTGTAAACACTGTGACTCACTTAATCTCACTGTAAACACTGTGACTCACTTAATCTCACTGTAAACACTGTGACTCACTTAATCTCACTGTAAGCACTGTGGCTCACTTAATCTCACTGTAAGCACTGTGGCTCACTTAATCTCACTGTAAACACTGTGGCTCACTTAATCTAACTGTAAACACTGTGACTCACTTAATCTCACTGTAAACACTGTGACTCACTTAATCTCACTGTAAACACCGTGGCTCACTTAATCTGACTGTAAACACTGTGACTCACTTAATCTCACTGTAAACACTGTGGCTCACTTAATCTCACTGTAAACACTGTGACTCACTTAATCTCACTGTAAACACTGTGACTCACTTAATCTAACTGTAAACACTGTGACTCACTTAATCTCACTGTAAACACTGTGACTCACTTAATCTCACTGTAAACACCGTGGCTCACTTAATCTGACTGTAAACACTGTGACTCACTTAATCTAACTGTAAACACTGTGACTCACTTAATTTCACTGTAAACACTGTGACTCACTTAATCTAACTGTAAACACTGTGACTCACTTAATCTCACTGTAACTCACTTAATCTCACTGTAAACACTGTGACTCACTTAATCTCACTGTAACTCACTTAATCTCACTGTAAACACCGTGGCTCACTTAATCTCACTGTAACTCACTTAATCTCACTGTAAACACCGTGGCTCACTTAATCTCACTGTAAACACCGTGATTCACTTAATCTCACTGTAAACACTGTGACTCACTTAATCTCACTGTAACTCACTTAATCTCACTATTAACACTGTATCTCACTTAATCTCACTGTAAACACTGTGATTCATTTAATCTCACTGTAAACACTGTGACTCACTTAATCCCACTAACTCACTTAATCTCACTGTACACACTGTAAATTTAATCTCACTGTAATTTATTTAATCTCACTGTGACTCACTTAATCTCACTATAACTCACTTAATCTCACTGTAACTCATGTAATCCCACTGTAAAAACTGTAATTTATTTAATCTCACTGTAATTTACTTAATCTCACTATAATTTACTTAATCCCACTGTAAAAACTGTAATTTACTTAATTTCACTATAATTTACTTAATCTCACTGTAAACACCGTAACTCATGCTGTTGTGTTGATAGTATCCTTCGCACGCTATATATGTCTCATGGAAGAGTTTGAAAGGGGTCACACCATGGGACTCCAGAATCGGGATGGTCCTACTGATAATCGGGATGGTCCTATTGATAATCGGGATGGTCCTATTGATAATCGGGATGGTCCTATTGATAATCGGGATGGTCCTATTGCGCCATATTGGTCATGCAAATACTACTATAGCCCACTGCTGGCGGCAGTGAAACTACAGAGACCTGAAAATGTCCAACAATTCCAGACTGACCCAACAGCCAGGATTTCAGACACTTAGTGAGCAGTGATGGCCTCCATGAGTGATCCTGTTAGTGCCAGCACCACTGGCATATGGCTGCATGATGCAGGACTACATGCACAAGGATTGTTACGACGGCTGTCCTCATCACCACACCAACATCACCAAAGACTGCCATGGTGTTGTGCCAGACTGTCATGGAGTGACTCAGCATGCCAGCGGGGTCACCTTCAGTGACGAGTCCCACTTTTGTTTTGATGGAGAGGACCAACGGATCAGTGTGTGGAGGCACCGTGGTCAGCACCAAGATACACATTTTGTTGTCACTCCACCTCCACCCCTACCGCACCATCTGCAGGAACTGTGTGAGAATATTCAAGCTGCATGGGATGGATTATCACAGGACACCATTAGGAACCTCTACAACTCCATACCGAGACGTCTGGGGTGTTGCATTAGTAAACATGATGCCCGGACACCATACTGAGAGACAGACTTCTGTATGTGTAGCTCAGTAAATATTGATCATATCAGTCTAAATATATCATCAGTTATTGATCCTGGTCACCTTTATCTTCCTTCCCAACAGCACCGCACTCCCGCACCTCCTTCAGGGTGCAGCTACTTTATATAATTACTTTTATATTTGTATGATGTCATTTCCATTGCCTAACTGGATAGCCATAGATGCTTATTAACAATAACATCTGGAAGCATGTTAATAAGCATCTATGGCTATCCACTTATGCCACAAGCATATCTAACTCCTTCAGTTGATCAGTCAGATAATACACATGACCAAACATTTCATAGGCCTCATACATACATCTTACATTGAACTGGAGGGTAAAAACCCGGGGGGATCGGGGGGATTCTACGTCCCTAGGAATATAATTATATATGATTTCAAATGTCAGGCATGTTGTGCACTCAGGCTTACTCCAGAGACTTCCCCCGCCCTGAGCTTACTGATTAGGACACCGGACCAGTATTTCTGGGAAGCTGCTTTGTGACAGTGTCTACTGTAATAAACGCTACACCAATAAACAGAACTGGAAAGGGGAAAAAGGGCACGTCCCACTGAGTCGCCCAAACGGGAAACAGGCACGTCGTGTTTAAGTAAGCTTCTATGGCCTGATGTACGAACACGTAACGGTTCTATATCTAATATCTCTTTGGACTTAATTCATTATGTACTACACTTAATAAATGTATTTAATAAAACTGACCATGTGGAAATACTACAAGCTCCTCAAATCTAATTCTGTATAGTACCAGCCTCTTATAATCAAGAGAGCTCTCAGAGAGCTACCGCTTTTCTTTTCAAGACCCAGATCAATTATCTAGTTCCCTTGGCGAGTGTATAATTTGAAAATGGTGACTACAAGGACACCTGCCATCAAATTAGGAGTAGATTGTTGGATTTCACACAGGCAAATGAGTCCTCTCCATCCTGTTATGCACAAGTTGAATCTTTCCTAAAAAATGGGCTGAATTATTGTAACCTACTGATTTATTAAACCACATTCTTACACAGATACCTAGACAGGCAGAGAAACACCAAATGGATGGCCTTCGTAACAGCAAATGGCTATATCAAACGTTAAAAGAAGGCCCAGGTTCCAATTGGTCCACTCCGGTTCCAGAACTGATCTGATTCTGGAGTGAAAAGCCCAGTAGACAACAATATTAACATATTCGAATGGTAATAAATTAACCCTAGATATTTATTTGAGACGTCGTCTGTTTAGCCACAATACAGACGTCACATGGCAAGATTCCACCGACCTCTGTTTCTCACTCGAGCTCAAAATGCAGCCACCCAAAGGTCGTTCACTTATGCCACAAGCATACACATTGAACAAACAGTCCAGCTGTGATAATAGCGTCTATGAGTTGAGTAGCCTTGCCACCCCTGACTCCCACTTACCTTTGAATGTTAAAATCCAGGAATTCAGAGACTTTCTTGTGAGGCTTCAATTGATTTCAGTCCCCTGACCTTTTCTTTTGACACTGGTAGAACTAAAAGTCACTGTAAAGCTGAGCTGTGGTTATGAAATGGCTGAAAGTTAAAGGAAAAAAAAAACTCTGAGCTCAAAACGTCTGGCTTTGGCTCAGCACTGGCCGAAATACTGCACACTGGGTTCTATCGGCTACAGTGGTGTGCAGAGGTCAGGGACCACTCTTCATTTATTTAACTCTCAATCAGAACTTGTCTTAAAGTACCGTAAACTGTCCTTCTGGGTCACAGGGGGTCGCTGGAGGCTATCTCTCTGGGTAGAAGGCAGGGATTGCCGTGGACAGGCTGCCAGCCCCTCCCACCCCTAGAGGGCAACTTAGACAGCATGTCCTGGAACTTTGAAAACAGGACCACCTAGACCCATGCAGACATGGAGAGAACATGCAAACTCCACCCAGGCTCTACTCCAGGCTGTGAGGCAACAGCAGTACCCACTGCATCAACGTCCCGCTCTACAGTAAGCACAGGAAGTGATTCATTCAAGGTCAGTCTTAAAAGTTGGCTACACTTACCCCACCCCAGGAAACTGTATCATAAGATGCTCATGTTCAGTCTGGACTCTGGGGTGGTCAGTCCATTGCTCTGAGAACACCAGCAGCTTTCTTCGCTTGGTTTGCAGATTTTCTTCTTTTTAGTCTATTTCCTTTTTTTCAGGACTGGCTTCTTGACAGCTACAAATCCTTTCACTCCCATAGCGTTGAGACGTCTTTGCACAGTGGGCATCTCACACAGACGCCCCAACAGCAGCTTTTTTCAGTGTTTGTATGCCAACACGCCACCTTCAGGCTCTGGGGTGGTCAGTTCATCTCAAAACGTCTCCAGTTTCTGTTTCTTCTTTCTCTTCTGTTTTCTTTCATCAGTAGCAGCTTCTTGACAGCTATATATTCGGTCAGACCCACAGCATTGAGCTGTCACAGTGGACGGATAGACAGAAACAGCACTTTCAGATCTGAAGCAAAAGAGTGAAGCTTGATGTTTTTTCTGTTTCTTTAAAGAGGAGAGCTTTAAGTGTTGTTTATCTGACGGTCTGAAGTTGGGTTGTCCACAGGTCTCACATGGATGTCAGAACTCTCTTTGTCTATCTATCTATCTATCTATCTATCTATCTATCTATCTATCTATCTATCTATCTATCTATCTACCTACCTATCATTGTTTATTTACAGTTTTGGAACAACTTAACTTTACAACTTCACTCTTTATGCAAGTTGATTACCGTATATTGAATCTCCTCAGAAATATCGCTCATGAAAAATAAACAACTGGCCATTTTGAGCATAAATGCACATGCATTTTACTGCTTGGTCTTATGACTCAAACAATATGGCTTTTCTAGCAAGTCCAACACTTAATAACAAGACAACAACAAACTATCTGATCAAAAACAAAGATTATCAGTTAATGTGAGCCACTGGATTATCCCACTGGTCACAACTGTGATTGCTGTGTGTTGTTGCTGTTCAAAATGTTTTTGGACTAATAGAAATGCTCTAAAATTGCAAACAAAAAAAAAAACAAAAAAAAAGAAATTAAAAAGTTACTTTTTTGGGCAGCAACAATATGCACCAAATACAGTATCTGCATTATAACAGGCTTTACTCACTTCATTCCAGGGCTGGCCTGAGCTGCATTTAATAGGCTCCTTGGTGTTTCCGACTGAGTACCCGAATGCTCATTCTCAAAAAACATAGTCCCTAAAAACAATCATATTTAATCAGATTTTTTAGTCGCCGGCCAAACAGAACAGATAAGATTTTAATAGAAAAAAGCTTCTGAATACTAAATAGGACAAAACAAATATTATAACATAATCAACAAAGAAAACTCAAGCTTTCTGAAACGGCCCAACCCAGCTTTCTCTACAGTTCTAATGCAGACACATAGTTATATATATATATATATATATGTATATAAACACTGTGTGTATATATATATATATATATGATTATATGCAAAGGTTTGGGAGCCCCAAGTCATATTACACATATTTTGTTGATGCATCGAGAGAAAACACATTAACACATTAACACATCCTCTGCAGTGAACACGCTGCTGCTTAGCAATCACTATTTATTTGCTGAATTTAACATACAGGAAAGAATAATCAACATACAAAGCGAAAAAAATTTAGCAAAGTTATCACACATGTAACATGCTGTGCTATTTTTATTCCCAGTATGTAAAGGTGAGCCAATAAACAATAACTGCAAGCAAATATTTTCAGAAAATGATTTTTCAGAAATTTAGTATATGAGCATATAACATGGAGAGCTTGTATTAGCTTATTCTCATTTCGAAAGTCAACAACTCATGGAAAATGACCAGGGCTGACCGGGAACTTTTGCATACGTCGTGCTCATGGACAACTCCCACTGAGTACCAGTCAAAAGTTTAGACATGGCTCCTCAAAGGATGTACTCAGTAAGTTTATCTTAATGCTTTACTGCAGAATAAAACTGAAGACACCAAACGATAATGTGTATATGTATATTATTATTTTTATTTTTTCCTTCTGTTTCTCTCTCTCAATTTATTTTAGCCATATCTTTAATTATTTGGAGGGTAAAGTGCTGTCGGATTGCTGCTCAATTTCATTGTACACTGTGCAATGACAATAAAGGCATCTTATCTTATCTTATAAAAAAGCCCTCATGGAATTATACAGTCCGGTAAAGTGGTATCAAGAGCATATGTGGTATATCAGGATATGTACTGACTCTCATCAATTGGAGCTGTTAACTGTAAGACTGTAGAGTCTTTAACAACATTCATAAGGTGGGTGTGTCTAAACGTTTGACTGGTAGAATATTTTTCCTGGAAAGATAAAGCAAAGATAAAGGAGTTTGAGTTTTAAAGTTTGAGTGCTCATTAATACACATGGAAACATTCATTCATTCATTCATTCATTCATTTTTTTAAAGCTGCTCATCCTTCTGGGTTGCATAAGTGCTGGAGCCTATCCCCACACTCATTGGGCGGAAGTCAGGAAAGCCCATTGAAAGTCCATCTAAAGACAACCGATAATTCCATCTACTGATCAGTGGAGCTGTTCAGTAGAGACACATGAACACATTAACAAGCTGCTGTACAAACTCAAATACACTGTGACCCAAGGGAGAAAATAACTGAACAAAACTGTCCAATCAAAACAAGCCACATCAGACTAATCTAGCAGACACTTGCAATGCATTCAATCCAATGGTGCAAACTAATCACAGAAAAGCTCTACAGTGGCTGGTCCAAGTGTGTCTCTTCACAACATCCCTACAAAACATGCTGCTCTGTTGCGTTTCTGACGTGCCATGTATAGTCTTCTTATGCAGGTCCTCCGGTCCATGCGTCGTATGGAAATACGTCCATTTACATCCCTTGCTTCCTCCCCAAAATTCAAGGTGACAGCTAGTTTTTAATTAATTTAAGAAGCCAGCATATGGCACTCCACACCGAGCCCCGTGGACAGGTGGCTCTGTAGGGTTGGCTAAACTTAAAAAATTACAGCTGCTAAAGTCAGCCACGAAATCAGGAAAAAAAGAGCGGAGCCCACTGTCACACGGGGTCTATCAAAGAGAGAATTAAGGTCCACTTGAGGGGCGCAAAGAGCAACTCTCGGGGCTGACAGATGGTATGACACGTCTAATTCTCGAGAGGGAGGGCCTCAAGTGGAACAAGGAGTAAAAAATGAGATTCGGAGTGTCGCTCGAGTGCCTGCACGCACTGGATCTAATGCCGAGCGGAGATTTAAGATTTTCAAGTCAAATGTCAAGCATCGCGTTTGTGCCGATCTCGCTGTTGTGCCTTCAATCGAGTGTTTGTTCAGTGCAGCTTGAGTTACGTTGCTACACGATGGGCCTGGTTTGGCGAAGCAGATGCGATTCTGTTTGTTCTATTGCGGGCCAAAGACGAGATAGACGTCATGTGCTGTTTGTTAAATATCCAAGTACACTGTTGTTGATGGTTGGCGTTGGCCTTCCCAGTACTAACACTGCAGAAGGCTGTAATATGAACTACAGCCTCCAACCAATCACTGAACGTTTTACTGGGAGCACCCTGACCAATAGCAGATGCTCTTTTGGGTGTCTGGATGAAGCATTTAAATACCCAACACATATAAACAACTCAAAGAGTCAAAAATAGCACAGTCTAGTCTTTAACATTATGACATCAAGTGTTCAGTGAGCTGTTTTCAGTGTAGTGCTATGATTGACATATATACTGACATCAGCTAATCTCTATTTAAGTGGCTAAAGTGATAATTAGACCCATCTGGGAATAATTTACCGAGCTAGCTCATCCGGTTTATCACAACGTATTCTGATGCTGGTCTAAATTGGGTTTAGTTTGCCATTTGCAAGCACTGCAGCTTTACCCATTCATGATTTCACGTACGTCCTTTACGTATCTTTCCATCAGTGTTCCTCTAACATGCATTATGGTCACCGGGCTTATCCACAAAAGGTTCATGTGGTTGCAGGTTTTCATGCCTTCCAAGCAACAGCACTTCCTGATTCCACTCATTCATTCAGCTGGTCCCAGTCCTCAAACCATTGATTAGTTATATAAGGTGTGCTCACTGCTGGCTGGGATTGGAAACCTGCAGTCCTGGCTGGCGTCGGTGCCGACTGAGTTTGACCAAATTCCAGCTTCAGTGAGTTTAGTCTGGTGCAGGCTGAACTTCATGATAGGGCCAAATTTGAGCTTCAGTGGCTCAGTGGCCTGGTGCTGACTGAGTGTCATGATCAGGTCGAATTTCAGCTTCATCAGCTGCCGTTGATGCCAACTGGATTCCACGATCGAGCCACCTTCATCGAATGTCAAATGGCCTCTACTTCCTCCATAGTGCACTATGAAGGTTCTGGTTTCTACACCTACACCAGAGCAGAACTGTGCACACGCATTGCTGAATCCCAGGTAGCTGTTATTGGACACATGGTGCAGGGAGCAGGGAGTCATCTGAGACAGCGTATTCAGACAGGATGTTGTTTTGAATGTAATAACTTTATTGGAAAAGGCCTGTAGCCACAGTATCTCTGTAGTGCATACGCTATTACGTGCACCCGTGTTGCATCATGTCAGCCAAATTCTACACAATGGAGATTCAAACATTGTCAGCAAATCGCACAGTGCATGTCTGGCTTAAGAGACTCCAGAACGGCCGGAATCTTTTGCTTATATGATCGGGAAAAAAAAGGGCTGAGCAAATCTAGTACCTAAAGCCTGTTCGTGGAGCCACTGTCAGAGGACCGTGTAATAGGCAGCACAAATTCCTGGCTGATGCATTAACTGGTGACATGACAGAATGTCCTGCAGTGGATAATGTATACTTTTAATATTAGGAAGTCATTAAAAGCAGATTAAAGTACTTCAGCGCTAAATTATACGATCCACTATGGCTGGTTATCAAATATAATGGCAATAATGTGCTTTCATCTGAGCAGGATTTAGAGCACTCTAGTCTGGTACTAATAGCGAAAGGCTCGAGGACCCGCGACTATATGCGTCACAAAAATTACCAGCAGACAAGCTGGCAATTCAGTGCATTTAAAACGCTGGGAAATCAAGAATATATGGAGCAAAGACCAAAATTACACAACCTATGGGGTTTAGGTTATTCTTATGCATCTCCACTCATCATCAAAAACAGTTATAGGAATCAGCTGACAGGAACGAAGCTTGGTGGGTAGGTTTGACATTGTGAGACTGCATATATGCATATATGACATAAGCAAGAACGGGCCTTATCTCTGTACCTGACTGACCCAACAGCCACTACTGGGGACATTCAGCGAGCACTGATGTCCTCCATGGGTCATCCTGTTAGTGATAGCACCATTGGCAGGTGGCTGCATGATGCAGGTCTTCATGCACACAGGCTGTTACAACGACTGCCCTTTACACCACGACATCTACATCACCAAAGACTGCAATGGTGCCGTGCCAGACGGTCATGGAGTGACAAGGAGTGACGAGTCCCTCGTTTGTCTCGTTGGAGACGACCAATGAATGTGTGTGTGAGGGCATCAAGACAAGTGTGTTGGCGCGTGTCAAACGTCCAGAAGGCCTGGTGTCACTCCACCCCCACCCCTACCTCAAAACCTGCAGGAACTGTGTGAGGATATTCAAACTGCATGGGACGGATTATCACAGGACACCATTAGGAGACGTCTGGCATGTTGAGTAAGCAACTTCTGTATGTGTAGCTCAATAAATATTGATCATATCAGTCTATATGGATTATCAGTTATTGTTCCTGGTCAGCTTTATCTTCCTTCCCAACAGCATGAGTGTGTTTTCAGTGTGCACGGACGGCTACAGACAGATAGAGGCTTGGTGTAGAGTGCATGTCATGTTTATTAAGTCTGTCCCTACTGTGAAATTAAAACACTGTCCTCCATTCATTATTTTCCCTTCCATGCAATAATAAAAGACAAAAGCTAAAGATGTGCTATAGTGCTGTACTTCACTGTACCAACACTAAACCCATATACACTGACAAACACTTGAATACAAGATCGCAGTCTATTAAGAATAGCCTCTTTGTTGATTGCGTCACAAACCCAACAGCCACGCATGTGAATAACTGCCTCTATTAAATAAATGCTAATGGATTGTCTCTTATGTGGAAAACAGAGGGACCGAGAGCGCTCTCCTCCGACCCGCAGTGGCTTTTGGCAGCTGTGTTCTGAACTAAATGGCACGTTTTCTTTAGCGTGCGTGTGGTGGTGGTGTTGGGGGTTGGGGTGTCAGGGGGGTGGAGTGCACAGAGAGAGGCGTGCTGTGGCTGGCACCACGCTTTGGGCAACAGCACGCTCTCAGATGATAGAAGATGTACTTTACTCTGTTTCCCACAGCCATGAAAAAAGGATGAGAGCAGGATGGTAGGATGCCATTAGAGCAGGCAGAGCCAGAGGAGATGATGGAGCTCGCAGCGTACTCCAGTGTACAAACACGTGTGTGCGGTTCTGTGTGTGTGTGTGTGTGTGTAAAAGAGGGAGTGTGATTTGTGTTTATGAAAAAGAGAAAGAGACCTGTGCCCAGCATGAGAGAAAGAGAAAGAGGAGGAGATGAGGAAAGAAAAGAAGGAAAGAAAGAAAGAAAGAAAGAAAGACACTTAGATAAACAGAAGAACTGCATGGAATGGGAGAGATAAAAGAGTGTGAGAGAAACAGAGTATGGAGGGGGAGAGAGAGAGGTAGAGAGAGAGAGAGAGAGAGAGAAAGAGAGAGAGAGAGAGAGAGAGAGAGAGAGAGAGATGGGAAGGAGAAAATAGAGTCAGCATAAGAGATAACAGAAGAAAAGAGAAGAGAGAGCATGGGAGAGAGAGAAAGGGGCAGTGAGAGAAGAGAAAGTCAGCGGAAGAGAGAAAGCCATATGGAGGCAGAGAAAAAGAGGGAGAGAGAGTGATGTGAAATAGGAGGGAGACAGAAAATAGAGACAGCCAGAGAGAAGAAGGAATGGGGAGAGGTAGGAGAGGGAGGGGGAGAGGGAAAGGTGGAACAGGAGGGAGACAGGAAATAGAGACAGCAAGAGAGGAGGAGGGATGGGAAGAGGAGAGAGAGGGAGAGAGAGAGAACTGAGACAGCAGAAGAGAAATAGGAATGGAGAGAGAGAGAGAGAGAGAGAGAGAGAGAGAGAGAGAGAGAGAGAGAGAGAGAGAGAGAGAGAGAGAGAGAAATGAGAGAGCAAAGAGAGAAGTAAGAAGCTAAAGGACCAAGAAAAAGAAGGCGTCAATGACAAAAAGAGAGAGAGAGAGAGTATACAGAGGGGGGAGTGTTGTGTAGTTAAAAAGGGAAAAAAGACAGAATAGCAAGAGAGAGAACGAGGAGGAGGAGACAGGGAGAGAGAAATAAGAGAAGGGGAGATAAAGACAGAGAGAGAGAGGAAAGAGAGAGAGGAGGGCCGTGGGAGAGAAAAGAAAGAGAGGGAGACGGGGCAGAGGAATGGAGTCAGAGAACAGAGAATATATACAGAGAACGAGAGAGAGAGAGAGAGAGAGAGAGAGAACGATAGAGAGAGAGAGAGAGAGAGAGAGAGAGAGAGAGAGAGAGAGAGAGAGAGAGAGAGAAAGAAAGAGAGAGAACGATAGAGAGAGAGGACGAGAGAGAGAGAGAGAGAAAGAAAGAGAGAGAACGATAGAGAGAGAGGACGAGAGAGAGAGGACGAGAGAGAGAGAGAGAGAGAGAGAGAGAGAGAGAGAGAGAGAGAGAGAATGATAGAGAGAGAGAACGATAGAGAGAGAGAGAGAGAGAGAGAGAGAGAGAGAGAGAGAGAGAGAGAGAAAGAAAGAGAGAGAACGATAGAGAGAGAGGACGAGAGAGAGAGAGAAAGAATAACAAACTGCGTCTAAACCACACTCGAGTTGAACAGGAAGAGTTTATGTATCCACGCAGATCCATAACCCCCTGCTCATAATCACCCATCAGAGGAACAGACACACACCGCACATCCGGCAGCAGCTCTCATAACAGCCCAACACCACAGCACCACACTGACCCAGGTGACGGCTGAACACAGCGCTGCCTCGCTCTGAAGCGGCGCGGGTGAGATGGAGGAGACGCGAGCGGAGCGCACTGCGCACACAGAGACAAAACAGCACTTACTTCAAGACGGCACTGTCCCCTTGTCTGACCGTGATGTTGTCCTTTAAATACGAGTCCCCGCTCCGCGCCGGCACTCCTGCGGGCACAAGGAACAGCAGTCTTAGAGCCACCACAACCAGGCATTTCCAAGGCAGAGCAAGGCAGCTGGCTATGCCCATGTTCTCCAACCGTCGCCGCGCACAAAAACTTCCCCAACTTGAAGTACTCCGTGAACGAGCACCGAGAACGAGCACGGCAATCAGATCCACTCAGCGCGAAAACAAGACGACTTATCCAAATGCCCAAAGAGCGCGATCTCAGCCCAAACCTAGATCCTGTGGGACGAACGCTCCTGATTATTCCAGCAAACTTCCGAGCGGGTGAAGACGGGAGTCTGTGTGTGTGCGGCGGAGAGCGCGGAGGGAACGAGCCAGTCCTGTGTGGATTCTGTCGTGTGTGTTATTTAAGATCTCCAGTGGATGCGCGCAGCCTCGCGTTATCCACCACAAGCAGTTCAGTTTATTGGCATCAGGCGGAAGGAATTCGATGGCAGAGCGCTTTCAGCAGACTGTACCGCACGTCATTAAGTCGAAGGGTCGTCAGGCCACTTCATGTGAAGCGCTCTCCCTCGGACAAGGTGCGAAACTGACTGTCCATCAGCTCCCGTATCTCTGGGACTTGACGCTGAACTATGAGAGAAACGCATGCGGGGATTGCAGTCAGCGCTGGGCTTCCCCTCCCGCACCCGTATTCCGACAAACCCCGCCTCCGTGCGCTGGGATTGGCTAGTAGTTTCCCGCGTTCTGCGACAGATCTGGCTGTTTCTTAACTGGGATTGGACAGGATTTTTCATCTCACAAAGATTGGTAGTTTCCTATCTCCTGTGCTGGGATTGGTTAGTAGTTTCCTGTCTCCTGTACTGGGATTGGTTAGTAGTTTCCTGTCTCCTGTACTGGGATTGGTTAGTAGTTTCCTGTCTCCTGTACTGGGATTGGTTAGTAGTTTCCTGTCTCCTGTACTGGGATTGGTTAGTAGTTGCCTGTCTCCTGTGCTGGGACTGGTTAGTAGTTTTCTACTTCCTGTGATGGGATTGGTTAGTAGTTTCCTGCCTCCTGTACTGGGATTGGTTAGTAGTTGCCTGTCTCCTGTGATGGGATTGGTTAGTAGTTTCCCCAACCCTGTGCTAGGATTGGTTAGTAGTTTCAAGTCTCCTGTACTGGGATTGGTTAGTTGTTGCATGTCTCCTGTACTGGGACTGGCTAGTAGTTTCCTGTCTCCTGTACTGGGATTGGTTAGTTGTTGCATGTCTCCTGTGCTGGGACTGGCTAGTAGTTTCCTGTCTCCTGTACTGGGATTGGTTAGTAGTTTCCTGTCTCCTATACTGGGATTGGTTAGTAGTTGCCTGTCTCCTGTACTTGGATTGGTTAGTAGTTTTCTGTCTCCTGTGCTGGGATTGATTCGTAGTTCCACACCCCCTGTGCTGGAATCAGCTGTTAGTTTTCTACCTCCTGTGCTGCAATTGGTTAGTAGTTTCCCACTTCCCATGCTGGGATTGGTTAGTAAACTCATGCCCCCTGTGCTGGGATTGGCTGGTAGTTTTCTACCTCCTGTGCCGGGATTGGTTAGTAGTTTCCTGTCTCCTGTACTGGGATTTGTTTAGTAGTTTCCTGTCTCTTGTGCTGGAATTGGTTAGTAGTTTCCTCTCTCCTGTGCTGGGATTGGCTAGCAGCTCATAATTACAATAACTCTACCTGTATATTGTAGAGTCGTTCATAGATATATGTTCCTATAGCCTCTATAAATAAACTGTCAATCTTAGCCGAGGATGCGTGGCTTGTCAGAATAGGGGTGGGAACAAAATATTGCTTGAGGAGAACAATGGTCAAGGCTCACAAGAGCAAGTCCTGGGGGTCTGTTTAGTGGTGAGTGTTTTATAAAAAAATTAAATAAATAAATAATAATAATAATAATTGCTTTAGTTTACATTTTTACATTGTCCCAATTGCAGGTAAAGCAATGTTTCAGAGAGAAAATCTAATTTACACAATAATCACTTCCCCAAGATTTGCTTATATTGTTTTGCATCTCAGCTGTGAGGCTCACATTGCTACTAAACATCTGAAGTGAATAGTTACTGAAATATTTTACATGAAAAAGTTAAAAGGACATATATAAGCTCAAAGGTGATCTTGTATGATTAAGACGGTAGTAACTTCAGGCTCCTGCAGATGGCTAGAAAATACGTGCGGGTTGTGTACCAGCAGTGGCTAAAATCCCAGTCTACAGGGAATTCTCCTCGGAATCGTTCCAGGGAGGGCATACACCAAATCTGCACCAACTACAGAATTCTGATGTAAGAGTGTCTGAACATTGATGTGGCTACATCCAGAAACTTCAGTTCCAGTTCGTGCCAAATCCAATCACAGCTGTTAGATAGGGTTTTTTTTTCTTTTCTTTTTTTTGTGTCCAGTGAGCATTCCCAAACATTCCCAAAATCAACATCACCTAAACACGGTTGATCAGTCAGAAAATGTTCTACTTTAGCTTGGAAAATGGAGCAGCTAGGCTAACAGTGCTAGTCATTAAAAGCGTTTCTATAATTGAAGGTCAAGCTTCATGAATTTGCATCAAGTTACATTCATAAGCCATATAAGCTATTATTAAAATGGCATGGACAGACCTTATTTACATATTTAAGCTAAAATGGGAAATGCATTATGATTTGCATAACATCCCATATACTTGTCCTTCTCAGCCTTCAAATTCTGGGAACCCAGAGTGCAGGAGCGTGCGGTAAAACATCACTACGTTCCTGAATGTTCATCATGCCAATCAGTCATATATGCAGCCCTGTGAGCACGAGAACCGTCATCCGGGAATACCGGGAAAGGAAGGTTGTGTTACTCGGTGAGATGATGAGCAAAAGCCAAAACCTGGTTTAATGTAGACACTGCGGTTCCCACCTACTGTCACCTCAACGAAAGAACCCATTTCCACAAATCTAAGCCACCCCCAGAACATCACAGAGGTGACTAGTTTAGGGCGTGCTTACTGTAAGAGAGAAATGACATATTGATTACACTGAGGCATTTAGCTGACACTGTTATCCAGAGTGACTTACAAGGTTATCAGTTTCACAAACAGGCCAGTGCAGTGTTAGGAGTCTTGCCCAAGGACTCTTATTGGTGTAGCACAGCCTTTGCTACCTAGACTGGGATTTGAACCCCTGTCTCCCACATGGGTAGCTGTCTGGTGGGTAGTGGTGATAACCGCTGAGCTACACCAACCTATTGATTAGTGATGAATGGGCTGTTGGGTAACATTTAGCAATGTCAGAATATGCAGATTATTGTACATTAAGATGATTTCTGATCCAGACACATGCAAACTGATTTTTTTGGCAACCTGATGACTTAGAAGCATGTCCTGAGAAAGGGTAGGCACTGTTTCCTTTTCTGTTACAGTGCACAGAGAGTAACAACATAACACACGCATCCTAACACACAGTACATACAGTACACACACACACACACATATACAGTGGGGTGCGAAAGTTTGGGCAGCGTTGTTAATTTTCCTGATTTAGCTTTATAAAGCATTGATTGTTTGGAGAAAAAAATTGCGTTAAATATATCATATAGGGGACAAACACAGTGATATTTGAGAAGTGAAATGGAGTTTATATGAATTACAGAAAGTGTGCAATAATTGTCTAAACAAAATTAGGCAGGTGCATAAATTTGGGCACCAAAAAAAAAAAACCTTTAGTAGATCCTCCTTTCACAGAAATAACAGCCTCTAAACGCTTCCTATAGCTTCTAATGAGAGTCTGGATTGTGGCTAAAGGTATTTTAGACCATTCTTGTTTACAAAACATCTCTAGTTCATTCAGGTTTGATGGTTTCCGAGCATGGACAGCCCTCTTTAAGTGACACCACAGATTTTCAATAATATTCAGGTCTGGGGACTGAGATGGCCATTCCAGAACGTTGTACTTGTTCCTCTGCATGAATGCATTAGTAGATTTTGAGCAGTGTTTAGGGTCGTTGTCTTGTTGGAAGATCCAGCCCCGGCGCAGCTTCAGCTTTGTCACTGATTCCTGGACATTGGTCTCCAGAATCTGCTGATATTGATTGGAATCCATGCGTCCCTCAACTTTAACAAGATTCCCAGTCCCTGTACTGGCCACACAGCCCCACAGCATGATGGAACCACCACCAAAGTTTTCTGTAGGTAGCTGGTGTTTTTCTTGGTGCTGTGTTCTTTTTCCTCCATGCATAACGGCCCTTGTTATGCCCAAATAACTCTATTTTAGTTTCATCAGTCCACAGCACCTTATTCCAAAATGAAGCTGGCTTGTCCAAATGTGCTTTAGCATACCTCAAGCGGCTCTGTTTGTGATGTGGGCGGAGAAAAGGCTTCCTCTGCATCACTCTCCCATACAGCATCTCCTTGTGTAAAGTGTGCCGAATAGTTGAACGATGCACAGTGACTCCATCAAGATACCTACAAGATCATATTGTAGGTATAGATATTAAAGTGCAGCAGTACAATATGCCATAGGGTGGTCATGGGAATCACTAGTGGGTCCAGCGTCGAATTTTGCTCTCAGTTATTTAAGGTTTGTCTTTTTTGTGCAGAAAACTTGACTCCTCTACCTACATTACCCTGCAGTGCGTCTGTGTTGAGAATTCCCTTAGCTTAGCTCATTTTTGGCCATTACTGTACTGTTCAATGTGTACGCTTAACACTAAGCCATATTCCGCTCTACTGCGTAAGCTAACTGCTGTTTGCACCCCAGTTCTAGTTCTTACTGCTCTCTCACATCTGCTTTACTGTTTATGGACATATTGTACTGGGTCTCCATCTTTATGTCTTTGCACTAGTACTATTAATCTATTCTAGACAGTAGTGGAACAATGGAGAAGCAGCCTGACTGTGTTCTGTCATACTGTACAACCCTGTATTGGTACAATGACAATGAAGTTGAATTGAATTGGAATGAGACCAAACCATTCCCAGGAAGGAAGCCACCCTGGTTATCCTAAATGGCTACCCCTTATTTGCTACAGGGATAAGTTATCGTTCACAGTGAGTCATGCTGTGCCTGTGTGACCTGAATTAAGACCTGGCTGCGGCTTGGGTGGGTTTAGAGATGAGGTGATGTTTTATGTAAGCAGTAAGGGTAGGGTGACTATTGACTGTTAGCAACATTAGCCTAGCAGCTCCAGCTCTAAAATAGGAAGCACAGCTCTGGTACCCGAATTGTCCCAGCTTGGCGTCTACATCTGGGATAAGTGGAACATCATGCATGTTTGATTTTTCACAGAATTAGTCCTTGTGCTTCTCAGTAAGGCTTAGGATACAGTGTGGCCAAAGTCCTCATAGGGAAGTCCATAAACTCTGCAGCCATCTTTGCTAGACTGCTATCTAGGCCCCTCTCTGTCAATGAGGAGAGACCAACATACTTGATACTGAAGGTCAAATTACTGGTTTATAAACAGCAACAAACTGAAATGACGGAAATCTGTTGGAAACCTCATAATAATTGACCTGATCATAATAACAATAATAACTTGTTATGGCTACTGTGCTTGGACAGATTTCCATAGCGAGGCGGGATTTTCCCCTCTATTGCCACAATGCTGTCAGCCCCTCCCTGCTCACAACGTAACCAGCAAGCTGATTGGCTCTTTTTCTTGAAGGGCAGGACTTTCTCCGTACATGGACGGCTTGTTCAGTTTTACAAGCTTTCCCATTTTTATTAGGAATAGGCGACACCATTGATCCTCCATTTAAAACCGACTCCAGTTTTGTTACAGTGATACTGAGGCTAATGTTATTGTCAACAATAATAAATCATAAATATATATTAAAACAATTATACCACACTTTCATAATACACCTTCAGAAATCAGAGTGCTTCTTTCTTATAATATTAAGTAACTCAATTCAGTAATAACGAATATCAATTCAGTGTTTGATAATATTCAAATAATTTTTAGATTTTTTAAAAAATATGTTAATCTACACAAGTACTATCAGTTGAACATGAAAGCCCTATGTGTATTTATTTGAATAATCTATGAATAGTTCATAGTTACATTTAAAATGTCCAATACATATTTAATAAAAAATAAATAAATAAATAAATAAATAAAAATAATAATAAAAATTAATCTACTGTTTTCAGTGTTTCAGGCTATTTACCAGAGACATGTAAATTATAAAGCTTGTGCTGGTATTTTGATTATTCACTCAGAGACATGTACCGGTTAAACATGCACAGTTCAGAACCACTTCTGTACATTAGGTTTAAAGGAGCTTCTTATACACCAGCTGTTTGGGAGAAGATGAAGGAGAAGGAGAAGAAGAAGAAGAAGAAGAAAGAAAAAGAAGAAGAAGAAGAAAGAGGAAGAAGAAGAAAGAAGAAAGAAGAAGGAGAAGAAGAAGAAGAAGAAGAAGAAGAAGAAGAAGAAGAAAAAGAAGAAAGAAGAAGAAGAAAAAGAAGAAGAAGAATAAGAAGGAAGAAAAAGAAGAAGAAGAAAAAGAAGAAAAAAGAAGAAGAAGAAGAAGAAGAAAAAAGAAGAAGAAGAAGAAGAAGAAGAAAGAATAAGAAGAAGAAGAAGAAGAAGAAAAAGAAAGAAGAAGGAGAAGAAGAAAAAGAAGAAAGAAGAAAAAGAAGAAAGAAGAAGAAGAAGAAGAAAAGGAAGAAGAAAAAGAAGAAAGAAGAAGAAGAAGGAGAAGGAAGAAGAAGAAGAAGAAGGAGGAGAAGGAAGAAGAAGAGGGAGAAGAAGGAGAAGAAGAAGAAGAAGAAGAAGAAGAAGAAGAAGAAGAAGAAAAAGAAGAAAGAAGAAGAAGAAGGAAAAGGAAGAAGAAGAAGAAGAAGGAGAAGGAAGAAGAAGAGGAAGAAGAAGAAGAAGAAGAAAGACAAGCTACCTCCTGTACTACACCACCCCGTACAGCAGCATGTTTATTATTGTCATTGAGAAATTGAATACACCTCCATCCCACTAAATAAATAAAGATGATATCCGTATTCTTGTGCCAGAATCGATTCTTTAAAGTAAATTCCAGAATCGGAAGTATCAATATTTATTTTTCAACCAGTGACCCATCTCCTTATCATAACATCTCTACAGGGACCTCCCTATGTCCAGAATGCTGGGGTCACTGTGCAGCCTACATGAAGGATACAGTTTGAGTTGGCTGGAGGAAGCAGGTTTGGGGGTGCATTAACGGAACCCTTAGCCTGCCTATTAGCGTTCAGTGTTTGTTGGCAACTGTAGCTGAATAGCTCCAGCGCTACGCTAAAGAAATAGATTTTGGAAAGCAAGTCTGATCGACTGTATCTGAGCTTGTGTACGTTCAGTCTTCCTCCAAACCGTTCTGTTAAGGCTGTTCTGAGGGCAGCCATGATTAAACTTGCTGCGCAGCATTGTCCTCAAACTGCTTTACCAGAACAGAGGTGCTTTGTCTTCCGTATTAAGTATAATTAATAGCTCAGATAAATGCAGTGGGGTTCACGTTGTAACTGGAATAGGCCTACAGAGACACAATGGAGCTAAGCTCCATCTACTAACTCCATGAATTAAAGCTACACCTTAGACAAGCTATAGCTGTTTTGTTTCTCCCCCCCACACCACTTTTTTATTCAAGGATATAAAGGATGTTTCTGGGACTGCGGCCCCGCAGCCCTTCTGGTTCATAATCTTAACAGTTCCATCTTTCTGTCTAGCCCGAGAACGAATCTTATCTTGTCTCATGCACATTCAGCTTCGGGAGTGACGTGTTTAATGAAGTTACCAAACTTGTTTAGCCTTACTAACGGGAAATTCCTGACTTGGAATAATACTAGAACAAAGTGGCGTCAGTGCTGTCCGCCGGATTAGCCAAGTTATCGCTTCCCCAGGTCGTTTCTTCGGAATTATGATGATGAACGTGCCAAGGGAAGGAATAGTGTGTGATAAGAGTTAATTAAAGTATATATATATATTTATATCCTTCAGTGATGCACCTGGCACCTTGGGCCTTTGGACACCGATGCTAATTCAACGGCTTTTGCTAATTAAAACCTTCAGCTGACCTAAGCAAGTCTTATATGCAGTCAGGTAATTAGTGACACTGAAAGCTTCCGTCATTAGTCAGTGCATGCAAGATCTCCTGGCCATTCAGCCACAGTTCTGACATCCTGTAAAACATCACCCAGCAGCTACAGGGGTTGGACAATGAAACTGAAACACCTGGTTTTAGACCACAATCATTTATTAGTATGGTGTAGGGTCTCCTTTTGCGGCCAATACAGCGTCAGTTCGTCTTGGGAATGATATATACTGCGTCCTGCACAGTGGTCAGAGGGAGTTTAAGCCATTCTTCTTGCAGGATAGTGGCCAGGTCACTACGTGATGCTGGTGGAGGTTCGTCCTTCTTGGTGGTATGCTGACATTACCCTGGATACCGTGGCTCTTGATACATCACAAAGACTTGCTGTCTTGGTCACAGATGCGCCAGCAAGACGTGCACCAACAGTTTGTCCTCTTTTGAACTCTGGTATGTCACCCATAATGCTGTGTGCATTGCAGTATTTTGAGCAGAACTGTGCTCTTACCTGCTAACTGAACCTTCACACTCTGCTCTTACTGGTGCAATGTGCAATTAATGAAGATTGGCCACCAGGCTGGTCCAGTTTAGCCATGAGACCTCCCACACTAAAATGACAGGTGTTTCAGTTTCATTGTCCAACCCCTTCATAAGGGCTTCAGTCTAGTTGGAACTTAATGCTAACGTCCCTGTACGTGGTGCACAAGACATCAGATCAGTAGCTGCTAGCATATGAGACTAACAGTGATCCCGTTGAGTGAATTATCGGTTGATATTCCACAGACACCCCTGCATCATTATCGGCGCGGCTCTGGAGAACATCAGCGAGGATGAACTTAAACGCCACGAAATGAAACGGAAACTGTGTGCAGCCCGGCCACTGGGGTCAGTAGGAGCATTTCTTGCAGACAAAGATGCTGCTGTGTGCAAAAGAAGAAGACGACACTCAAATGAAGTGATCAGTGGGGAACAACAGACCATTCACTTTGTCCTCAGGCAACTGTATGTAACAAGCTGAATGCAGAATTCATGGGTGGCCGTGATGCTCCGGGCGACTCTGTAATTACAGGGGATGGAACTATACAGGATCATTTATGCCATTGCGGGATTTTTTTGACTCGGGTCCAGAAACGCTTTTGGACGAGCTGGTTTCCGTGCTTTGTTTTGGCTGTGGTTTTAAGGCAGTAGTTGAAAGCACGGTTCTTGGGCTTTTTGAGCAGAGCACCCATATGACAGAACTGATAACCAAACTGGAAGCCAGGTAGAGTTATTATTAGGCTTTGGATGGAGTTTAGAGGAAAGAGTTAGAGTTTGGAAAGTGGCTGAGTATTGTTCTGCATTAACAGAGCAGCTTATTGATGGAGAGAGAGAGAGAAGGGGAAGAGGAAGAGTCTCAGTAGTGGAGAAATATTGCGTTATATACTGTGTGAATGGTTTCTAACACAAATCACAAAACAAGACAGTAAGGCAATACAAATATATATATATATATATATATATATATATATATATATATATATATATATATATATATATATATATATATATATATATATATATCCAAGGATTAAAGCTACACCTTAGACAAGCTATAACTGTCCACCCCCCACCCCCCACCCCCCACCTATTTTTTTTTTTAATTCAAGGACATAAAGGATGTTTTCTGGGACTGCAGCCCCACAGCCCACCTTAAATGGTGAAGCAGTTACATCCTGGTACCTGGGATTGCTGCAACATTTAAGGTGGAATGGTAAATTCGATAATGAAGTTGGCGAATAAAAAGCTAAGGTCAGCTTCATATCGCCGAAGAATTCTTGGTGGCGATAATAAACAATGGTCATCCACCTCTTTGAAGGCGGATGATGCCCTATATGTATTTGAGCCTTTTGGAGCTGAACCTCACCATCGTCTGCTGTCTCTGCAGAACAGATTACCAGTTAAAACTGCTTGTATGTTGGCAAAAAATGCAAAGTAAAACTCCTATACGACGGCAAAGGACTTGCAATAAGGTTTAGCAAACAACAGGGGAGCTGCTATGATCTAAAAACTTTGGGGGCTAAGCCCATATGCCCAGACCTCTTCTGGGGTAGTTGTGGTGCCTATGTGTATTAACTAAACATGCAATTTTCATGTAATCTAACACAAAACTTACCACCCATACCATACACCATCATGAACCCACTACGCAGAAAATTAGTTTCATTTACGGTATTAAGCTGACGCTCTTATCCAGAGCAACTTACAAGATTCAAGATTCAAGATTCAAAGCTTTATTGTCATATGCACAGTAAGGAAACTAGTTTCCCTGTACAATGAAATTCTTACTTTGCTGCCCACACTGGATGTCATAGAATAAAAAGTATAAATATAAATAGACAGATAACAAGGATCAAAAATTAAGCATGCAGAGAATATATAAATAAAATATAAAATATAAAATGTAAACAATTTAGAATTATACAGGCTATATACATTGTGCAGGTATGTGCTACATTAGTTACATTGTAACAGTCTGTAGTAAAGTGGTGTTTGTGCAAAAATGAGCTGAAATATAACCATACAAGAACAGTTACATGTGCAAAACGATGTGTGCAGCTGTATGCAGACACAAACAGTCAAGTACAGTAGTGCAACTATTCATGTGCAAAAAAATGATATGAGTTAGTGCAATTGTTATAAATACAGTGATGTCTATGAGGAGAGACATCAGCTCAACTGTTTAAGAGTCTGATGGCTGTGGGAAAGAAAGAGTTCTTTAATCTGGTAGTCCGGCATTTCACGCTTCTGTACCTCCGACCTGAAGGTAGAAGTGTAAATAGTCCATGTTGGGGGTGGGTGGGATCTTTGATGATGATTACAAGGTTAATCATATTACAGGTGGGCCAATGTAGTGTTAAGAGTCTTGCCCAAGGACTCTTATTGGTGTAGCACAGCCTAGTCAGTCAGCCTGGGATTCGAACCCCAGTCTCCCATGTGTGGTGGTTGCTATTTGGCGGGTAGTGATGTTATCCGCTGAGCTACACCAACCACAGTTGGTGTAGCTCAGATCCTACAGTGGACCGACATATTCATTCTTATATTTCAGCTCCTTATTTTAGGTGAGATTCTAGTTGGCAACAATGAAGGACTCATGATTACCCTTTAGCCAAAGCTAGCTAGGATAACACATTAGCATTCATGTCTAGACAGTAACGCTTTTAGTTGAAACACCTTACTATAGCTGTGTAGCCAGCTAAGCACAGCAAGATTACCATTAGTAGAACCACCAAGGATGCATTAATAAGAAATATCTAATATTAGGCTTAATCTAGGCCTTATTTAAACGTCCATATTTTAACTAGTGACTTTATATCTATTGACCTTAGCTGAACATTTTCAAACCCTCCCAAATCTACACTAAAGTACATTAAGAGTCTTGGCCTGCCTCTGCTTTGCCCTTGACTAACAAGAAGCGTGTAAAATCGGAGACCCTTATTCTACAACCTCAGCCTCATTTTAATCTGCTTCTGGAAAAGAAAGCATGTAACCATGTCTAATGTAACACTGTTCTCATGCTCGGTGTTGGAGAGGGTCTCGGGAGAGGGGCCTGACTGATACTGGAAGTGCTGCAGTGTAAAATTTGGAAGTGAGCGTAGCGGTTAAGGAAAGTGAATTGTTTTAATAAACCTGAGACGATTTGGAGCTGGCATAGAAACCCCAAGACCCACCACTAACGATGCCCATGGCTGACACAGGAGTGCTGCTCTGCTCTACTGTGCAGCAAAGCTTGCAAACATCCCTCGACTGACTAAAAAAGTGTTCCCAAGCTGTAATGTCTGTTACTAAGCGTTAGTAAACCAAAGAGGATGTCCACCGTTTTTGCACATCACAGTTGCTGTTTGCTTCATATTTCATTTACGGTGTATTAACATTTGGCGAAATCTATGCAAATATATGCAAAACTGATTGGCTGGAGCTAGCTCTTCCTTTTACCTCCAGCATCTTATATTTGTGCTGTCCATCATGCCAGCTCTACCGCTTCATGCGTTTTGATTGGTTGGAGGTGGGTTTATTTATTAGGTTTATACTGTAGACCCATGTGACCTTACTGTTTACCTTATAAGCTTCTCAAAAAAAAGAAATGGGTTCAGAGGAAGGCTTTTAATGCTGCTACCATTGAAACTGAAACTTAGCCCCAGTCTTATTTCACCCCTTGCCCCTAACACTTGGCCCTACCCCTCTGTTTTGCGTGATTGTTGTTGAGTTGGTGGGGTAGGGCGAAGAGTTAGGGCTACATGAAAGTGACTGGGAACTACAGATGTGGTAGGCCAGGTAAATGATAGAGCGGGGTCAGCGGATGCTGAAACGCATAGTGCACAGAGGTCGCTAAGTCAGTCGCTACAGACCTCCAAACTTCATGTGACCTCAAGACTAGCTCAAGAAGAGTGTGTAGAGAGCTTCATGGAATGGACTTCCATGGCCGAGCAGCTGCATCCAAGCCTTACATCACCAAGCACAATGCACAGCCTTGAGTGCCGTGGTGTAAAGCGCCACTACTGGACTCTAGAGACTAGACCCTAGTAGCAGATGTTCTCTGGACTGACGAATCACGTTTCTCCGTCTGGCAATCTGCTGAACCACTCTGGGTTTTTGCGATCACCAGAACGGAACTTGTCTGCCTGCATTGGGCCAAGTGTGGGCTTCGAACCAAGCATTCCCAGGAAAGACAAAACTGTTTTAACTTCAACGGGTGGGCTGACATCATGTTAAACCCTATGGATTAAGAAAGCGATGTCACTCAAGTTCATATTGTCGCTGTACAATGAAAAACATGTATCTCCGTTTTTGTCCATTTTTACTTTTACGCTTCATTTGATCACATGAGCTGTTGTTTACATAGTGTAAAAATTTGATGATGAATGGACCAACAGAAATGGCCTAAAACTACTCGGAAAGACGTCTGGTTCCATTGACTTACATTAAATTAAATGAGGTTTTTGCCCTCTCCTGTAAAGTTACCATTTTGGAGATACTTGTTTTTCTTTGGACAGCGAAGATATATATGTGGATGCAGACGGGCGAATACTTTTGGCAAAGCCGTATATGTTAGCAAAGCAAAACATCTCATGTCTTCTCTTCTTCTTCTAAATGCAGCTCACCGTTGATTTATACATCATTGCTCTCTGTTCGCATCTGCATTTTTCCTACAGGTGATTTTTGGAATTAGGTTTGTGCAATGACAGATTTGCTTGAAAACATTATGAACTGAGCAGCTGCCCAGTATCTGCCTTCTATCATGGGTGAAATTCCAGTCAGTGGCTTTTCTGTCTGTTTCTCAGTACAGGAAATAAACGTCTTGAAATGACTGTCCTTGACGAGCGACTGTACGTTACAAATGGAGCGGACAGGTCGAACAAAAACGCTGGAGCATTCCTTTAAGTATCAAGCTGAATCGCATAGGCTTGTGGCCTTCATTGAAGTTTGAGCTTTGCACATTCTTGCCTTCCTTTCCGCCCTCCTCCAGTCTACCGATCCGTTTCTCTTTTCATCTGTACGCATTTCTTTTCGTATGCTCATTTCTAGATCCCCATGCTCCCATCCCGATAAACAGTTAACTTAAGAACTGCATTGATTTGCATGGCATATTGAGAGGAAATACGCAGCACCGAAACAACTCCCAATAAGGTTTCCAATATTGGTGAACATTGCCAGTGGAGTATCCGCATATTGGGAATCGCCACGAATATATTTATATGTCTGAAGTGCGGCACTTTAGCCTGCCGTGACAGCTGTGGTCTAAATGTGATCTGACATGTCAAATCCTGTGCTCATTATCTATTCATTTCATATCTAATGGCATGATACTTTATATATATTCACTGCAAATCCATATTTAACCTCGGGGTCGAAAGCAATTTGAAACAGAAAACTAGACCATCATCTAGAAATTTCAGCGTCCAAGTCTGCCGTAATTGAGGCTTTGCCTTGCTGCCGGAGTTTGCTATTCTGAAGGGAGTGGGTGCCATCACTTCAAGGTAAATACATTTCACTTTAGACATACATCGAGTCATTTGCACAGAAATGTAATTAATTTAAGCATCTGTGGCAGATTCCGGGCTGGAATCGCTCATTTCGGGGAAAACGGAGCGATGTTGAAAACGTCAATTATCATTCACAACACTTAGGCCCATCATTTTCAGTGAGACGCAGTCGCTGGGGTAGCTGGCTGCTCAACGGGCGCATGATGCTTTTGGACACGCTTGAATATTGCACTTAGGGAAATTCATTTCCACAACTGCCAGCCGTCTGGCAGACCTGGTCCTCATGGTGTCTAATATTAGCCATTAAGGTCATTCCTTAGTACAATGCATGGGACATCGGGGATAATGGGATATATGTCCATTTGTCCATGCTAACTTCTTTGGAGATGACTTCACTATAGTACTGCCGAGCCTTTAAAGAAGAAGAGGCAGTAGGCAGTCTGTCAGAACAAGACTCCTGCTTAACCAACTCATTATAGGTGAGAAGACTCCATAGCGTCACTCTCAGTCCACCAGTCTTTTAATAGAATGTCATTAATTAGTCTGAGACTGCTGTCTGTTCAACTGATCCTAAGCTCAAAACACTGAAGGAGAACAGTCTCCATTAGCTAGAACCAAACTCTGTCCAACAGATCAAAACAAGCTCATAACAAAGTGACCTCTGTTCCCTGATTGGTGGGCTCACTTCACACTACTTTTGTTTGGACATGTTATATACAGGGGTTGGACAATGAAACTGAAACACCTGTCATTTTAGTGTGGGAGGTTTCATGGCTAAATTGGACCAGCCTGGTGGCCAATCTTCATTAACTGCACATTGCACCAGTAAGAGCAGAGTGTGAAGGTTCAGTTAGCAGGTAAGAGCACAGTTCTGCTCAAAATACTGCAATGCACACAACATTATGGGTGACATACCAGAGTTCAAAAGAGGACAAACTGTTGGTGCACGTCTTGCTGGCGCATCTGTGACCAAGACAGCAAGTCTTTGTAATGTATCAAGAGCCACGGCATCCAGGGTAATGTCAGCATACCACCAAGAAGGACAAACCTCCACCAGCATCACGTAGTGACCTGGCCACTATCCTGCAAGAAGAATGGCTTAAACTCCCTCTGACCACTGTGCAGGACGCAGTATATGTCATTCCCAAGACGAACTGACGCTGTATTGGCCGCAAAAGGAGGCCCTACACCATACTAATAAATGACTGTGGTCTAAAACCAGGTGTTTCAGTTTCATTGTCCAACCCCTGTATTTAAGGACAGAAATACCAATATATGCGCATATTTATTATGTTAATTCAGTCATTATCTGCTGATAACTGCGTCTTTTCTACAGTCTACAGTTATATTTGTATTTTCCTGTATATATTTCTTGCCTCCTTGAGAAGTGAGATATATTTATATTTATATATTTATCGATAGTGACCTGTAATATGCATAGTTTACAGTTAACAAGTAAGAATACTGCTGCCCGTATCTACCTATCTACCTATCTATCTATCTATCTATCTATCTATCTATCTATCTATCTATCTATCTATCTAACTATAATGTAGTGGAGTAAACGGTACAGTATTAGACTTGTGGTGGAGTTAAAATAAAAACAGTACACTCATCATCAAAAAAATAGCTGCACCCAGAAGGAGGTGTGGGATTGCAGTGGTGTTGGGAAGGGAGATAAACGTTACCAGGATCAATAACTGATGTTACATTTAGACTGATATGATCAATATTTATTGAGCTACACATACAGAAGCAGTGTCTCTGTAACAGGCCAGGCATCTCAGTACATAGTTATAGAGGTTCCTAATGGTGTCCTGTGATAATCCATCCCGTGCAGCTTGAATACTCTCCCACAGTTCTGTGTGTAAACAGTCCTGCATCATGCAGCCATGTGCCAATGGCGCTGCCACAAACAGGAGGACTCATGATGGGCATCACTGCTTGTTAAAGATCCACAAACATGGCCGTCAGGTACCGCAATAAAGCCCAACCTTTCTTACGTCAGATGTGCAGCCGAGCATGAAACTTGAATCATTGCACGTTTCAAAATGTGAGATTTAGTCGCATTCCTGTTGGTTGATTCCTTCTAGGTGCAGCTCTTTGTGTAACTGTTCCCCTGATGATGAGTGTAATATGAAAATCTCAGCGAATCATCACTGTCCAAAGAAAAACATGTATTAAACATGATTTTTACTTTTATGCCTCATTTGATCATATGAGCTGCTGTTAACACTGTGTGGAGATTTCATGAAGAATGGACCAAGAGAAACGGCCCAAAACTGCTTGGAAAGACATCCGGTTCCATTGACGTCCATTAAATTAAATGAAGTTTTTGGCCTCTCCTGTAAAAATGCCATTTTGGAGATACCTGTTTTTCTTTGGACAGCGACGAACTTCAAAAGGGTCCCATCACTTTTGGTGCTTGGCCACCTAAATAATGGCTTAGCAAGACATATCAAAGACATAGATCAGAACTGTCCATTCATGGTCTTCTCTGTGGTTCCTTATGGATCTGTATATATAGACATATAGGTCGGAGCGCCAGAACGTTGATGTGGCCGATACACTTTTGAGAGTTTCTTGCACAGCATCAAAAAGAATGGATCCTGAACCAAATCAAGCATTGCCTCTCATTTGAAGCCCAGATAACCAATCTCTGTTATCTACTGAAAAGAGCCATTTGACTGGACGAGGAGGACGACCAGCTACGAGATGGATTGATGCAATCAGAGAAAACATAACCCAGCCATTCAGAAGCCTGAAGACCCCTAAAAGAAGACAGGACGTTCTGAAAAACATTATCGATATGATCACCCGTGTCAGAAATGACTCCTTAAGGCTACTTCATAATAATACTAATACTTCTCCTCTGCCGAAGCTCTTCATGAAACAATGACACAGCCTGAGTTCTTTAAAAATGAATCACACGTTTAGAGCCATGTGGCAGGAGAACATTTTCCTCTTGACCTTTTCAAGGCAATGCCACTGCAGGGCACACGGAATCTTTTCATTACTGTTGGAAAGAATCAGCCATGGAATATTAAATTATCGAATCTCTTTCAAACCAAACTGATTATGTAGTCTGTTTCTACTACTCCGAATGCCTTCACTCTGATGCAAGTGTGCAACACGAGCTTGTCACATTGGCGTCCCGCTGTTACTGTCCCCGGGCCACCACCGCTCAGACAAGCGCCATCTCCACATCGCCTTATAGGGGGTGCAGCAGGATTTCACGACTTGCACAGCGCCAACGCGCCAATTAACCCTAGCCTTGTGTTCCACACAGACGACAAATTTAATAAAAGTCTTTAAACGTGTAGCTTTTCAGGATCAGAGAGCAGACTGATATTGACATTGAGAAGGCCGTCTTCAAGTACAGCTATGTGCTGTGTTAAAAGCTGAGCCGCGTTGTCAATGCAACACCATTAAAACCCTCACGGTGCACGGCTTCTTAGCATAAAGCAAAGCGAGGCTTGAATGAATCAAATCAAGGTTTCTGCTGGACCGGACCTGCAAAATACTGGTGCCTGAAAGACTCGGAATACAAGTCGATGAATTCAGCTCATTCTTTAGCCCGTAGTGTCAGTGTTTTCTAATGCCAGCCCAGCGTTCTAGACTATCATGCACCTTTAGCGTGCAGTGCTGCAGTCAAGCTTGAGTCATCAGCAAATACCTTTGACCCCAAAAGCCCCCCTGGATTCAGGGTTGGTACTTAAAGCATATGCAACACCCCTGTTTATCCTAGCGTAGGAAATCTGTTTTGAAACGAGTGTACCACTCTCCCCGCAGAGGACGGCTAACCTTGCAGTGAACTACAGCAATCTTCCTTTTTATAATAGCAGCGTCTCGGCTAAGCTAGTGCTGAGTGTTGTGTCCTTGGGAATGCATTTCTCTTCATCTCCTGGACCATTTGAAAAACATTTATACGTCAAATTACACGTCCAGTTGTCTTTTCATCATGGAGATGGCCATGCAAAAGCATTTCCGTGAGAACCAGTGGGCATATCACCATGCAACAGAGTCGTGAAACCAAATTGATCTTTGTAGCCTGTTCTGCTTGAACTTTGACCTGATGTTTTCCACTCGCATATGGACCGTTCCGGTGAACAGGTTCAAACCACTGTTCACACTTGACTGAATCTGGGGGACTCTGAAGTAGGAATTCCCATGTTTGCACAGATAACACTGATTTGTGGGAATTGAGTGCTATTGGGAAGGAAGATAAAAGTTACAAGGAGCAATAAATGATGAACTGTCTAAATTATTCACTATTCATAATTGATATGGACTATACTTTTTGAGCTACATGCACATTTATGGCATTTAGCTGACGCTCTTATCCAGAACGACTTACAAGGTTAATCATATTACAGGTAGGCCAATGTAGTGTTAGGAGTCTTGCCCAAGGACTCTTATTGGTGTAGCACAGCATAGTCACCCAGACTGGAATTCCAACCCCAGTCCCCCACATGTGGTGGTGACTCCCTGGCAGGTAGTGGTGTTATCCACTGAGCTACACCAACCACAGATACAGAAGTAGATTCACTCAGGTAACCCAACATGCCAGATGTCCCAGCATGGAGCTGTAGAGGCTCCTAATGGTGTCCTGTGATAATCCATCCCATGTGGCCTGAACATCCTCACACAGTTCCTGCAGATTGTGCGGAGGTGGAGAGACACCAGATCTTCTGGACACGTGACACGTTGCAACAAACCATTCTTCGTGGCGCTGACCACGGGGCCTCCACACACGGATTCGTTGGTCGTCTTCACCAAGACTAAAGCAGGCCTCATCACTGAAGATGACCCGCTGCCATTCTGGGTCTACCATTGCAGTCTTCGGTTGATGTTGAAGTGGTGTTAAGGGCAGTTGTCACGACGATCTGCATGCAACGGTTGTCCTGCGCCCTGCAGCCGTCTCCCAGAGTCAACAGGATGACTCAGGAAGGGCATCACTGCTCACTGAATGTCTGAAATCCTGGCTGTTGGGTCAGTCAGGTACAGCAATAAGTCGATACGCAGTATACATAATGAATTGGTGAGTAGACTGATGTGGACGGATATATATATATATAATAGAAAATATATATAATATAATAAATAAATATAATCCTGATAAATATCTATGACGTGTAAAATGATCTATATCTATTTTATCTATATAGATAGGTTTTATTTTTACAGTGGGATCGCCGTCTGAGCTAATTTGCTCGAATGGTTCATAAAGCCACATCAGATGCTCTACTAAAAACACTTCAACTGCGTTGGAGATCCGCACCCTGCACGCACTGAACACTGTGCTATAAATAAACCCTGCCTGCTTCTGTTATTGTCCTTTAACTCAGTGCCATTCTCTTCATGAAAACGCAGATACTTGCAGGTTAATAAAAATTCACCACCACGCAGACCACCTCCTCCAAACAACCATGAAGAAAGACCGGAATTGTTTCCACCCTGGCTACAATGTGTGTATAGCTCAGGAGTGATACATCTTTTCCTCTTTCCTTTCACCTCTCGGTGAATATGCTTCTCTAATGCTGTCGATGCAGCATGGACTTATTCGGGGAATTGTGGAAATAAGGTTTGTTTGTTTCCGAGCACATGAGGTGAAAGAAGGTGGTACAAAACAAAACAAACATAAATCCTCAGCTGGAACGCCGCTCATCTTTGGTGCCTTCCTGGGAAGACCACAACTGCATATGTGTAAACACTATCAGGTTAATAACCATGTGTGAACACGGTCATCATTAATAAACAATATCTGCACCTAGAAGAAATGATCTGACAGGAAGGAACTTGGTGGGTAGGTTGGACATTGTGAGACACGCGAATGATTCAAGTTTCACGCTCAGCTGTGCATGTGATGTAGACAAGGACTAGCCTTGGCAGATGGCTGCATGGTGCATGATGCATGGTGCAGGACTGCCCTCAACATCATTAACGCTGCCAAAGACTCTCATGGTGTGACTTGAATTGGCGGCGGGTCATCTTCAGTGATGAGTCCCACTTTAGTCTTGGTGGAGGCGACCAACAAATCCATATGTGGAGGCACCGTGGTCAGCACCAAGATGAACGGATTGTTGTCACACCTCACACGTCCAGAAGGCCTGGTGTCACTCCACCTCCACCCCTATCGCACCATCTGCATGAACTGTTTGAGAATATTCAAGCTGCATGGGATGGATTATCACAGGACACCATTAGGAACCTCTATAACTTGTGTTAGCAAACATGGCGGCCAGGCGCCATACTGAGAGACAGACTTCTGTATGTGTAGCTCAATAAATACTGATCATATCAGTCTAAATTGATCCTGGTAACCTTTATCTTCCTTCCCAACATCACCGCAATCCAACACGACGTGTTTTGTCACTCCTTCATATAGTGGATACGTCATGATTTCATTTTCCATGTATGGTCTGTCCAAAACGTATGAACAGAATTCCCAACAAATCAGCATAATATGTTTTTCATATTTAATCTGTGCACCATTTGCCTTTATTACAACTTCCACTCTTTTCAGTATGCTTGCTTTCAGCTCCGGTGAGGATTTCTGTAGAATACTTCCCCACACAAATGCTATTTTCATACTAACAAGAGCCTCAGCCAGTGCAGTACAGGCTACGATCTGGACATGGCAGTCAATACTTCACAGCCTAACCAGCATATTTATGGGAAATAATGTCCCGCCCCCAACCAACTCTCCAAACAAAGCTTTGAATATACACTTCTGATTGGTGCTGAATCTCTGGAGCCCAAAAAATGGTAGTCGGGCCAGCCTTAGACTCAAGCATTGGGTACGTGTGAAAACGGCCTGGAATTCAATTTGATAGTAATTCATCCAGGTTTCCATTGAAACCTCTTCCTTCGGTGTTATGGAAGAACAAAAGTGCATAGTTCAGCTGAGGAATCTCCTCCAGACAGGTGTAAATTGCATTTTCCTCCCACTGTGAAATAGAGCTCTTACTTCATATGTAAACCTCAAAAGCCCATCTCGATATCGACACCATGGAAGGCCTAACAGCTCCAGCAGCTTTGCATTGAAACTGTATGATGAAGTAATACAAGCCTGTTACACAACGTGCCATCCAGTAGCTGCAAACTCTCCTCCAAACTGTTTTATTGACTTATGATTGCCGTGGGACTTCCTCAATGACGGCGCTCCAGCCCCTCTAATGTAGTTCAGTGACCCGTGCTGGAACAAAGGGCGGTAAATTACAGGGCAGTCCAGTGACCTGGCGCCACAGCATTGTCCATTCAGCCAGCAGAAACATATGTTACTATTATTCATAAACAGCCGTCTCCTCCATCACTCCTCCATCTCCCGCAGTCTGTCTGGAATTAATTTGAGTGCTGACCCTGAAGCAATTGAACTGGATACGATGACAAATCTCATACGGCGGCTCATTCTTTACTGTCACCGACTCGCGTCGGCATTGAGGAGCCTTCCCCTGCATTCAGCACTGGGAGATATGGCTGGCTCAGCCAGGTGGCGAGCACAACTAGCGCTTTGTTTCCTCACTATTAGCAACATCCAGCTCATCCATGAAAGTTTCAAAAGTGCTTTTCTGGAACGGGAATATGTATCAGCAAGTGCTATTCAGGACGTATCGGCTGATTCATTGCGCAAGGTCTCAGGGTAACAAGCCACGTTCTTTAATACATTATTCATTCAGCACATTACTAACGTCTGCTGACCGTCCACGCCAGCGAGATATCCCTGGGAAAGCGCACAGCGCCGCACAGCCTCTTGTTTTTACAAATGTCTCCTACACTCTCATGCATGACCCCCATGATAGTTTCATTGACTGAGAAATGGCTTAATTAAATCTGCACCTGATAGATGTTCCTATTCAAATGAGAGGAAAGCTCTTTAATCAAATTTCCATATTTACAGGTGAATAAATAACTGGGGGAAAAAAAGGGAAACACTGGTGTGATTACTTGTCAAATTAGCCCATGTTGACATTAATTGGATACAGTGTGGCGCGCAGTAATTATAAACACAACTCTGGCTTTTTTTTTTTTTTTTTTAATGCAGCAGATTCAAAGCAAAGTTGTCTTTTACAAGATATGCTATTGACTTGAAATGCTCCCCAAAGGAAATTTCAATTATACAGGATTTAATAAGCAGGCTTGTTATTTAGTAGACTTGATTTCGTTTGACCCCTGTCTACTTAGGGGGCATGTATTTTATGGCAGACTAAATGAATTACAAATTATGCATGTTTAGGCTGAGCGTAAATGCATACACACGTCTGGAGTTAGGTGGAAAAATAAAACTGTGGTTCTTGGCTTGGACACACAGTTCCAGGACATCTTCATAAAACTTGTCCACTACAGTGCAAAAAATAAGATTTTGCCAAGAATAATGATCTATATTTATTGTGGGCTTATTGTAAAATTATTTAACTTATTTGCTGATGTTTTCATTTTTAAGCAAGAAGAATTTCCCCACTATTTCAAATTATCTGCCAATAATAAAGAGAATTTTTTTTTTCTAGTTGCTACAAACAAGGAAAAATTCCTATAAATAAATGAGGAAATAATTAAGTAAAATCATTTTCAAATTAGCTTACAATAATATCCAAATAAGAGTATTAAGATATATCAGCTAGACATAAGATCATTTTACTTGTCAAGATCTCATTTTATGTAATGTGTAGTTGATTTTTAGATATCTTGCATTTAGCTTAGATTAGACTAAATATTTATTAACTCCTAAACCTGAAACTGTACCCTAAGTAATCCTGAGACTTATTAATCAGTAGCTACTATGACTTATGTGGTAATTGTGGGCTTAAAATAAAGGAATCGCCCTTTAAAAACCACTTATGGTTCCCTAAAGAACATTGCTGAGGAGGGTCTATACTGTAGGCAGTTCAGCATCAAACCTCATTTCTGTACTCAGCATATATATATATATATATATATATATATATAAATATATATATATATATATATATATATATATATATATATATATATATGTATAGCTATATTTTATATTGTCCATGTGGGCAATATGGCAAAATATAATACTGTGAGTATATGTGGTATATCAGGATATGTATGTACTGTTTCAGATTCTCATCAGTTGGAGCTGTAAGATTATAGAATCTTTAAGATCACCAACAACAATTAATCATTTAATTGGGTGTCAAAACTTTTGAATGGTTTTATATATATATATATATATATATATATATATATATATATATATATATATATATATATAATTACTATTATTATTATTATTGCCACAGAATGCCGTTTCTTTGCAGGTGGAAGTGTTCACTGTTTCTAGTAACGCCTACCTGCCTGTAAACAATGTCTTGTCAATCTCCTACATGATTGACAAGAGGTTAGAATAGCAGGATTCCTGCAGTGATGGAGGCACAAGTTTACAGTGAGAGAAATCACCTGAGAAATTCTACCAAGTGAAAACTTACTCCAGTCTTACACCAAGTTTCCCATTCCACCTTAAATGGTGCAGCAGTTATATTCAAGTGAATAATGAAATGAATTTGCATTTTAAACATGCAAATATTTTGGATTTATTTTCAGCTCCTATTAAAAAAGGTAAGGGACATTCCAGAGTAATATGGCACTGTTAACCTACAAAATTAGCACTGAGCATCTGTGGCAAGATATGCAAACTGCTGTTCACAGACTCTCTATACACAAAGCTGGTAGAGACATACCCCAAAAGACTTGCAGCTGTCCTTTGCAGCGAAAGGTGGCTCTACTAAGTATTGATATAGAGGGGTTGAATACATTTGCACGTCACACATGTCAGGTTTTTATTTGATTACAGTTTTGAAAACCATGTTTTTTTCGTTTTGTGGTTGTAAGGTGACAAAAAGTGAAAAATTTAAGGTGTATGAATACTTTTGCAAGCCACTGTATATGAAATAACTGAAAACGGAGCTAAACAACATGTAGATAAACCTATTTCAACATTGCTTTCTGATACAAATGGTGCTAAAAGGATCATGTCTAAACATCTCCCATCCTACGTTTAGTATAAATATGACTATATTAAAAGCACACTATAAAATGATCAAGTTATGAAGTTTTGAGAGTAAAGAACCTGAACGTACATACTTGAACTTGAACATGCATTCATTTGAACATGCAACTGAACTTTTTAAAGAAGTTCAGTTCTTGTTAATTTTTCTTAAGCATATTCTTAAGGAATATGTAACACATGCTGAATAATGCGTTACCTGAGCATTCATATAGCCAAGTTGATTCAGGGCCTGAATCAGACATCCGTTCAGTTTATAATGCTGTAATAAAGCATAATTATGGAATGAATAAGACAGAGGCCTGGTAAAGGCACAACATAGCCAGCAGATATTCTAATTAAGAGATAATCTTGTACTTGAGCAAAAACAGAAATGATCTAAACACTGTTTGAGTACAAGTAGACGTTTCTGTCCACGTTCTACAATATGCCTTCCTTCAAAATAATAATGCTACTGTAATAACTCACTTTTACTTTTGGTGAAAGTGAGTTATTACCTGAGCATTATTATTTTGATGAACTGTGGCTTTTAAGGAGGCCTGTGCGGCTACAGAAATAAAAAACTGAGTTAGCTGTTCACGTCTGCGGTCGCCCTGCTCTCCTCAGAAGAATCTGTACTTAAACTCAAGCAGAAATATGGAGGTCTGATATACGACATTCCTAAAAAGACCCCGGTGTCAGTGCTTCACAATGATTCTTCATAACTGGAACAAATGCTTCGTTAATTTTTATTTTATTTATGTCATACTGTGGTTGATGGTATATGCTGTTCATGAATATTTAATTATCGCTTTACAAATATGTAATAAGCTGCTTATGCAAGTGTTATAAAGGTGGCCTTTAAATACAGTGCTACCATCCTACACCTGGGCCTGGTGTTAAACCTAGCCATGGTCTTATTCCAATATCTAACCCTAAAACAACAGACAGTCAGTTCAGTTTACAATCTAAAGGTGGTATGTTATGTAGAAGTTCTTCAGGCTTGAACATGTTGTGCACATTTCCTGGAAGTTGTGCACATTTCCTGGAAGTCCTGCACATTTCCTGGAAATGTGCACAACTTCCAGGAATTGTTTCCTCAAGGAGCTATCCACTTCTTCAGGTAGGTTTCCAGGTTGGTCACCACCTCTTTGGACATGTATGAAAATGAAAGCTTAGCCCACGACCTGCCAGGAAGTCTGCTATGTTGCTTCACTCACTCATTCATTTCTCTGGCCAAATGAAAGCTTCAGCCAACGAAGTTTCAACATTCTCCTACCAATGCCTGGGACCTGGGCCTAGGACAGTGTCTACACCAAAGACTTTTGCTTCTAAGAGTCTTGTTCTCTTTCAAATTGTACACCTTTTCAAGGATTAAACTATCATCTTCCATCACTTTTGCCTTTTGGGTGTTTCTGTCAGAACTGCTGTTGCTCTAAACCGATAAAAATCCCAACCCAAATCTAGGGAAAAACAAACGTATAGGATCATGGAGAGCACTAAAAATGGATGGGCTTTCTATCCCTGCTTATCAGACTGAATGTCCTACTGAGTTGGGAACAGCTCTGAAAGCAAAGTGCAACTATGCAGGCCTATCCCTTACTAAAAAAAGAAGACGCCTCTGTCATTATACGGCAGTGTCCCCTAAAGCTTGTGATACAGTGCAAGCCATTGATTGCACCGTTTTTCTCTTTATAGATTACAGAATGGAGCAGGGTGTTATAGGTGTAAGGGCATTAAGACTAATGGAAGGGCTTGAAGCTATGCATTAAAAGCTAGTGCCGGTACGTGGCTGGGTTGCATATTGCTTTGGAAGGAGTACCCAAAGCAGGGGCGTTAAAAGGACACAGGTAATCAGATTGGGCTGAAGACTCATCTCTCTCTCTCTGGCTTTCTGTCTCTGGCTACATTTGCGCTGTATTTCTCCATTTCTCACAGACTTTAATTCCATTACCCATTGCAAGATTAAGCACAGGAGTGTGATCACAGGTATATTGATATCTGGGTGTTAAATTAAGAAATAGTCCTCCAAAATATGGTTATGACAGCAGTTGGACAACAATCAAACAGATTTAGATAAAAGTTTTAATGTTGGTGGTAGAAATTGTGATATACAGGTACATATTATACATATTGCATATATATAGCATACAGGCTCACCAGAAAACTATAATCAACTTTCATAAATGCCATTTTTGTCCAAGAAATTTGGTTTAGAGAAAAAGTTGGATATGTCCAATTTCGAACAAGGAAGCTGCGGAAGCTCCCTCAGAAACGTCTCCATCAGTAGCTAGCCAGCGGCTATGTTGCCTTGAAGATGTTTAATTAGTCTGCTGCTACTGGGATGTTTTTATTTGTGCATGTGTACATTAATATACATATATTTATATTAGGATACTTAATATAACTTTCATATGGTTAGACATCCAGATTTCCCGGCCCCACTACAAACTACTGCCTACAACTGATTACAGGCCAACAGACTACTGTGTGCTTTATGGCAGCTGGTGGTTTTTAGCTATAGGGTGTGTTTGTGTGTGTGTGTATAGCCTTGAACATAACGTTCAAAACTAAAAGACCACCCTTTGTGCATTTCAGTTTCAGTCCATCAAGACCACTAAGTACCCTGTAAAAAGTACAACTTAAAAAAATGACTTTGATTTATTTCAAGCATTTGAATACATTTTTGTTGACTTAAAAATGACTGATTAAAAGAATTGGTTGTTCAGATTCATTTTTTTAAGCTAGATAAACATAATTTGCTTGTAATTTTTTTAGGTTGGACCAATGAAATGCTTTTTATAGGGCACCAGTTTTTAATTTTTCAATCATCAAAACGCATATATAACGGCCTCAACAACTAAATATAACTGCACAACAACTAGATAGATAGATAGATAGATAGATAGATAGATAGATAGATAGATAGATAGATAGATAGATAGATAGATAGACAGATAGATAGATAGATAGATAGATAGATAGATAGATAGATAGATAGATAGATTGATAGATCGATAGATCGATAGATCGATAGATATTTGACTGATCCCAATGGAAATTTAGCAACCAGTAGCGGTTTCACAAAAAACAGCACAGATACAAATACAAATTAAAAAATAAAAACAGCATTGTGCAGTATGAAAAACTGTTAAACTATAAAATATAAACTATACATAGTACAGGTCACTATCGAATATGTAAATGTAAATATATAACTATATATATAACTATAACTATATAACTATAACTGCCTTATTACTGTTTAGCATGTAAAATGCCTTAACCAAAACATCCATCTCCATTACTGGGGTAGTCGGGTCCTTGTTCAATAAACAAACAGAAATTCCTTCATTATGTCCATTTCTTTTACTCAGTACTGGCTCACTAATACCAGCACATCTGTCAGACATGGTCTCACAGAGGATGGCCAAAGGATGGACAGAAGCCCCATTTTCGTACTCATGTAGGGCATTTCCTCCAGTTACTCCAATAACTTTCCTTTCACTTTCCACTTTCTTGAGCAGCTGGATCCTATATCTAGTCTCTCCAGTAAACCCAGCTGAAACCATCCAGTTCTATAGGCAGCTTCCTGTGTCTGGACGTCAGGATGACCAACACAAAGTGTGCAGCAGCAGATGAGCGCTCGCCTCTGACCGTACATCTACAAAGTGGATCCACTGTGTCCGATCCACATGTACCAGTGCAACACACACTAACACACGACCAACAGAGGAACTAAGTACACAGAGAAACAGACGGACTACAGTCTGTAACTGTAGAACTACAGAGTGTGTCTGTACAGTAAGCAGAGCTGAAGTGGACACCGAGTTATTAAGTAGGCGTATTTAATTTAAGGGTTCAGTATATGTGTATATATGTATATTAATATTTAATGACAAGCAGCTATAACAACAGGATCTCTATTAAAGGGATTATGAACATCATATGCATTATGCATAAGCATTATACAGCTCTACTACTGTTACTACCACTACCACCACCATTTCCACTAAGAACTATTTGGAAGTGAACAGAACTGTTTGAGCATTCGGATTGTTCTTGGGTTTATATTTAGCCACTGCTTCAGTTGAAGATCCCCTTGGAAGAGCGCATGGTACCGTGCGGTTATCAAGCTGTGAAATATGCATAGAAAACTTTCTATTGCTCGTATAACGCGCTGTCAGGCTTTGAAAGGAACGTCTTATGGTGCACGATTCCCCGCTTTTATTGCGTATGGAACGTCTTCTGTTCAGCCTAAACGTAGAGGAACACTGGAAGTAGGACGCGGAACATAAGAACCTATAATGATGCTCCAGAAAAACAAAGGGATTAGTGAGATAAAAGAGCATAATAAGCAAAAAGGAAATCCATATCTACTTTAATCATAATAATTTCCACTTTTCCGGGAACTTGTAAGAGGAAAAAGTTGTTTGGGGGCTGGGGGTGGGGGCTGGGAGAAGGGGGCTTTCTTATAGTGCCGTTGTTTCGCTAGAAATTAGTAGCTTGGTGACTGACCTGTTGAAAGGAACTTGGAGGCCAACAATGCAATATTCCTTTGAAGGGTGACTTTCATTTATATTAGGTCTGACAAATTGGAAAGCACTTGACAGGCTCCCTTGATCTTCATTGACTTTCATCAAAGGTTGTGGACTGCAGGAGAAGATTGGGGGATTACTTCAGAGTGTTTGCAGGCTTTGGTCTTAAATTAGTCATGGCTTAGGAGGCAAAAGATTCCTTCTCCGATTCCGCCGGCGGAACACTAAAGCTCCGTCTAACAATACGGGAGAGCGTGCGAGCCGTGTTTTCAGAAAGAGGAGGTAAGGAGACGCGGCGCATCATACGGACGGGGTTCATGCAAAGGAGTTTCCCCGCAGGGAGCGCGGCGTGGAGGGATAATGACTGATATTAGAGAGAAAGTCTACATCCTAAGTCTTGTTCCAAGTTTGTGTAATGATGTTCACTTGCGAGCCTAAAGTAGGTCACCAATATTCCGAGCCAGCTGTGAGAAAATTAAAGTCCAATATTTAGCGGAGAGCTTTTTCGCCTTCTTCTTTCTTCATCTGAGCGAGTGCAGAGGATCTGTCCTGGAGAGTTTACAGCTTTGATGCACAGAATAATGAAATGTCCAGTCCACTGTGTTCTCCTTTGGAAATGTTCTGGGAAGAGGGGGGAGGGGGGTGGAGGATGGGAAGTGGGGGGAGGGGGGGGATGGACGGCAAAAGCAAATAAAAAATAAAAGTATTGATAAAAGTTAGCGTTGCGTTGCGGGATGAGTGATGTTGTTTTCACACCGAGCAAAAATACATTATTGATCACACAGCGCCGGCTGCTTTTAGCCATCATCCCTCTTCCACCTTGGTACTGGACACAAATCACTCTTATTTCCAGAGCCGCTTAACTGTGGCCTTTACAGGGATAGTGTAATACCTAACAGCGATAGATCTTACTCACACGTTCCCCGTCCAGAACCATCCCTCACTTAGGTAAGCCATTTAACTGTGGCCTGGAACTGGACTCCATATCATTAGTCAAGCCTAAACGCTCGGGCTTTTTTATCCTAAGGAGCTGCGGTTCTAGGTCACTGTAGTCGATATGATACAGTGTAATCACAGTCTGCCCTTTAAACAAACAGAAAGCGTCCCATAAATACTCATTAATATCTTCAAAACAGCCTCGAAGTTGTAATTACGTGTTTAACCACCCCCAATATAATTATGCTCTTCATATAACCTACACTGTAGGTGATGTAATTAGCGTCATTTAATTAAACCGTGTCAATAATTAGAGACACAATTAGCGAGCATTAAAATAAACAGATGCCCCCTTCCCCCCTCTTTTTTTTCCGTTTTTATAATGGCGGAACCTTTCACTGAGAAACAAGCAACAAGGGTACATAATTAAGTGCTCTTCTGGCCTGTCCTATTAATCAGTGCTGTGTGGTCAGGCTACAGTACCAGGACTTATCAACCGCGCTGGCTGTAGGCCGTATGGATCCTGTGTACAGATGCCTTTACTGTGCAAAACTGGCTATGCACTACTGCCGGGCGCTGTCAAACTAAAACCTGATATTGGAATATTCATCATATCCATAAGAATATGGAACATGTCAATTTCAATGTGGCTAGGACATGCCATGCCAGTTAGACACTCGCGCTATAACAAACAATGTCTACCAAAGGGAGGAAAGAACATGCCATGGGTGATTATACATGATCTTGGGTTTACACTCATTACCAAAAGAACAGCTGCACCCAGGAACCCGAGGAAGTGTGGGATTGTGGTGCTATTAGGAAGGAAGGTTAAGGTTACCAGGAACGATAAATGATAATGGGGCAATATTTATTGAGCGCCACATACAGAAGCAGTGTCTCTCAGTATGGGGTTGGACTGCCATGTTGGCTAATGTAACATGCCAGATGTCTGGGCATAGAGCCTCTGAGGTTCCTAATGGTGTCAAGTGATGATCCATCCCATCCAGCTCGAGCATTCTCACAGTGTTCCGGTAGGGTTGGAGGTGGAGGAGTGACACCAGGCCTTCCAGACATGTGACAAACCTTATCTTTGCATTGACCACCATTTATTGGTCATCTCCACCAAGACAAATACAGGACTCAATGACCTACCACCATTCTGAGTCAGTCTGTGACAGTTTGGCATGACACCACTAGTCTTTGGCGATGTTGACGTGGTGTTAAGGGCAGCCATCTTAACGGTCTGCATACATGTAGTCCTGTGTCGTGTAGGCATCTCCCAGTGGTGCTGGCACTAACAGCATGATTCATGGACGACATTGCGGCTCACTGAATGTCTGCAGTCATGGCTGTTGTCACTGGCCGTTTCTCTCTCCCCATGGTTCGTGTCAGTCTCTACCATGTCACTGGTGCGTTCCTTCTTCTATCCATTGCCACCAATAGTGGGCTAAGTTAGTATCCGCACAACTGGTATGGTGTGCAATACATTGTTAAGACCATCCAGCTTCCTGGAGACGGGACCCCTCTCTAACTGTCCAACTGCTTGGAATGCTTTCTAACTCGTCTCTGAGGCACAGATTGCTTGCAAAGTACACTAGCTATACAACATCATAAGTCGGAATACAGGTACAGCAACAAGGCTCATCCCTGCTTATGTTACATATATGGCCGAGGTGAAACTTGAATCATTTGCATGTCTCATGATGACAAACCTGGCCACCAAGTTTCACATCTGTTGGTTGATTCCTTCTGGGTGCATCATTTTTTGATGATGAGTAGTTAGAATTGTACTGGGTTTAACATACTCTGGGAGCAGCTGCAAACATCTGACTGAAAGGCATGGGCTTATGTTTGCATATGGACAGCAGGGACTTCCCCTGACCAGTATGTTGGGAGGACAGACTTGTTAAAAGCTACCTTTACTTAAATACGACGTGTAGGCTTGCATTTGTCTAGGTGAAAGGAAGGGGGCTAATAGCAGGATCATGTCATGACCTGGAAATACCACACTTACTGCCAGACGTAGAGGAGGTGAGAGCTGTGTGCTAACAGTAAGTCATCAGGGCTGTCAGTCCACGTAACCTCAAGCATGGGTGAAAACGGAGTCTATCAGATGACTTTTTTGCCAAGAGTCATTAGGAGTCATGCTGTTGGATGAAGCAGGTAATGGGTGGGTTGTTGTGTCCCCAGCAATGACCAAACCTGTGCTCCTGGTGTGAGGACACTGCCGCTCCACTTCAGATGGTGGAACAAGTAAGCTGGTAGGTTAGCTACATGGCTAAGCTGCTACATAGCTACCACTGCTTTCACCACAGGCAGTCAGTGTTCGCTTCCTTGCAGCCAGCCACTCTATTTAGCATATAATGACAGTGGGAAATCACCAGTGTGAGGATTTAATGGAAAAGCCATTCTCAAAGATACATTAGAAAATGCCTATGTACCCTTTCTGATGACCAGCTAGCAAATTGCAAACCCCCAGGCGGATAATCATTAGTTTAAACACTGTGTGCTTTAAGGGTCACTTGGTCATTTACGCTTAGTGCCCCCTGGTGGATTTATACGAAAGCCGGCTTCTACTGCAGGAAGACATCTTCTTATTCCTTATTAGAAACTGGCTATTTTAATGGAAACACAGTCAGAGTCAGAGACTGCAGTCCAGGCTTGGCATGCATCGTTTGAGGCCTAGCCATCCTCTAGTCCTTCATCAAGGTCACTTTCAGATCACAGAGCCACTCTCAGCTGGATATTTTTGGGTGGCGGACCATTTGCAACCTGGTGGTGACATTGACATGTGTAAAAACCCCAGCGACACCGCTGAGCCTGATACACTCCACCAGTACCACATGCACTACCAGAGTCATTTTGTCCGTTATGGCCACTGATGTGCCGTCACACAAGTTCCCACGACCAACAAGGAAGACATAGCCAAACTGAAATATGTAACCATTTTTCTCCTGTATACTTTATCACATATGTCGGTATAACTAAAGATGAAACGAATGCTACTTAATAAACAACTTTTAAAACTACTAAAGCTGTCATGGTGGTCTGTGCCACATTTTGAATTCATAACATTGTGTTAGACTTTATGAACTGTCCTGACCAATATTATTATATTGCTTTAAAACAACTGGCCACATTTTGTCCAAAGCTTCTGTTGCCAGGTTTAGTAGACATAGTAACAATCTGTTAATACAGCACATTCAGCTCGGTGAAGAAAATAGAAAATATAAGCTTTATGAATGAAAACATAGTCATCTTGCTTGTTTAAGGTGGTACTACCTTCAGGCTCCTGCAGATGGCATGACACAAGGTAGTGCTACAGTGCAGGGAATGTCTCGTACCATGTGTGGAATGCGGGTCCAAAGGAGATGCTAATGATTGGCTAAAAGGAGTGACCGCATTTGGGCGTGCTATACATATTATATATATATATATTTTGTATACTGTGTGAGGATTGCAACAAAGTTTCATTCTGCATACACTTGTTGTATCCTGAATTACAATAAAGGTTATCTAAGTCTAAATCTAAAGTAAACTAAAGCAAACTAAATCTAAAGTAAAGGAAGTAGCTGAATCTGCAGGTGTATGGAAGCGCACGGCCATACGGGTCTACCAGCAGTGGCTAAAATCCCAGTCTACAGGGAATTCTCTTCGGAATTATACCAGGGAAGGCATCCACCAAATCTGGCCCAACTGCACAATTCTTTGATGTAAGAGTGTCTGAACATTGATGTGGCCTACATCAAGAACTTCCAGCCCATGCCCAATCCAGTCACAGCTGTTATTGGTGCTCATGGAGGTGTTACACATTATTAGGTACGTTCTAGTCGCAGGTGAGCTCATGTGAGGGTGAGGTGAGGGGTATGTTGTTCTAGAAATCTAGTCATCCTGTTTTGGAGCTTACATATTTACATAGTCTGTTGAAGGTGCAACTGTTATGGGGTTCAATTGGCCTTGAGCTGGTCATCTCCAGCTTGATGTGTTTAGTGCTGACACTATATGCTGTCCAGCTCTACTGTACTGTGGGTTTATGCCATATGCCCAATTCTGAGTGCTGTTTTGTCTGCCGTTGAAATGCAGACCATACAGAATCATTTACACCCAAATTGCTGCTGAAGGCACCTCATGAACCTGGCCTGTTATTTTTGATCATTGAAGTTCAGCAGACTCAAGGTTCTCCACAAGACGGAGCTGTTAGCTTTGGTGTGCATCATTAGAATGGAGGAAAATGATTGTCGCTGCTGTCCGAACGCATCCATCCAAAATGCTGAAGAGTACAGGATAAAGAATCTTATGGAATGAGTGTTAATGGAACAGGATTTTTGGAGCATGGCTATTGGTCCAATCATTGTAAAGTCGGAATGCAATGTAAAGGCCAGTGTATTTACAGATTATGCATACAAGGTTTACTCTGACAGCGTTTATATATATTGGGTTTCTTTAGCTATGACTAGAAGCAAAACAGCAACGGGGGTGCAAAGCAAGAACGGCTCATGACTGTATCAGTGGCACTGTGTGAATAGGGGAAGGCAGCAGAGTCTTCTATGAGGCTTGACCAACAGCACCACCTTCCCAGTCCATTTGGGAAAGCCAGTCACACCAATGCACACCACATTAAGCTACCATGTAAGGATCACTGCTGTGGTAAGAGTGGTCCCCCAGCTGAGTAACATCGGGTAACAGCTGTAACAGCCTGGCCGGTGATTTTTGTTGGGCCACCTGACATAAAATGAATTAAAAAAATAAAAAATCAGTGCCATTAAATATCATACCATAACATCATCCCATCATTTACTCTATCAAACCAGGTTTTTATCCCTGGCTCCTTCATGCTATCGCCAACATGGGTTGTGTAGGCAGAACAAAACCTGAACACACTAGTAGATAGGATAGCACATTGCTGGTGTTAAAATAACACGGATAAAGGTGTCGCCTTTGATGGGACTTGCTACATGTTGTTTTTAGCACGCACTGCTTTAAGAGAGCAAAAAAAACGAATGAAGAGGCAACCACCAAACCAGCCAGTCCTTAGCACTACTGCTTTTCACACTTCTCCAAAACCTTCAACCATGAAAGTGTGCGGATTATCCAGCCAGAATCCTCATTCATGACCAGCCTAGCCGAATGGATGTCCACACTCAAAATATCACTGATAGCTTTATTTCCAAGCTAAACAGCAAGCGGTGCACCCACTGTTTCCTAGCATGCCAATTTATGAGAGGACTTGCCAGATAGCTATTAACACCAGGGCAAAAAAAAATAAAAAATCCCGTCAAGTATCAAATGTGCTGCTGCTCCTTAGGTGAACCTGTCTGTATAGATGAAAGTTGCTTCTTATTTCCTGTCCTTCAAAGCTCTTCCTTCCTCGAGGCTACACACGGCTCCACGGCTGCACGTCGGCCAGACTAATAGGCGAGAGCCATCCTCACTGGAGCATAGGGCCCCTGCTCTGCCTCTGCGCTGGTGGACAGAGCAGATACCGGCCTTATCATGGCTAAATAATCCCTGGCTAACAGTGCTGGAGCCCTGTGGGATTGCACCACTGCGGCAGACAGCTGGCTGGATTACCAGAGAGAGCGTGAGCGCGTCCAGCAGCGCCATCTCCGCGAATAACACCAGTCAATGTGACGTGTCTGCCCAATGAGCTGAAAGAGCGTGCTTGGGCTGCACAGATGAGCACAGGCTCTGTGACCACAACATTATTTACAAGCCAAGCTGAAAAAATAACAATTTAAGGGTTTCAGATATGCTCAGCACTGAATTCAGTCTGAAGCCAACCCGGAGTCCCAGAACCAGCTTCCTCCACTGTTGAAAATAGGGATGCCAAAAAGTGTTATTTGGAGGGATGGTTATAGGTTTTCGATCTAGCTATCTGTTTACCAGTTCACCAATAAACAGCATGGGCAGGAATTAGCTCTAATGGCTAATGTACACAGTTGTTCAATACCAGGTGTCAAATAAAGGAAGAATTTTGGTTCCTAAAGAACCTGTTTTAGGGATATTTACATTTTGGGGAATGAGTTGTGGAAGCAAGAAACCTATCGTAATGGAAACCTCTCATACCAGTGAAAGGTCCTTTCTAGAACTTCACATCCAAGGCAGGCAGTTGACATTATGTCCATATGTGGAAATCTGAATCTCTATCTAGGAAAGAGTGATAGCCAAATGTTAAGTTTTGCACGCATCTGGGATTTAAGCAATGACAGGCCTTATTGGTGTACCACCAATAAGCCACAATTGTAGACATTCAGCAATCAGTGATGCCCTCCATGAGTCATCCTGTTAGTGCCAGCACCATTGGCAGATGGCTGCACCACATAGGACTACATGTACACACAGACCATTACAACAACTGACCTTAACACCACGTCACCGTCACCAAAGACTGTAGTGGTGTTGTACCAGACTGTCATGGAGTGACTCAGAATGGCAGGGGGTCATCTTCAGTCCTGCTTTAGTCTTGGTCGAGACAACCAACGAATCCATGTGTGGAGGCAATCATGGTCAGTGACAAGAAGAACAGTTTGAGGTCACGTGTCACAAATCTAGAAGGCCTGGTGTCCCTCCACCTCCACCCCTACCTTGAATTTGCCTCTGGGATCAATAATCAATCAATCTATCTATCTATCCATCCATCCATCCATCCATCCATCCATCCATCTGTCTATCTGTCTATCTATCTATCTATCGCACCATCTACTGTGTGTTTAATACCATTCGGTAATTTTGGATTGATCTAGCAAAGCCTCCACACTTGATATAGCTATAGGTAACCAGTTGGCTTTAGAATATGTTAGTTTTCAGCAGGATACGATTGGAGAAGTTTCCCCAAATGTCAAGCTTACATTCCAAATTTAGACATTATGTCGACTACAGAATGAAAAAGAACCACCACCCTTGGGTCCCTAAAGCAGTGGTTCTCAACATTTTGTCCCAATCCTTATTCACTGTTATTTGGGTTGGTGCAAAAACAGTGGACCATCTGGGGACCACTGCCCAAAAGAACCTTCATGGATGGAACCATTTCTGAAAATGAGATATGCAAAAGAGAAGAACGCCTTAAAAACGATATGCCCTGAAGAACCAGGAGCTCCAAGCTTCCATTCCTCATTTGTGGAATTTAATAATAGCTCCGCCAATCTGTTTTCCTGGTAGTTACCTCACGGTAACTGAATAATAAGCACTAGGCTGTGATAAGTCTGAGATGTTAAGGGGTTAAAAACCTTCGGCTAATGTAATGCTTTTATATCAATTATTATTTTTTTCCTCCTAGGGCTGTACATTCAAGCCAAGAACCATTTATTTTTAAAATAAACAAATCATTACAAAAATAAATAAATTGTAAGCCTAAGCCTGAGGTAAAAAGGATTTTCAATGGTGAATCACTGTTGGCACTGCAATTTAGTTCAAGACTAGACTTAATCCATGCATGACTGATAAAGATTAGTAGGCACACACCATTTTAATGCTGTAATAATGCTTTATTTCACCGTCGCTGAGGTTCTAGGTATTAACCAAGTACGTCTGAAGTACAAACACCAAAGTGCTGTAACACAGTGGGAAGTTCCATGAACAGGAACTTAACACTGTTACACTGAAATCACAAGAAGGTTCTAGCTCTTAACTGGATAAATGTAAAGAGTAGTTTCATTTATAGGTAATCAACAGTAGGGTATTATGTAAGTGTTCCCATGACAGCTACATAATCCTACATAACCCTACATAACCCTACATAGACCTACATAACCCTACATAAACCTACATAACCCTACATAGCCCTACATAGCCCTACATAGCCCTACATAGCCATACATAGCCCTACATTACCCTACATAACCCTACATAACCCTACATAGCCCTATATAACCCTACATAACCCTACATAGCCCTACATAGCCATACATAGCCCTACATAACCCTACATAGCCCTACATAGCCCTACATAACCCTACATAACCCTACATAGCCATACATAGCCCTACATTACCCTACATAGCTCTACATAACCCTACATAGCCATACATAGCCCTACATGGCCCTACATAACCCTACATAGCCCTACATAGCCATACATAGCCCTACATGGCCCTACATAACCCTACATAGCCCTACATAATCCTACATAACCCTAGATAGCCCTACATAGCCCTACATAATCCTACATAACCCTACATAGCCCTACATAACCCTACATAGCCATACATAGCCATACATAGGCCTACATAACCCTACATAGCCCTACATAATCCTACATAATCCTACATAACCCTACATAGCCCTACATAGCCATACATAGCCCTACATGGCCCTACAGAACCCTACATAGCCCTACATAGCCATACATAACCCTACATAGCCCTACATAGCCATACATAGCCCTACATGGCCCTATAGAACCCTACATAGCCCTACGTCAATGTCTATAAATGGCTAGTCCAATGGAGACCATTTTCTATGAAGCTTACATTTGCCATTTTTTAAAGTTAACTAAACTAGCCAATGAAAGCTGACGTCTATTAGAATTTTCATACATTTTCATAAGCATTTATGTAGGGTTATGTCCGTAGTCATGACAGGCTTATGTAGGTGCCGTAGCCTTATGAACAGGACCTTACAGTAAACTCTGAACTGTACTTTGTACATATGCAATCTTTATATTTCATATTAGTACTCAATACTTTTTATTTTTTGCCAAATATGTATACTCATATTAACTCAGGTTATCAAACAATTACCTGGTGCTTTGAAATTAATACTTGTGATTTCTGACTCCTGGTGACCATATGGATAGCAAGTCTTCCGTTTGAGTCTTCAGGCCTCTGAGTGGCTCAGTTTACCTTTAACCCTTTCTAGCATAATGGTCTTTGCTTATGAATCAATTCTGATCAGAATATGTCCAAAGAAAGATCTGTGCATGTAGTGAAGTGAGACTAGATTTGAGTCAGCGTATCATTGCTGTCTAAAGAAAAACATGTATCTCTGTTTTTGTTGTTTTTCATTTTTATGCATCTTTTCAACACACAGCAGCTTCTGTTTACACTGTGCGAAAATTCTATGATGACCGGTCCAGCAGAAATGATCCAAAACTGCTTAGTCTGGTCCCGTTGAGTTACATTAAAGTTAAATTAGGTTTTTTGCCCACTCCTGTAAGGCTGCCATTTTGCAGAGACACTTGTTTTTCTTTGGACAGCGACGATTTGTTTGTTTTCTTCGCCGAGAAACTCTCAAAAATCTTTGCCAACACCAAAGTTCAAAGGCATCCATATTTTTTCTTGTCTGGACAGTTAATTGTCCAGCTTTCACTTCCTTAAAGAACCAAAGAGCCGTCTAGACAATTCTGATCTTTCTTCATACCGACAAATCATTGCATTTGAAGATCTTTCCAAGCTCCTTCATCCTTATTCTACTGAGTGCCAATCTATTTCATTTTCCTGGAGTGTTGGATTCTCTGTTGTTAATAATTGATCTGAGACTAGGAGGGGGAAGGAAAAAAAAAAAAAACTGTCCACAGTTTCCACATCTTCTCCATCAATAGAAAAGTTAGCAGTCTTTCTTGTTGTCAATCTTAGACTTTTTTATATTGAGCTGAAGGTCCATCTTTTCACCCTCTTCTTAAACCTTCCTCATACGGGTCTTTAGGCCTTCTAGATTTTATATTATACTGGGATATAAACCAGCCTTTTCACTTTGCTGGTCAATAGCAAGAACGTAGGAGACTGTAAAAGAAAGCGTTAAAAGGAAACCTCTCAGAAATGGTAAGGTCAGAGGCAGAAATGTTCTCCATGTTCTCGATGTTTATCCTTCATTCTGAATCACTCTGGGCCATTTCTAATGGTCCATAAGTAAGGTGTAATTAAAATTCAAAATTCAAAAACAATAAATATAATATAAAAAGGGTTATTGATGGAGGGATTGACCCGACTCCCATGCTGCTGTAGCTATGAGATGTCACTCATCCATGTACCAAGTTCCATGTAGGTTAACATCAGGACCATGATTCACCATCCTCATACTTGCTGCTCAAGCCTAGCAATCTCTGCTGGCCTCCTGAGAGCAAGCTCTTGGAAAAGGCCTGCCTAACAGAGGTGTTTGCTACAGCTGGAATACAGGTTCATGTCGCTGATGTTATATAGGTCATCTTTGTCCACATGGTTCCCTGAGGGAGCCAGTGGACACACACTCTCAGTGGGAGGGCAAGGACGGGCAGTATCCCCGTCACGTACTGGCCAGCGAGGCTTCCACAGGCTTGCTGTTTTAAAGATGCAGTAGCCAGCCTCTTACGCATCAGAGGACCTGTGAGCTTCGCCTTCTAAGGATGGTGCTAGTGGCATTGGGTAAGTGTGAAAACAAATAAATCTTTAATGGCACACTCTTAAAAATAAAGAGTCTTTGAAATGGTGCCATAAAAGAACAACATCTGGTTCCCCAAAGAACCTGTCAGGGGATAGCTCTTTGGTGCGTGAAGAACCGTTTTACAAGACCCCATAAGGTAAAAGTTCTCAACCATTCTCAACCAATTCCCTAGAAGTGTGTTTCCAGGCTAAGGAGGGTTTGCAGGGCTGTGAAAAAGCATTGGCGCCCTCCTTATTTACTCTATCACTGCGTTTACATCACAGTAGGTGATTTGAAATGTAACTTTAGACAATGTGAAAAAGTAATTGCATGATGTTCAGAAGCAAAACCTGTAACATGTCGGGTGATATCAGCTTTTCCAGTAGCATGGAGGGATACTATACGGCCACTCGTCTTTAGAACCATTCTAATTCAGACACTTCAGTGGCTTTTTTTTGAGCATCAATGGTTTGTTTGAGGCCCAGCCAAAACATCCCTATTGTGTTCAAGTCAGAACTTGAACAAGGCCACTCCAAAGCATCATCCTGTCTTCTCTCTATGTTGTACCTCAGCTCATAGACAGATGAGCAGACACTCTTTCAAAACTTCTTGAGGATTCACTGATACAAAACACAATTCATATTTCCCTCAGCAATAGCAAGTGGTCAAGTTCCAGAGGCAACACTACCACCGCCATGTTTGAACGTTGTGCGTTCCCTTTGGTGCGTGAAGAACCGTTTTACAAGACCCCATAAGGTAAAAGTTCTCAACCATTCTCAACCAATTTCCTAGAAGTGTGTTTCCATGCTAAGGAGGGTTTGCAGGGCTGTGAAAAAGTATTGGCGTCCTCCTTATTTACTCTATCACTGCATCTATATCACAGTAGGTTATTTGAAATATAGTTTTAGACAATGTGAAAAATTAAATACATGAGCAGCAAAACCTGTAACATATTTTGTGGGGTGATAGCAGCTTTTCCAGTAGCATGGAGGGATACTATACGGCCACTCGTCTTTGTAGAACAACTCTAATTCAGACATTTCAGTGGCTTTCTTTTGAGCATCAGCTGTTTGAGGCCCAGCCAAAACATCCCTATTATGTTCAAGTCAGAACTTGAACAAGGCCACTCCAAAGCGTTATCCTTTCGTTGCCTTCCTCTTTTGTCTTCTCTCTATGTTGTAGCTCAGCTCATAGACAGATGAGCAGACACTCTTTCAAAACCTCTTGAGGATTCACCGATACAAAACACGATTCATATTTCCCTCAGCAATAGCAAGTGGTTCCAGAGGCAACACTACCACCACCATGTTTGAACGTAATGGACCTGTGCTGTGTTTCACCGTATCTCTCTCTTCTCAGTGTTAACTGGGGGGTCCTAATCCTGGGTGATGCTTCATAAAGCATGTCTTCAACAATCACAAGACTGACAGGCCCCTCAGGCCCCGCCCACACAAAACGAGCAAGTGAGCTAAATCTGACCAGCATAACAAAACACTAGCAAGCTAGACCCCCTGGCTGTATCTGGCTGAACCCGTTCATTCTTTTATCCATATCTCAACATTGTTTGTTTGTTCGTTCATGTGCTGCCTCGTTCTGCTCTCCTTCTACATGTCTGTTTATCAGTTTCTTTCCATGTAGCCTTGAACATCGGTCTGTTTAAGAGTCGCTCTGTAACTCGAGTCCTTCAAGCTTCAAGTACAACCCGGGTTGACCAACCATCCCTTGAAATGAATGGATGACGAGTGTCCAGACTCTCTTCGGTCCTCACTCCCAGATGGTGGAATGAACTCCCACTGGCTGTCCGAACAGCAGACCCATTCAGATCTTTATAAAGCACTGTGAGTGAGTGAGCACTAATACATGTATATGCTAACCATAACCTTCCTACTCTGTAGGTGTGAGCACTGGCTTGGGGTTGCTAGGTAGTGCACTTATGCTTTATATATGTCTTATAAATGTTCGGGCAGCGTCTGAGCTCATGGTGAGGTCTAGACTTGAGCTCTTCTTGTACTAGCTGGGAAACATTCTTCAACGGAACACTAAACATGAATGTAAGTGGATCTGCCATATGTGCCAATGTAAATGTTTATTTGTTGGTTCATCTGTTCATCCATCTACACATCTGTCCAGACGTTTGTCTTCCAGTTCCTGTAACAATAACAGCTGGGTAGTGACTTCAGTTCGATATAAGTGAAAAAGCAGGCTAGGAGTGTTGGACAAAGAGGTGTCAATCAAACTGCTCGTTAGCCACACCCACACAGTTCATATCATATTTATCATATTCATCATATTTTTCATATTTATTTTGTATTTTTTTTGGTCAAGCTTCGCTGATGTTTAATATGATACTCAAGTATAAAAACATACAAACACTTGTAATACTGTACTCTGCACTTCCTGGAACTTTAATGGTTGTCTAGGTTATTGTTTTCCCAAATGTGAGACGAGAACTGACGTTTCTATTGGTTAGCCATATATTTCTCTTCATCTTCTTTTCTATAAATGCCAATTTTGCCCAGTCCCCATCTGTCCACGGAATCCTGAATGCTGACCTACAGTTCCTTGGATGTTCTGTTGTAACCTTTATTGACTTTCTAGATGATTTGCTTCTGTGCCCTTGGGGAAATTTTGCCAGCCAGGACATTCCAGGGAAGATTCACCAATGTTCCTAGGATTCACACAACAGATAATAGCTCTCACTGCGGATTGATAGGACTCCTTTTGTAGCCCGTTCCGAACTGATATCTTTCAACAGCTCTCATTTCTCCTCCATTCAGGCCTAACTGTGTTCAATCAGCGGTATCTCATTATCAATTAAAGTTGGGTAAATTTGCTAACCAATTACTTTTTTCACAATGGAGGGAAATTGCATGATGGGTAACTTTGTTCCTCTCAAATAAATATGGTACTGATTTAGAAGGGGGTTGAAAATGATCTGAGATATTATGTTTTCTTTAAATATCTTAAATGGACATTTCTGCAGTAGGAGAAAATTATGAGGGTGCTAATACTTTTCATAGTGGTGTCTGAGCTAAGTGTATACATGCGGTTTCAAAAGTCCTGTGCAAACGATAAAACATATTGCTGAATCAGATCAACACACAATAAAAGCAATGTTTGTTCTTTGTTTTTTTTTTCTGATGACTTGCTCTGTGTAATGATTCTCTAGAATATCTGCTATTATTAAAAATAAATGAGTGTTATATCATGCGCTTTGCCAATAAAAGGAGTTTCATAGGACAGCAATGTAATTAGGACGTATTGACTCATTTGGCCAACTGGGTATAAGTTGCAGTGTTATCCTATTGTGATTCTCATACCAGAGTTTTTGCAAGAGAAAAAAAAAAAATCTTTTATAGCCCAAAAAAACGCTCTTTGTGCTTTCATCTGGATTCATTTTTCATGTGCGCTGCCACAAGATTTGAGATCCAAAGGAATAATAGAAAGAACGGCTTCCATATGGAAGAGTAAACGAGAACAGAGCTAATTATCTCTCTCTCTCTCTCTCTCTCTCTCTCTCTCTCTCTCTCTCTCTCTCTCTCTCTCACATACACATGGACACATACACACCACCTGTGTCCAATTTCAAACGGCAGCTGATGATTAATCTTCATTCTCTGCAGCCATATCAAAGGAGTCTGAGGTGCTATATCAGAGGAATAGCCATGGTCATCTGAGATCCTGTTAAAGCAGGTGACGGTTAGCCGAACCACGCTCTTTTGTCTGCAGTTGAGGGTACAAATGAACTGCAAGGCTGCAGTTAAGAAAGAGAAACTGCCAGCTAGAGTGCAGCAGAGCGCAGGAGGCTACTGAGCTGCAGACCCAGTCTGTAAATATTTGAAATACTTGTTCAAACGCAGACAAAACTTCTCAAATTACGTCTGGCTCAAGCTGAGTTTAAAAGTCTACTCCTGGTTTATGCATTGCAAGTAGTGTGTTGGTGTACAGTAACTCAGTAAGTGTAATGCGTTAGTGTGCTGTAAGTAGTGTGTTGGTGTACAGTAACTTAGTAAGTGTAATGCGTTAGTGTACTGTAAGTAGTGTGTCGGTGTACAGTAACTCAGTAAGTGTAATGCGTTAGTGTACTGTAAGTAGCGTGTTGGTGTACGGTAACTCAGTAAGTGTAATGCGTTAGTGTGCTGTAAGTAGCGTGTTGGTGTACAGTAACTCAGTAAGTGTGATGTGTTAGTGTACTGTAAGTAGCGTGTGGGTGTACAGTAACTCAGTAAGTGTAATGTGTTAGTGTGCTGTAAGTAGTGTGTTGGTGTACAGTAACTCAGTAAGTGTAATGCGTTGGTGTGCTGTAAGTAGTGTGTTGGTGTACAGTAGCTCAGTAAGTGTAATGCGTTAGTGTACTGTAAGTAGTGTGTCGGTGTACAGTAACTCAGTAAGTGTAATGCGTTAGTGTGCTGTAAGTAGAGTGTTGGTGTACAGTAACTCAGTAAGTGTAATGCGTTAGTGTACTGTAAGTAGTGTGTTGGTGTACAGTAACTCAGTAAGTGTAATGTGTTCGTGTGCTGTAAGTAGTGTGTTGGTGTACAGTAGCTCAGTAAGTGTAATGTGTTAGTGTGCTGTAAGTATAGTGTTGGTGTACAGCAACTCAGTAAGTGTAATACGTTAGTGTGCTGTAAGTAGTGTGTTGGTGTACAGCAACTCAGTAAGTGTAATGTGTTAGTGTGCTGTAAGTAGTGTGTTGGTGTACAGTAACTCAGTAAGTGTAATGTGTTAGTGTGCTGTAAGTAGTGTGTCGGTGTACAGTAACTCAGTAAGTGTAATGTGTTAGTGTACTGTAAGTAGTGTGTTGGTGTACAGTAACTCAGTAGGTGTAATGTGTTAGTGTACTCTAAGTACCGTGTTGGTGCACAGTAACTCACTTGTTTTGACCTGTTGGCCAGAGCTGGATCTAGCTAATGGAACCTGTTCTCCTTCTGTGTTCTATGCTTTTGATCATTGGAATACACGTCAGTGTCAGACTAATGAATGAGCTTCTATTAAGGACTGGTGGACCGAAAGACATTAGAGTGTCTTCACCTACACTGAGCTGATTAAGAGTCTTGTTCCAGAAATGATAATAGTACATTAGAGCCATAAATCATTTTTTAGGTTCACAATAACTGACTGTGCATCAGCTGCCGACCCTTATTAGAGCCAGCGCCAAATGTCCACCAAAATCTTTTGGATAATGATCCATTGTCACCAAACCGTCTGGCAACCAAAAATATTCAGTCAACAAAGGACCTGTAGTAAAGCTCATCACTGATTGACGGCTGGAGAACGACTAAGAATATTTTTGTGTAACAAAAAAACAAAAAAACAGTCAATGTATATGCCAGAGGCACATCACGTGCAACAACTACGCTGAGGATGATCCAACATCCATGTAATATGTGGTCAACAGCAGCCCTCTGGCCAAACAATGCCCAGTGTCAGTGTCACTGCTGTGCTGAGAATGCTTCACCACCCAAACAATACCTGGTGAGCAGTGGTCCTGCGGTGCTGCTTTTCCACTGATGGATGAGGGCTGACAAATTGTAGCAACAGATGAGCTTAAGTCAGTAAATCATAAACGTACAAACTACACCTACAACTACACCTACAGCTACACCTACAGTGCTATTTAAAATCAGAGCCCACCATTAATTACCAAATGCCACAGTGCAAGTTATTCATACTTCTGGAATAAATTTTTTAGTATAAGATATTGCTGTTCATCCTTCCACTGTAATGAGATGCTATGGCTCTGAAAAGATGTGTAGCCATCAAGAAGCTGAAGACCACTTGCCAGTCAAACCAAGAAGCTGCTGGAGTTTCCAGAACTATTGACTATAGACTATGGGCCCTCCAGTTGTTGGGGACCTTAGAGTGACTAAGTCTGCTTAGGATTACTTGGATTGTAAACTCATCCAACATCTAGGACTGAACTTTGGATGTATGTAGACATATCCCTGCTAGCAAATCTTCTGAGGTGAACTGAGGCGGTAATAAGGTAAAGGCTGGACACACCAAAATATTATTGAACCAAGATTTTAAGGCTTTGGCATAATTTTATGTTGAATATCAACATGTCCCTGAAATATGTAATGGCTGCTTTGACAGGATGAATGCAGGTCACTTCTGAATGAAGGACCTTTCCACAGTACTGTAAGATTATCAACATAATTAGTTTCCCTGTGTTCCTGGGACCAGATATGGTCTGACTTATGTAAAATATCATTTATCCAGAAATAAATTATAGAAGGTTTTCCTTCAGGGTGAACACATCAGGCTGTGTTCACCTTAAATCCCTCCAGAGTGGACCTTTACAGGAGGAGGAACCAGCTTTCTTTTCAGTGGAGCTGATAGAACAAGGTTTATTACTAAGCAGGTTTGGAGCGATTCTATTGGTCGGCCCCTAATGAATATTCACTAAGCTGAAAGGAGAGCTAGAGCTTTTACACTGTGCAGAAAAAGAGATCAACGTTTTTACACCACTAAATATATATTAGAGGTGGAGATATGGTAGATATATGATGTTGTCCAATACTGACCAATCAAAAGTTTAGACACCCAACTAAACGGATGTTGTTGGTTATCCTAAAGACGCTACAGACTCTCAGCGGTTCCAACTGATGAAATGAAACGTACACACCCTGATAGTTGCACAGTGTAAAAGCTCTAGTTCTCCTTTCAGCTTAGTGAATATTCATGATAGGCCAACCAATAGAATCGCTCCAAACCTGCTTAGACATAAACCTTGTTCTATCAGCTCCACTGCAGGTTAAGAAAGCTGATCTGTCCTCCTCTTCTGGAGGTTTTTAAGGTGGACTGCATAATTCCACGAGTGCTATTTTAAAGTTTGGTGTCTTCACGTTTACAGTACTACAGTAAAGCCTTCAGGTAACCATGAGGAGAACCTTCTATGAGTAACCTTTTATGGCAGTGTACAATCTATCTGCTGCAGATATCTGGTCCCTGAGAAGCCTTTATGCTCAGCATTGATCAGACCTCGCGCCTCTCTTCTGAAGAAGAAGCAAGAATGCCATGTGCAAGTTTCGACCACTTACAGGAATATGAGATCAGACGATAGTGAGATTTCTGGAAAACATGAACTGGAGTAAAAGCCGAAGGACCCTCGTGAGCCGTAGGAGCGGCTGCACCTGTGATGTTATCTGTGGCTCAATATGTTTACTACAGATCTTCCTCGAACCCCAGATTAGACGTCTCTATCTGCAGGAATCACACACTCAAGATGGCGATACACTGCGGCTCTTTGCCGCCTGATGAGAAAGACAGAAAAAAAAAAAACAGCTCAAGGTCGTTTGGATCCGCTCTGTTGTTTTCCGGAGCCGTGAAGAATGCTTTCAGGCCTCTGGCGCTTTTCATCTCCCAGTCCTTCTAAACGCTCCGAGACAATACCGGAGGCGTTCGGAATCTCGTCTAGTGAGCGATCTGTCGCTCAAAACAAACAAATAAACAAATTCACACAAAGAGCATGTTGTGGAGCACAGGTTTAGACAGCAGTCGCGAGAGCCTTCCAGTAGGACTTCAAAAGGAGCATGACAGCACGCAAAGGAGGGAAACATCATAAAACCAGTGGATCATTTGAAGTTACAACTGTCGCTTTGAACAAAACACCACGGCCATAAGGATCGTGCAGCTATAGGCGTTCTCCATGATTCCTGCTGCTTCCGTGCTGTTCTAGCTGCATGCTCAACCGGCGGGCTTTTATAGCAGCAGGAATTTTTAGTCCTGGAGATGAGTCATCATGACTATTCAGCAGACCCACAGCAGAAAACACCAGCTCTCTGTTTCTCTCTGTCTTCTCTTTTCCTCCCTCTATCCATCCCTCCGCCCCTCCACTCCCTTTCTGCCTGCTAGTTTGTTGTTCCTCTGTGGTGGCCGGGCTCGTGGTTGGGGGGGGTTAGCCTTTTGCTGAGGCCGACAACCTCCACGGCTCTGGTTGTAAAGCGGTAAAGCCTCTTCTGAGGCTGGCACGTCGAGGCAGCTGCTTCATCAGGAAACACGGGCGCGTGCCACAGATAAGTCATGCTCCTCAGTGATTATGTCACAAGCACCCTCTCTCTCCCTCTCTCTTTCTCTGCTCTCTCCCTCTCTGACAACTGCTGAGATAATCTGCCCCTCCTCCTCCTCCCTCTCTTTAGTTCTCTTTCTCTGCTCTCTCTCTGCTCTGTTTCTTGCTCTGCACTGACCGTTCACTTCATTAAGTACACCTCCACAATTTCATCAGCCCCACATACCATATTGGGGCAGGCTTTAGATCTACAATTACAGACTGTAGTCCATCTGTTTCTCTGTATACTCTATTACCCTGTTCTTCGATAGTCAGGACCCCCACAGGACCACCACAGATGAGGTATTATGTGGGTGGTGTATTATTCTGAGCATTCCAGTGTCACTGACACTGTGTTAGTGTGTGTTGTGATGGTGCGAGTGGATCACACAACAGCCTTACTGGACACTTAATAGTCCATCGCCTATCAACCAACACTATCTAGCCATCTGCCTGTGGGCAGCGTCCTGTGGGCAGCATCCTGTGGGCAGCATCCTGTGGGCAGTGTCCTGTGGGCAGCATCCTGTAGGCGGCGTCCTGTGGGCAGCGTCCTGTGGGCAGCGTCCTGTGGGCAGCATCCTGTGGGCAGCATCCTGTGGGCAGCGCCCTGTAGGTGGTGTCCTGTGGGCAGCATCCTGTGGACAGCGTCCTGTGGGCAGCATCCTGTAGGCAGCATCCTGTGTGCAGCGTCCGGTGGGTAGCGTCCTGTGGGCAGCATCCTGTGGGCGGCATCCTGTGGGCAGCATCTTGTGGGCAGCATCCTGTAGGCGGCGTCCTGTGGGCAGCGTCCTGTGGGCAGCATCCTGTAGGCAGCATCCTGTAGGCGGCGTCCTGTGGGCAGCATCCTGTGTGCAGCGTCCTGTGTGCAGCGTCCTGTGGGCAGCGTCCTGTGGGCAGCGTCCTGTGTGCAGCATCCCGTGGGCAGCGTCCTGTGGGCAGCGTCCTGTGGGCAGCGTCCCGTGGGCAGCGTCCTGTGGGCACTGATAAAGGACTAGAGGAGGACCACACAAACTGTGCAGCCGCAGATGAGCTATCGTCTCTGGCTGTACATCTTTGTGGTGGACCAGCAAGGTAGGAGTGTAAGTGACACTGTAGTGTCTGATCCACACGTACCAGCGCAATACACTGAACCAGCACAACACCACCACCCCCACCACCACATCAGTGTCACTGCAGTGCAGAGAACGATTCACCACCCGCATAATACCTGCACAGGATAAAAGGGGGCTAACAAAGTATGCAGAGAAACTGAGGGGCTACAGTTTGTACTGGTAGAGCTATAAAGTGCACCTATATGGTAAGCGGAGCTGATTAAATGGACGGCAAGTGTAGAAAAAAGGAAGTGAAATGAATGGTGGGTGTATGTACTGTATATTTCTCTCTCTCTCTCTCTCTCTATCTTTCTCTCTCTCTATCACTATATCTTTCTTATACAGCCTTGCTTTTTACAGGCTTTAATTACTTGACACTAACAAAGGGCAACAAGGACAGCTAAGGCAGTCTCTCCCGAGAACATGCTGATGTAAAGCGTGGCAGAATCACTGTGGAGTGCCAGTCTTCACTTACACGTTGCCTAAAAAGCCTCGTCTGACGTGACACAATTTAAACACCATGCATCGTTTAAGCGGCATCAAACTCGAGCTCCGCTCTCAGACACTAAGACCAAAAGCCTTCATCCAAGTGCTGAGCCAGCCAATTTGTTCGGCCAGTCCATTAAGCCAAGAGGACATGTGGAGGTGTCTTTTTCTCCTTCCTCCATTAGAGGCAGGGTAACACTCATACAACACTCACATGCTTCAGACGTTAAAAGAGAAAGAGCACCATGGGAAGCTTTTAGAAACATCAATAGCGAACCATCGCGGACCACTACAGGAGAGCCAAGAAGAGAGAGATGCACTCCAGAGCCGCGTCTGGAAGTAGTATCTGCTGGGGAGCACTAACTCTAAATGCTTCTCCTCTACGGGACCTATAGGACAAGCAGAGTTCAGCCAAGTCAAACAGGCGCATCCCTAATATTTATTCACGAGGAGCCAGAGCACATTATTCACCTAGATAAAGCTTCCCTTCTCATTATCCTTGATCACTTGTTCAGGGCACCTACACACACTCACACAGGACTTACTCTCACAGACTGAATTACAAGGAAGGCATGGTTATCAGTGCACGGGTAAAATAGCCAGGAAGGCACAATGGCATCGGAACCATAATGGGTTCATTACTGGGAGCAAAGTCCCTTCCGTCATGTCTTGACTGATGAGCGGGCCAAACCAGCGACCTCCCAGTCACAAGGCTGGTTCCCCAACTTTGAGTTTCCAACATTAGCTAACCAGACAAAAATGAGTCACCTTGTTTGTTAAAGGCAGTACCAACTTCAGGCTCCTGCAGATGGCGCTGTATGAGGATGATGGGGCTATAAATATCTGAGGGATGTGAGTGATGGGATCCATAGATTGAGAAGAGGTGCTACAGTGCAGGGAATGTCTTGTTCCATGTGTGGAAAATGGCTCCAGAGCAGATGTTAATGATTGGCTAAAAGGAGGGACTGCATTTGGGCGTGGCCAAAGACCATAGTGTGAAGGAAGTAGCTGAATCTGCAGGTGTATGGAAGCGTATGGTCATACAGGTCTACCAGCAGTGGCTAAAATCCCAGTCTACAGGAAACTCTCCTCGGAATTGTGCCAGGGAAGGCATCCACTAAATCTGGCCCAACTCAGCAATTCTTTGATGCAAGAGTATATGAATATTGATGAGGCCTACATCCAGAAACTTCTGGATCATCATCACCTCATGGAGGTACTACATGCCATTAGGTATGTTCCAGTCACAGATGACTCATTTTCTATCCTGTGAATCTTGTTCTATCAGCTCCACTGCAGGGTAAGAAAGCTGGTTCATCCTCCTGTAAAGGTCCACTGGAGGTGTTTAAGGTGGACTGTATAATTCCATGAGGGCTAGTTTATAGTTTGATGTGGTCACTTTTATTCTACAGTATAGCATTAGGATAAACCAAGAGAACCTTCTATGAGTAGTCGTGTCTAAAAGTTTGACTGGTAGAGTATCTCCAAATTTCATACAGCTCAGTTATTCATATACTGTAGGTGGAATGTGGGCCTTTTCAAATGATGTACAAACAGAAAAGCTGTATTTATTTATTAATTTATTTAATAGCTACAATAAAATAAAGACAAAACCCCCTCTAACCGCCCCCCTCCCAATCTAACATTACCTCAGGAACTCGTTTCTTTGCATATCTCTAATATCCCCAGACTTTCAAACAAAGGCTTATGGAAAGCTTAAGGTCACGCAGTTTATAGATAGTAAATGTCATCCTGCTGCGAGAAGACATGTAGCTCTATGTGCCTGTGGCCTGACTCCAAGAACCTGCGGAGCGTTTACAGCACACTGTCCAGCTGAGTTTTAAATGAAAGCGGTGGTGCACTAATGATTCAAATCTGCAACACCAGCTCAGAGTTCCTTGAGTGAAACCGAGCCGCACCCGCAGACTTCGAAACACTTATCTTTATCTCCATCAGATGAACTGATTTTCTTCCTCTCCAGTAGCCAGATTACTTTTTTTGCAGGTTGGGGTGTGGTGGTGGGGAGGGGGGTGGGGTTGGGGACGTTACTGAGCTCTAAAATTCTTTTGAGCCGCTTACACTGTAAATGGCCACGCTATTTGCAATTTGAATTGCTGGCAGTGTGCCAAAACCTTGTCTATATTTCCAAAAAAAAACGCTACTCTGGGCACGGCATGAATGGAGCGAACGTTAGCAGTATTGTTTACTCTGCGGGCCGCAAAACCTTTGGCCGCGTTTTTATTGAAGAGAGAACGTCAGAAGTGCTCTTGAAATATGAGAGTGAAAGAACAAGAGAATTAGGGCGAGAGAGAGAAAGAGAGGGGGAGAGAGAGGGAGGGAGGGAGGGAGGGATTTTGACATTTAGGCCGACGGTAATGAATCAGCTCACCAGAGACACTTTAAAAAGACACTGTCCTTTTATTTGTTCACTTTTCATCCGTGCCGCCGTTATGTGAATGAACTGCTTGACGCAACATCTGTCAGACACACGTTCAGAGCCAGTGTGCTCTGGAACATGCCAGACAAGGACAGAGGTTGCTCCTAAAGTGAAGGATGGGGTACGCCAGCCTGTAGCTGTAGTCGGATGAGCTGTCAACAAAAGCCAGAGCAACCATGAAGGCCTACCGCGGTGTCAAACCCTTAACGAGACTTCAGCTTCGTTACGTTCTTACAGGAGCTGCTTTCTTAATTAGTGCCAGAGCTGCCATGCGCCAGACCGCGCTCGATATCAGCTTCCGCCGTATCAAAACCCTTGTATTCAAAAAGAGCATTTCCAGCTCTGTACCAATGCTGTAGCGCTTCTGTTCTTGCTCATGTTCCTCCAACATAAAGATTAATCAAGGTAACCGGATGTCACACCGTTTAAAGCTGTATCCCTTATTGTTCTCATTCATTCATTCATTCATTCATTCATTCATTCATTGGTGCAGCTCAACAACAACCATTTTCATTAAAGGCATTTAGCAGACACTCTTATCCAGAGCGACTTACAACCGTGCTTAGTGCTCCGTTGGATAATATTCCAGCTAGTACAGGGAGTTTAGAGCCTAAAACTCACCATGAGCTCAGACACCGCCCGAACAGGGGACCAGTGCTGGTACCTAGAGATTAATACACATATATATAAAGCAAAAATGCACTACCTGGCAACCCAGCCCAGTGCTCATACCTATAGAGAAGAAAAGATCATTATAAATGCAACACAAGTACATACACACAACTTACACCTCTACTAGAGCTCACTCACTGTGTGTTACAAAGAGATGGGTCTTCAGTCCTGCAAGAGACTCTTGTGTTCGGACATCCAGGCTTGGTTAGCTGTCTAATGCATACTCCTCCAATGTGATGGTTTGCACATGTTAACTGGAGGCCTGGTTTGTTGGTAACCTTAATTCTTCATGGTCATACTGCACTGCACAATTTGATAGATGGAATGAAATCATGTGAGACTTGATGATGATGATCCAGAAAATATTTGGGAGGAATGTGGTTGGGGTAGCTCAGTGGGTAACACCACTACTCAGGGTGCCACCTCTACGTGTGGGAGACTGGGGTTTGAATCCCAGTCTGGGTGACTATGCTGAGCTACACCAGTAAGAGTCCTTGGGCAAGACTCCTAACACTACGTTGGCCTACCTGTAATCATTAACCTTGTAAGTCGCTCTGGATAAGAGCGTCAGGTAAAATAAAGGTGACACTTTTTTTGGAGAGGTCCTTCTAAAATTAGATGCTTAATAGATTCCCACTATCACAACAACAACATATCAATACTGTAGTAACAATGAAACCTTAACAAGCTCATGTAGACAAGCTGCTGACATCGTCCTGTAAATTCAACTGGACAACTGGAAGTTTTGGTCAGTTTAAGGTTAGATTTAAGTTTTGGGTGGGGTTAAAATTAATGTTAGAGTCAGAATTAGGGCCAGATTGAGGGTTACTATTCGTATTTGGTAAAGGTTAAGGTAAGGAATAGGATTAGGGGCAAGGTTATGGTAGGTATTGGGTTCTGGGTAGAGGTTAGAGCTATAATTAGCATTATGGCCAGGGTTAACGTTAGGATTAGGTTTTGAGTTGAGGTTTTGCCAACTATTTTGCTAAAATTATTGATTTATTTGTTATATTATATTATATGTATGTATTTAAATATAAAGCATGCAATACTATTTACAGAGAAAGACCATTCTCAAGCAGAAAATCAACAAAACATGCAACTTGACCAGGGATATTAATACGTTGCACACTACTGTGCAGTAAAACCAAAATTGGTTGACCTCTATAGCGTCAGTGTCCAATGAAAACTATGCATCTCCATCTTTGTTGATTTGATGTACACTCATCATCAAAAGAACAGCTGCACCCAGAAGGATGTGTGGGATTGGAGTGCGGTTGGGAAGGAAGATAAAGGTGACCAGGATCAATAACTGATGATACATTTAGACTGATATGATCAATATTTACTGAGCTACACATACAGAAGTCTGTCTCTCAGTATGGCATCAGGCCGCCATGTTTGATAACAAAGCCAGACGTCTCAGGATGGAGCTGTAGAGGTTCCTAATGGTGTCCTGTGATAATCCATCCCATGCATCTTAAATATTCTCACACAGTTCCTGCAGATGGTGCGATAGGGATGGAGGTGGAGTGACACCAGGCTTCTGGAGCTGTGACAACAAGCCGTTCATCATGGTGCCTCCACACACAGATTCTTTGGTTGTCTCCATCAAGACAAAAGCAGGAGGCCATAACAGTCTGGTACGACACCATTGCAGTCTGATGACGTTGACGTGGTGTTAAGGGCAGTCGTCGTATGATCTGTGTGCATGTAGTCCTGTGTTGTGCAGTCTTCTGCTAATGGTGCTGGCACTAACAGGTTTTATTAGACATTTGAATGTCTCACTGTACAAAAGCCAATCTTTATTCCATAGCCAATTTGGTGTTTTTTTGGAGACTTTTAGTCAGGCAGATAATTGGCCACCAAAACCCAGTGGTGCCCCCTTGTGGAACCCTTCTTCCTTAGTTATCACTGCAGCAGCAGCAAAGTCAGATGGAGCAACAGTTGTCTCCTACATGTCATGTTCTGTTAGTTTATTGGTGTGCCTGCATCTAAGGGTGAGTTCTATAAACAGAAGCTGTTTATGTTAGCTCTGAGACAACTGTTTCGGGGTTCAAAGGTCTGCTAATATACATTGATTCATGCTAGCTATTATTTGCATGCTAACATTAATCTTGCTTCATCGTTTCTTTAGTCTATGCTTGTTCATGTTAAGTTTGGCATATATAGTAGCTTGTGAGCACTATTGTTAAAGTGAAGATGAGCTGTGTGTATGGTGTATCTCAGAGAGGTCACTGATATGTGTGATAAGCAACAGCTAAGCTAACTATATGCTTTGGAGCTTTACAAGTGTTAGTTCATTGAAAGACACTAGCCAACCGTCTTTACTTCTCTTTATTCCGTATAGAACCACATCAACATTGCTGTCTCTACATCCTGGCACATTAATGCATATTTGTTGACGGCATTAATGGACAAACTGCTAGCCATATATGTTCTAGCTATCTCTGTGCTGTGGGTGGGAAGTTAATAAACCTTCCTCTGAGTACTACCTTGTTCTGTGTTCTGATTGGACACTCTGTCGAGGTTGCCACCGGAAATTAAGAAACAGCACCCTAGAATTCCCTCATTCGCCTTTTCAGTCCTTTTCACTCACAATATCAAACCTACCGACCAATATTCATTCCTGTCGGGTCATTCAACTATTTGTGCAACTATTCTTTTGATGATGTGTGTATTTTAACATCTTAATATATTTAAAAAAGGAAACATAAAAGTCAGTGTCATACTTCATGACCATATCATACTTTACTGGGACCTTCCTGAAGCACCCTTTATTGGCTACATAGTGTGTCAGTCCTAGCTTTCAGCACTGGCAATGTTGACTTCTTGTAACAGGAAGGGGAATAACCAGCACTGCGAACTAAGATTAGTGCTTGGCATCACCAGTTGTGTTTGGCATCACCGGTTAATTTTTTTTTTTTCTGGTTTCATGTTTATGCCACTTGCTTTTAGTATTCATTCCGTAAACTTGGAAGTTCGAAGCCCTGGTTACAAGTTGTTCCCATAACAGCTATGACTTATTGAATGACAAGCCTGAGCTTTTAATATCCTGTTTTCTTCCATAGTAAAAACGGAAGCCAATCTGGCTGCTCCTGGGGGAAGCTTAGCCATGTAGAAAACGTCCTGGAGCTGGATGTCTCAGCAGAAGCTGATCTGCTAGACAGCGTCTTTCATTGCAGCCAAGTGAGGATGATAGCGGCACGCTGTACCTGCTCCCCAGCAACACATCTCTGTCAGACACTCCGGCGTTAGATTACCTGCGGCCTGGTCCGTCTCTCTCCTCCTACCAGGGCCAGCAGGGAGTGATTGACATCTGCATCACTGGTGTCAGAAGCAGGAATGGTAATGAAGCAAAGGAGAATGAGGGAGAGGCGGAAGGTGTCTCACATCACCTGCTCGCTTTCATTAGGTGAGATCATTCCAGAACCGCGCCTTTCTGATGCCTCTGGGGATTAGACGTCACCTGTCATGTCTCATGAGCTACCCGCCATGCGAGCAGTTTAAGGTAAAGAGGGATTAACGTGGTGAGACGCTGGAGCCCTGTGAAAAACAATGTTAGCGCCAATAATTTCGGAGGGAGTCGCTCTAAGTAACGCCTCTCCACGAGGCCCAGGAAATCTGCATCCAAGCCGGACTCTAAATCCTATCCTTTAGGATCATATCCCCAAGTTAGTTTGCATGTTTAGACCATCACTACTGTAAACACATCTGAACAGGATCATAAAAGAATACGGAAAGCTGCTCTGGGAGCTCTGACAGAAAATGGGGGTTGAAGACTGAGGGGTTGTAGACTGGAGGGTGGGTTGAAGACTGGGGTTTTAAGACTGGATGGTTGAAAACTAGTGGGTTGAAGACTGGGGGTTAGTTGAAGATTGAGGGTTGAGGACTGGGGTATGATGACTGGGGGGTTGAGGACTGGGGATTTAAGATTGGGACTGGGGTTTAAAGACTGGGGCTTGAAGACTGGGTGGTTGAAAGCTAGGGGGTTGAGGACTGAGGCGTTAAGACTAGTGATTGTAGACTGGGGGGTTGTACACTGGGGTTCAAGAATGGGCACTGTAGCTTGGGGTAGTAGACTGGGGCGTTGTAGACTAGGGCACTGAAGACTAGGGGGTTGAAGACTGTGGGTTGGTTGAAGATTGGGGGGTTGAGGACTGGGGGTTGAAGACGTGGGGGTTTGAGGACTGGGGGGTTGAAGGCTGGAGCTTGGTGGAGGACCGGGGGGTTAATTGAAGAGTGTGTGTTGAAGAAAAGGGGGTTGCAGACTTGGGTTGTAGATTGGAAGTTAAATACTAGGGGGTTATAAACTAGGGGTTGGCGGAAGACAGTGGGGCGTTGATTAAAGAGTGGGTGTTGTTGATGTGGGTTGTAGACTGAGGGTTAAAGACTGGGGGGTTTGAGGACTGGGGGGTTGAAGGCTGGGGCTTGGTGGAGGACCGGTGGGTTAATTGAAGAGTGTGTGTTGAAGAAAAGGGGGTTGTAGACTTGGGTTGTAGATTGGGAGTTAAATACTGGGGGGTTGTAAACTAGGGGTTGGCGGAAGTCAGTGGGGCATTGATTAAAGAGTGGGTGTTGTTGATGTGGGTTGTAGACTGAGGTTGGAGAGAGGGGACTCAGAAAACAGTCAAGGTCTGGCAACCCAATCTGATCGGTTGGGAACATTCTACAGCTTGTATACACACCGTTTCCTGCACACCAATTTCCAACAAAATGCTTTCAAAATTTTTTTGAGTACATACAACATACAAACAGCAAATTGCCAAACTCGTGGACACAACATTTGACTACATCACTACATTATGGCCAGAGCTCTCCTTCTTTGGCTTATGTGTGCTTTAAACCAATATCCAAACCAACAAAGTGTGAAGTAAGCCCACCAATCAGGGTACAGCGGTCACTTTGTTTTGAGCTTGTTTTGACCTGTTGGAAAGAGCTTGGTTCTAGCTAATGGAACCTGTTCTCCTTCAGTGTTCTGTGCTGATGATGATGTGAATGGACGTCAGTGTCAGACTAATGAATGAGCTTCTATTAAAGACTGGTGGACTGAGAGACACTGGAGTCTCTTCACCTACACTGAGCTGATGAAGAGTCCTCTTCCAGAAATGATAATAGGACATTAGAGCCATAATAAACCATGCTCCTGTTACTCTCCATACTTCAGTACATCTGACGGTACATACTTTAGTACTGTTACTCCAGTGGAGGACTAAAGAGAGGAACTTGGGAACACTAAATGCTAGACTTTAATTATCTTCCCCAAAAGGTTAGTGTTGCTCTGTTCTCCTGAGGGTTTGGGTGCTCGCTTTGTAATCCAGTTTTGAAGTAAATCTCCAGCCTAAACCTTTTTGAAGACCTTAACAAGTAATCAGTGTCATTTGTGATACTACAAATTGGTCCTATAGTCCTAGTTTACATTTGGCATGGACTGGGCAAGTTTCTGGATGTGGGACACATCAATGTTCAGCCAATCTTGCATCAAAGGGTTGCACAGATGGGCCAGATTTGGTGGATGGCTTCCCTGGCACAGTTCTGAGGAGAATTTCCTGTAGACTGGGATTGTATTCATTCATTCACAGTCATTCACTGCACTGTACCACCTTATCAGGATTAACAAACTTAGTTCGACACACGCTGAGCTAAAAGCAGAGCAAGGTTAGAAGTAAAGCTCAACAGCAGGATCCAGGCGACATGATAGAGGAGTAAGGCAGAGACGTGAAACAGGAAGACAGGGAGAGGTCGAAGACTAAACCATCTAAACAACCAACAAACCAATAGGAAAATCCAAAAGAGGAAACCAGAGTACAAAGAAAGTCTAAACCAGAAACAGCAAACAAGGAGAACAATGGATAACACGCTCGGCATGCAAAATGGCAATACTTCACAAAGTGGCCGAAAACACCAGGGTTATATAAGCAAGTGTGAGTAGAACTCTGGGGAAGAGGAACATAAAGCAGAACGTGACTGGACGGTTGAGGACATGTTATGCTGACATCACTGGGTGGTGGTTTCTGGGTGATGGAGTTTGGGAAAACTCTGGAACTGAGAACTCAGTTCAGAGGTGGAGGAGAAAACCGAAAGAGACACCTCTTCTCAAACTATCAATCCCGTCACACGCCCTGCAGGTATTTATAGTCCCATCATTCTTGTGCAGTGCCATCTGCAGGAGCCTGAAGGTACTACCATCTTAAACACGCATTTCTGAGGGGCTTATTTATGACAGTACTTATTTAGGAATTATGCCAACACTAATGTCAGTACTGATCAGCACCTGCAACTGTTCACTTCCCCGTTACGCCGAGAGGTTTCATTTTTATACAGTAGTGCAAGTATATGTAAGCAGTTTTAAGCCCTAACAGATATGGTTTATTACTTCTGGGGAAAAAGTGGGCCATCCATGTATAATCCAGCATTTTTTGGAGAACTGCTATGCGCATTTTAGTGGTCCCCCTGCTTCTTAAACAGCTCATGACTCAACCCATCAGATCATCACCAAATCCTTCATGTTTTCACAATGAGCGTGAGCAGGGCAAATGCTAAAACGAGCAGTGCAGGTCTTCTGGACTGGGAAATACCGCTTGTAATCCGACTGTCGGCTCCGGAAGAACTAATGAGATTCGGTACTAAAACACTGACCTTTCAACTGAAAACCCAGCACCGAAAAAAAGGCGTAAATATCACTGAAATGCTGGTGATTAGGAGGGTTTATAGAGCAGAGTGGCAGAGATGAGTCACAGTCGGCCACATTAAATGATGAAGATGATTACGAAAACGGCCTAATTTCTGCTATAGTTTAATGGGAAGGAAATCGAACATCCCAAACCCTGCAAATGTCAGCGCGCTCTCAAGGGAGCTGCCCCAAAAGAAGAGTTCAGCGCTTTCAAATCAGTTTCTCAGCTCTCCAGAAAGTCAACACAAGCTCTAGAGCTGCTCTGGGTACTGCGTAGCACGGCGTCCCGCAGGGCTGTTATTTCAGTGCCTGTGCTACAGTGTTTGTGTGGAGAGGTTTCAGGAGATGACATTATTTACCGCTTACCCGTCTGTACACAAGTACAGCGCATATCTTCATTTGGTATGCTCCCTCATGTACAGCACGGTGTGGCGCACCTGTGCGGCGCAGGAGGGTTGTTATTATTTACATCTGTTGCGGAGAATAAATAAACATATCACTCTTGGGGGGAGGAGACAATGTCATCCATCCACGGTGAAGAAGAGCCAGTGGAACGACTCAGATACACAACTATATTAAAGAAGCCCAAAGTCATTTCAACTCCAGCTCTAGAACAGCAGGTAATTCCAGCTACACCCATCCTAGTCACCGTCCAGATGACTTAACCCACAGGTATTAAACTAGTTATAGGAGTTTCGCTGTTTCATTTAGGTGTAATTACACAGTTAGTTAAATATTGAAATTACATGTTCTGTTTACATGTGTAGTTGCACATTAACAAATAATGTTCAATGCTACACATGATTATGGAATGCGTATGCATTAACAATGTGAATTAACTGGGAACTAGTTCTTGTGATGTGTGTGTTTATATATAGTGATTATATACATATATATATGGGGAATAGTATGCATGGCGATTATATTTCAAGTTCTAGGGGAAATAGATAGATACTATAAATAGTAGGCTAAGATACAATCTTGACATACACACCACATATGAATGTTATAAAGATTACAGTAATCTATACATAAGGTTAGCATGCATTATTACGTAGTTATTACATGTCTATGTACAGGGGTTGGACAATGAAACTGAAACACCTGTCATTTTAGTGTGGGAGGTCTCATGGCTAAATTGGACCAGCCTAGTTGGCCAATCGTCATTTGAATTGCACATGTTGCACCAGTAAGAAAGCATAGAGTGGTGAAAGTTTAGTGTTACAGGTAAGAGAGCACAGTCCTGCTAGAAAAAATACTGCAATGCAACACAAGCATTATGGGGACATACCAGAGTTCAAAAGAGGACAGATAAGTTGGTGCACGTCTTGCTGGCGGCGTATCTGTGACCAAGATCAAGCCAGTCTTTGTGATGTATCAGAGCCACGGTAGTATCCAGGGTAATGTCAGCATACCCACCAGAGAAGAGGACGAGAACCTCCACCAGCATCACTGTAGTGTGACCTGTGCCACTATATCCTGCAAGAAGAATGGCTTAAACTCCCTCTGACCACTGTGCAGGACGCAGTATATGTCATTCCCAAGACCAACTGACGCTGTATTGGCCGCAAAAGGAGGCCCTACACCATACTAATAAATGATTGTGGTCTAAAACCAGGTGTTTCAGTTTCATTGTCCAACCCCTGTATGTGCTATTGTCTCTAATTATAACGTAGTTTCACATTAACAATGGGATTGGCTGTTACGGATGGATTATGCAAATACACATGCATATAAAGCATATGTAGTTAAATGTGTCAGTTTATACTTCAGTTTATACACGTGTAAGTAGAGCACATTGTCTCAGTATTATTTTTAAAATTTTAAAATAAAATTACACATTTACTTACATGGTAATTTTTTTATTTTTATGTATATGCTATACCGTCTCTAATAACAGTGTAGTTGCAGAGTAGGAGTAGCATTCAGTGTAGCAGATGGATTATGGAAATACTTATATATCTCAACTTCTGTTTCACTTATTTAATTACTTGGCTGTATCTTGACTCGAGTTATTATTGGTCTGTTATTGGTCGTTTTGCTTTACTGTTTAAAGGTGATCATTGGGTGCCACTTTAAATAAAGTGGTTTAATAGCTGTGTAGTTACACGTTAACAATATATGCAATAATGTACATTATTGGGGATATTATACCCAGAAGCAATTCGCCACATGGTTATTAAACATAATAAAAATTATATGTGCTATATTGTCTATAATATACGTTTCATATATATATATATATATATATATATATATATATATATATATATATATATTCTCAACACACTTCAATCTCCATTTTATTTATGTAATTACTCTAATGCAACTTTAGTCTATTAATTACTAATCTAGTTATTGTTTTTGATGCATTCTTTGTGCATAGTTTCAAAAAAAGAACATTTCGTACAGACTGAATTACCCTCACCATTTTACAAATGTGTAATTACATGTGTAAAAGAAAACGTGTTTGCAAACATTACATCATTAAAAAGTGAAATTGATATCATATGTACTTACAGGAGCTGTACCACTGCTATTACTTTGTTATTGTGGCCACATTACCAGTAGTTACATTGTTGTTAATGTGTAATTACACAAGTTATTAAAGATACTTTACCACTGTAGATCATTGACAGGGTTAAGTGGGTGGCCTCTTTCCATTCATACATTCATTATGTCAAACAAGGATAAAAATATGACCAGCCGGTAAAAGAGTAATCAATAAAAATGAAACCATGCTTCTCTTATGTCTAGCACCAGTATCATAAAAATAAATCTCCTTAAATAGGTCTTGGCTAGGAAAAACCTTTGGCTGCCGTTGACCTTTTATATTAGAGGGAAGTTCCTTTTTCTGCACAAAGGTTCTTCACACTGACACTACAACATAGTTCTTTAAAGAACAGCCCACTGTGAGGTGTTTGAGGGCAAACTAGTCCTTGGGGATCCAAGAAAGACCATATTTTTGTGGATTGTGTTGTGTATTGGGATTGAGCACAAATGGGCACCATCTGGGGGTCCCGGCGGACCCATTCGAGACCCACTGCTTTAGGGAACAAAATGCAGTTCTTCTCTGGCTGTTCTCCAAAGAACTCTATTTGGCAAATTGATTTGTATTTTAAAAGAGAGCAACTGCATCATGCAAGAGTCACCATGTCCATCCTTGACATTTCTGGGATCAAAAACTACAAACCTGCATCAATCCAGTTTCCATGAAACACACTAGAACAAACAGTCCATAAACAGACTTCTTGGTGCCACTTCACAGAATAACCCCTGGCACTTAAGGTCAATGGACTCTGTGATTGGGTCGGCGGTTTCTGGTCACGCAGATGACACACATCTTTATGTCCCCCTTCATCCATTATCCTTCCCAAGTCTTCCCAAAGAGATCAGATTGCCTATCAGGTATCTCTTCCTGAACGGAGGCCCACTGCCTGAAAATAGACTAAATTGATCTACCTACCAGCAAAAAGCCCCAGGAACGCAAGACCTCATCATTGTTATTCATGAACTCTCTGGTCATTGTTCCTGCCTTGTCAAGAGTAGTGGAGTTGTTCTGCGTGATCAGCAAATCTCCTCTAAGCACAATAAAACCTGAACCAGATCTTCCAGGTTCTTGCTCTACATGCATCACTTTGACTGATAACCTGCGCTCCCCAAATCCCTGACCAAACCCAATCTAGAAAACCTTTTCTGGTCTGGTCTATCAACTAAGTGACACTTTTCCTCTGATCTACATAGATTTAGAAGAGGCTTCAACTCTAACGGTGCTGTCTTGTGCCCAACAAGCTCAAACTGAAGTCATTGTTCCTGCCTCGTTAAGAGTTGTATAGTTTTTTTTCTGCATGATCAGCAAATCGTCCCGTATCAAGAGAAAACCTGAACCAGATCTTCCAGGTTCTTGCTCTACAGGCATCTCTTTCCCTGATCAACTATGCTCCCCATGTCCCTGACCAAACCGAATCAATTTGACGCCTCCCTTAAAACACTGGACCCAACAGAAAGCATCTAAAAAGCCATTTCTGGTCTGGTCTATCAACTAAATAACTCTACTTGAGATCTAGATAGTTTTAGATGAGGTTTTGAACTTGACCTTGTGCCAACCACGCTCAAACTGAAGTCATTGTTCCTGCCTCCTCAAGAGTTATGGAGTTATCCTGACGTCATACGGCAGATCAATTTGGATCCTCTCATATCAATGAGAAAGGAGGCTGAACCTAGATCTCTCCCAGGTTCTTGCTCTACAGGCATCTCTTTCCCCTGTTATGCGTTTTCGAATTGAGTGGCTTTGATGCTCCTCAAGTCCCTGACCAAACCAGACCAGTTTGAGGCCTTCATTAATACAGTGCACCAACAGGTGGCATCTAGAAAACAGCTTCTGGTCTGGTCTATCAACTAAATAACTCTAGTTGAAATCTAGATAGTTTTCGATGAGGCTTTGAACTTGACCTTGTGCCAAACATGCTCAAACTGAAGTCATTGTTCCTGTTGTCAAGAGCTGTGGAGTTATTCTGCATGATCAGCAAATCTTCCTGTATCAAGAGAAAAGCTGAACCAGATCTTCCAGGTTCTTGCTCTACAGACATGTCGTTCCCTGTTAACCTATGCTCCTCAAGTCCCTGACCAAACCACACCAATTTAAGACTCTACTTGAGATCTAGATAGTTTTGGAGTCATTGTTTTTAGAGTCATAGTGTTAGTCAGTGTTCCTGCCTCGTCAAGAGCTGTGGAGTTGTCCTGCATGATCAGCACATCTTCTATAAGCAAATGAAAACCTGAACCAGATCTTCCAGAATCTTGCTCTACAGGCATCTCTCTCCCTGATCAACTATGCTCCCCATGTCCCTGACCAAACCGAATCAATTTGAGGCCTTCCTTAAAACACTGGACCCAACAGAAAGCATCTAGAAAGCCGTTTTGGTCTGGTCTATCAACTAAAGGACTCTATACCTGAGATCTACACAGATTTAGAGGATGTTTCGACTGTGCTGTCCTATGCCAAACAAGCTCAAACTGAAGTCATTGTTCCTACCTTGTCAACAGTTGTGGAGTTATCCCGCATGGTCAGCAAATCTAAATAAAACCTGAACCAGATCTTCCAGGTTCTTGCTCTACAGCATCAGTTTCCCTGATAACTTATGCTCCCCAAGTACCTGACCAAACTGAATCAATCTGATGCCTTCCTTCCTTACAGTGGACCAACAGGAAGCATCTTTAAAACAGTTCCTGGTCTGGTCTGTCCACCAAGTGACTCTTTATCTGAGATCTTCATAGATGTAGAAGAGGTTATGGACTTGACAGTGCTGTGTAATCCCCAACCAGCTCAAACTGAAGTCATTGTTCCTGCCTGGTCAAAGGTTGTTCTGCATGATCAGCAAATCTCTGTACCAGATCTTGCAAGTTCTTGACCTAAAGCCATCACTTTCCCTGTTAGCCTATGCTCCGCAAGTCCCTGACCAAACCACACCAGTTTTGGGCCTTCCTTAACCCATAAGAGCCCGGAGCCATTTCCTCTTAAGGGAAAATAATGAAGGGTCAGTTATAAGATCATTAAAGATCAGTCTTAGTGTGACAAAGAGGTCACATGGTGTCATCTGTAAGTATTATAGAGTCATAATACTGGTAGCATATGTCACAACAGCAGTTTCATAACTGGTATTCCATCATGGTGTTCTAGAAATGGCGACAGAATGGGTATATGGGTATGTAATACAGAATATGGGTATATGTAGTCTATGTAATATAGAATATGGGTATATGTAATATAGAATATGGGTATATGTAATATAGAATATGGGTATGTGTAATATAGAATATGGGTATATGTGATATAGAATATGGGTATATGTGATAAAGAATATGGGTATATGATATATAGAATATGGGTATATGTAATATAGATATGGGTATATGTAATATAGAATATGGGCATATGTGATATAGAATATGGGTATATGTAATATAGAATATGGGTATATGTAGTATAGAATATGGGCATATGTGATAGAATATGGGTATATGTAATATAGAATATGGGTATATGTAATATAGACATGGGTATGTGTAATGTAGAATATGGGTATATGTAATATAGAATGTGGGTATATGTAATATAGAATATGGGTATATGTAATATAGATATGGGTATATGTAATATAGAATATGGGTATATGTAATATAGAATGTGGGTATATGTAATATAGAATATGGGTATATGTTATATAGATATGGGTATATGTAATATAGAATATGGGTATATGTGATATAGAATATGGGTATATGTGATAAAGAAACATGGGACGCATATGTTATCCTAGATAAGAATATGGGTATATGTAATCTCTTTAGGTGGGTATATGTAATATAGAATATGGGTATATGTTATATAGATATGGGTATATGTAATCTAGAATATGGGTATATGTAATATAGAATATGGGTATATGTAATATAGAATATGGGTATATGTGATATAGAATATGGGTATATGTGATAAAGAATATGGGTATATGATATATAGAATATGGGTATATGTAATCTAGAATATGGGTATATGGAACATTAGAGCTCTTAAATGGGTAGAAATCTTGTGGGTATAAAACAAGCCTTTAAAATGAGCTGGTTTTGTCTCGAACTGCTCTAACCAAGCACATCGCCATTTTCTAAATGAGGTCATATGTTCACCAACCATCATGTGACTGCATTCAGTATGGGTCGGTATAGGTCACTCAGGGACTCTGTGTTCAGGTGAAGGATAAAGCTGTATAAAGAACTTTACAGACTTTTAAAAGGCTTGTGGCACATACGTCACTGTGGGCTCTTATGGGTTAATACAGTGGACCACCCGAAAGCGTCCAGGAAACAGCCTCTGGTCTGGTCTATCAACTAAAGAACCCTTAACTTGAGATTTCCATAGATTTAGAAGAAGTGTTCAACTTGAAAGCGCTGTCTTGTGCCCAGCTTAATTTGATAGCCACATTACAATTCTTAGCAGGGCCTGTACAGCGTTACCATTCAGTCGTCCTGGAAAAGAACAGCAGCTAAACGCGGTAATCTAAATGTAAATAAATCCTGACACTTCTCAGATGTTTATGTGGTTCCATACGTAGCAATGTTGTTGTCTCGGAGCATAAATTAGGCTTAATCAGCAACACATACAGAGAGTCCTACATTACAATCATGGCTTTGGCAATCATTAAAGCCTGGTAATGGTAATAGTAGGGTGCGGGAAACATTACGCAGAATTGTACCTCGACAGTGACAACAAGAGTGTTCTGAAGTAAACAGCACGTTGCCCTTTAAAGGAGTCACACATCTGCTGGGTCCCAGGTACCATAAACCATGTAGGGGTGGCTTAATGGTTAGAGTTCTGAGCAGTGGCTTCCAGGGTTGTGGGCTCAAATACCCAGGTCTAGTAAGTTGCCATAGTTGGGCCCTTGAGCAAGGTTCTTAACCACTCTCTGGTCCAGGGGTGCTGTGTCATTAAGGTGTACATCATATAGGGGATATCATCACTTCTAATGAGTCTAGTACTTAATTGAGGTTATATCAATTTTTTTAAGATTATAAATTTGCAGCTTACACTACCACTCAAACGTTTAGACACGCCCACCTAAATAGATATTTCTGGCTATCGTTAAGACTCTACAGGCTTACAATTAACAGTTCCCACTAATGAGATGTCAGAAATAATACATATCCTGATATTTCACACATGTATATCATCGCTTTCCAAAGAAAAACATGTATCTCCATTTTTGATGATTTTGACTTTTATGCCTCATTTGATCACATGAGCTACTCTTTACATTGTGTGTTTTTCATGAAGAACATACCAACAGAACTGGCCCAAAAACAGCTTGGAAAGACGTCTGGTTCCATTGACTTCCATTCAAATGAATTGAGCTTTTTGGCCTCTCCTGTAAAGTTGCCGTTTTGGAGATACCTGTTTTTCTTTGGACAGCGACGATATGATATTAAATTGTCAGATATTAGCACAGGGTGGTGGACCACACTCTACTTGGTAGGGGAAAATTTTTAACCATCCAGGAGGAGCTAATAGTAGAGGCGCTACTACTCCACACTGAAAGGTGGCAGTTGAGGTGGTTCATACATCTGAGCCACATGCCCCCGTGTGCCTCCCATTGAAGGTTTAACAAGAGCCCGGCCAACTGGGACGAGACCAAGAGGTCAAACCAAGACCTGATTGAGGGACTACATCTTTTAGCTGGCCTGGGATCCCCAAGAATGAGCCAGAGAAAATTGGGTTAAGTGGTATAAGAAGATGGATGAATGGATATTGCCAACGCTGATATATATTTTGTTGTGCCATTTGTTGTCTAGACTTCTGATTGGTGGAGTACATCCTCTGTGCATCTATATAACTGTAGGGCTTCCTCTAAACCCCTCCACCTAGCTGAGTTGAATGTCGCAAATGATTGTTTTCTTGCATCATAGTTGTTGCATTTTTATGGCTTAATTGGACATTTGCATCTGTTTTAAGGTTTCCATGAGAACGTCACCCCCGCCACACACATGCTGTACAATCGGGCACCATAATGGTTCAGCATAAGCAGTGAACGCGTTTTAAAACAATCTATTTTTAAATGTTCGCTTCCAGTTAATTTGGTCCCAGCTGGCTGTGGAAGTATTTTAGAGCACTGCAAATGCAATTAAGAAGTTGCAAAGTACGTTCTTTATTGCGTGTATCTGCACTAGTGTGGAAATACCAACCTAGCATAAAGCTTTTACAGATATCCAGGCATGTCTCAGTGCCAGGATACAAAGTAGAAGCATAAATCATCTCTTTAAACCACAAATCTCTTATTTTTTCCCCCGATTCCTCAATTCGAAAGGAGAACCACGGTTGCTAACACTCACTGAAGCCGTGGACAGGCACCACGCGGAGTCTCATTTAGCTCTCCTACTTTTCTCTCTCTCCGCAGATGAGAAGTAGGCTGAGGCCTTGAAAAGTCCCCTAAGCTCTGTGCTTCAGCAGGCAGAAAGACTCTCTCTCAAGGACTGTGGTTTTTAATGATATGTTTGCTGCCTCTACGGCGCTCGTGGTAAACTGATCCAGGCGACGAGGTGGGGATATCACGTCCAGTATTGGAGGAAGTGTGAAATATATATATAACACATCATTTCTGGCATTCTCCTTGATCTACCCCTCCTGTCAGACCACACATGGTCCTGGCCTCTACCAAACGCTCCCTTTGCACTGACTGTATAGCAACATCTCTATGACAGACTCAGCCTTATCCTTATCCTGCAGTTTTCCTGAATCCTCCTTTTTTGGAGCTTTGTCTGGGTTTATTTAAGTGCAGACAGTTTCTCTGTGTTAGCATTTTCCAATCTCTCTTTATCCCTAAGATTAGAACAAACAAGAAGACTCATATACACATACTGAGCACTTTATTAGGAACGCCTGCCTGGTATCGTCCAATTCATCAGCTTCTCTTACCATATAGGAGTACTGTGTAGTTCAAAGTCCACCTGTTTCTCTGTATACTTAATTACCCTGTTCTTCAATGGTCAGGACCCCCACAGGACCACCACAGAGCAGGTATTATGTGGGTGGTGGATCATTCTCAGCACTGCAGTGACACTGACGTAGAGTGGTGGTGTGTTAGTGTGTGCGGTGCTGGTGTGAGTGGATCAGACACAGCAGTGCTGCTGGAGTGTTGAGACACTGTGTCCACTCACTGTCCACTCTATTAGACACTCCTACTTTGCTGGCCCACCTTGTAGATGTACAGTCAGAGACGATAGCTCATCTGCTGCTGCACAGCTTGTGTGGGTCATCCTCTAATCCTTCATCGCTAGATACAAGACGTTGCCCACAGGACGCTGCCCACAAGACGCTGCCCACAGGACGCTGCCCTCAGGACGCTGCCCACAAAAACGCTGCCCACAGGATGCTGCCCACAGGACGCTGCTAGATGATTATCAATCTGATCCATTCACAGCAGCACAACACACACTAACACACCACCACGTCACCGCAGTGCTGAGAATGATCCACCACCCACATAATACTTGCTCTGTGCTGGTCCTGTGTAAAACTACAAAGTGTTCCTATATGGTCAATGGAGCTGATAAAATGGACAATGGGTGTAGATACAAGGTATATGTACCTAATAAAGTGCTCAGCGTGGTTGGTGTAGCTCAGTGGGTTACACCACTACTCAGGGTGCCACCTCTACATGTGGGAGACTGGGGTTCGAATCCCAGTCTGGGTGACTATGCTGAGCTACACCAATAAGAGTCCTTGGGCAAGACTCCTAACACTACACTGGCCTACCTGTAATCATTAACCTTGTAAGTCGCTCTGGATAAGAGCGTCAGCTAAATGCCATAAATGTAAATATAAATGTTAAAGTGCTCTGTTGTGATTGGCTGATTGAATAGTGTCCAGCCTGAAAGCTCACCATAGCATGACCTTGGTAACCTGACCTTGTTATTTCCCTTTGCAATGGCAATACAATACTTTAACATAGACATATTGCTACGGTACAGTGGAAAACATGTATCCCTGTTACTGTTGGAACACAGCAGCTGCTGTTTACACTGTGTGGAAATTTCATGAGGAATAAACCAACAGAAATGTCCTAAAACTGCTTGGAAAAAAATTCCTGCTCTGGTTCCACTGACTTATACTCAAACTAGATTAGGTCTTAGCCCTCTCTTGTAAAGTTGCCATTTTGGAGATACTTGGTTTTCACTCTTGCTTCAGTCCACAGTTGTTTCCATCTTTCCAACTTCTATCCAGTTACTGTGGAATAGAAATAGACAAAAACCTGAAGCGTTTGTTTTTTATTTTGCCTGAAAAATGGACGGATCACCCCAGAATTCAGACCTTGACATCACTTAACATGTTTGGAAATCCTTGCAGAGTGCTTTGAAGAACTGAAAGCAAGAGTGGAAGCTGGGCTAAAGAGAAAAGGTGAACACACTAAATATTGGAGAAATATTAATTAAAATTTGTATTTAGTGATTAATAAATGCCTCGCGGAATACCTTGCATATCAATGATTACATTGTTATTTAGTCAAAAACATGGGGAAAATGTGCTTCTCCGTGATTTGGGTCCTTTTAATATCAGTCCTCGTATCACACGCCTCTGAAAGGAGCCGAGAATTCATCAGGATGGCTGCAGCCAAAAAAGAATTCAGTCCGAGCTCATAGCGGCTCGATAAGGTTGTGATTATCTATGCTAATCACACATTCTCTCCGTGAATGCTTTTATTCACTTGGTTAAGAATTTTGTGGAGGTGGTAAGTCTGAAAAAGCTCCGTCTCGGAAACAGGATAAAAAACAATAGCATCAATTCACTGGAGGACAATGGCAGAGAAAGTTCCCAGATTTCGGGAACATTTTCCAGTTCTAAAGACGGAACTTAGCATATCAAATAACCTCCATTCAGATGTGCCGTGTGCTCCCCTCGGGCGCACCCAGAGCATAGCCAGTCTCGCTGTGACCTTAGCTCTGTCTCCTCTGCAGACCTCCAGCTAATTTCCCCCTCGCTCGGGGCTGCCTCCATTTCCTCAGTCTAATCCCGCCACCGCTGGGTGGTCTCAGCTCGCCCCAGTTAATGCTCACATCCACAGCATCTATCTCTCTCTCTCTCTCTGTCCCTCTCTCCCTTCTCTCTCGTCTCTCTGAAGATTTAACCCATCTCCCTCTGCGTCGCCAGAATCCATTTCAATGTCCCCCACCCCCTACCCCTACTCCCCCTCCTTTCCAAGGTGCTCTACATTCAGGCTGGATCTGATTTAGGACACAAACAATTAGCTCAGAGGACGCTAACCTGCTAAGTCTGGAGGGACAGTCTTTTATGCCTTTGGGGATAAACAGACCTTAAGAAATAAATAACCTCAAAGCCACAAAGGCGTTGGGGCTTCTTTTTGCAGCAGCTATTAATAGTTTGTATATTTTTTGCTTGATTTTTTCTCATCGCCCCAGTGAAAGCACATGCTAATCTGCTAGCCGCATCTCTTTGAAGTAGTCGAGGGTACTTGAGGTGGATTATTTATGGCCCCATATACACAGTTTAAATCCAGTTAAGTGTACACAAACGGTTTATGAGTACCGACCAGGGGTATTAGCGTGTAGCAAGTAGCGCTAGTAGGTGCTTCTGCTCCTGGGTACCGAGGCTAGCTTGAGGTCAGAGACTGCACTCTCACAACCGGCGAAGCTACTGCTCTATGCAGCTCTGCCTCACTTTGCTGGCTCCGGCAGAGGCGGCAAAGCAATCTGCTTCTTTTTCTTCTTCCTCTTCCTCCTCTTCATCTTCCTCCGGCGCACACATACAGCTCTCGAAACCGCACCTGCTGTGTAAAGGTATACTGACACGCAGACACGCCATACTGTCTATGGAAATGCAGATTGTGTAGCTCCACAAACAGGCAATGCACTTCAGCACAAGTCAGCGCCTACTGCCTTCGCCCAGGAAAATAGGTCATTGAAATGCCTTGCAAAACAACTAAGTGGTGCTTTTTTGCCCCCCAGTGGTTTGTGAGTGCATTGTCTCACACACCATGCACTGGAATGGGTTGGGATGTTATACAGAACTAGTGTTACACAGAGACCCAGAAGAAAACACGGAGGTGGAATTCAACTCACAGTATCTACAAAGCATCCGTCTATATTAATAGATTTGGCTTATAAGTGGCTCATAAAAAGATTATTTCATACGCCCTATGTGTCTAAATGTCCCAAAGTCAGGTTAGACAGTGCATTCGTGCTATAATCTGCATGCACTTTGAATCAGCGGAATGTTTAATTGACTGGAACACCTGCTATAATTAGGGATGTGCACACTTGCTCAAGTACCTGGTGCCAGTATTCAGGTACTGAAATTGTTATTCAGGTATGATATTTTGCATCACAGGGTGAAAGCATACAGGCAGACAATTCTGGCAATTCTGGCACTGGAACAAGCCATCAGATTTAAGGTGGAATGATTGGAGCATTTGATTTAGAAGCCAGAGAAAGTCAATTAAAAATGAATATCAACTGTGGACATTGATAGTTTGGTTTCTTGGGACGGGTATTAAAAGTGCCAACATCATCTTCATGGCCTGGAACAGTAGATTTCTGCACATAGCCTGTTATATGCATATATCAATAAAGGCATATCTTATCTTATCTTATATATATATATATATATATATATATATATATATATATATATATATATATATATATACAGGGTTTGGACAATTAAAGTGAAACACCTGTATTTTTAGTGTGGGAGGTCTCTTGTCTAAATTGGAACAGACTGGGTGGCCAATCTTCATTAATTGCACATTGCACCAGTATCAGAGTGTGAAGGTTCAGTTAGCAGGTAAGAGCACAGTTTTGCTCAAAATACTGCAATGCACACAACATTATGGGTGACATACCAGAGTTCCAAAGAGGACAAACTGTTGGTGCACGTCTTGCTGGCGCATCTGTGACCAAGACAGCAAGTCTTTGTGATGTATCAAGAGCCACGGTATCCAGGGTAATGTCAGCATACCACCAAGAAGGACGAACCTCCACCAGCATCACGTAGTGACCTGGCCACTATCCTGCAAGAAGAATGGCTTAAACTCCCTCTGACCACTGTGCAGGACGCAGTATATGTCATTCCCAAGACGAACTGACGCTGTATTGGCCGCAAAAGGAGGCCCTACACCATACTAATAAATGGTTGTGGTCGAAAACCAGGTGTTTCAGTTTCATTGTCCAACCCCATATATATATACACTCAATCAAAAAGTAGTTACACAAATACTCGCACCCAGAAGGAATCAGCTGACAGGAATGAAACAGGAGACATCAGGAGACATGCAAATGATTCAAGTCTCAGGCTCAGCTGCGCATGTGACATAAGCAAAGACTGGCAATATCGCTATACCTGACTGACCCCAGAGCCATTATGGTAGACCTTCAACGAGCAGTGATGTCCTACACACCACATCAATGTCACCAAAGATTTCAATGGTTTTGTGCCAGACTGTCATGGAGTGACTCAGAATGGCAGCGGGTCATCTTCAGTGACTAGTCCTGCTTTTGTCTTGGTGGAGACGACCAACAAACCTGTGTGTGGAGACACCGTGGTATTGTTGTCCTGTGTCACACGTCCAGAAAGGCCTGGTGTCACTCCACTACCACACAATCTGCAGGAACTGTGTGAGGATATTCAAGCTGAATGGGATGGTTTATCACAGGACACCATTAGGAACCTCTACAACTCCATGCTGAGATGGTGGCCCGTCGCCATCCTGAGAAACACTACTTCTGTATGTGTAGCTCAATAAATATTGATCATATTAGTCTAAATTGATCACAATTTATTGATCCTGGTAACCTTTATCTTCCTTCCCAACAGCACTGCCATCCCACACTTCCTTCCGGGTGCAACTATTCTTTTGGTGATGAGTGTATATATATGTATTACTGTCCAAAGAAAAACAAGCATCTCCAAAATGGTAACATTACAGGAGAGGGCAAAAACCTCATACGACTTTAATGGAAGTCAATGGAACCATTGCAAGCAATTTAGGGCCATTTCTGTTGCTCCATTTATCATGAACTCTTCACACAGTGTGAACATCAGCTGCTCAAATGATGCATAAAAGTAAAAATCGACAAAATGGAGGTCTATTGCCTTTAAAGGCCACTGCAGCTTGCTTTATTGACACACCACACAGTCAACGATATAGACCGCCTTTAAAACACTAAGACAACATTTATCTTTCCCCATCAAAGCTCGCATAAATCAATAACATCCACACCATCATTACTATCGATGCGTTAGCATTGATCGTTTTGAGGGAAAGGCCATCACAGAGAGTATTCTCCAGCTCCCCATGTAGACTCCACATCTGCACATGCATACCCACACGTAGCGCTCAGCACAGTGGTATTATAATTCAGGGAGCTGCCACAGGTGTAGCCCCAGCACACTGATAATGCCAGTTATGAAATACATTATGCGCCTCAAATTAGGTATGGAGAGCAACCTTGGCTCCACTTCTGACAATTAGCCCATTCACACCACGAGCGCGGTCAGATGAAAGGCTGCAAATGACGGGTATGAAATTCAAATAGCCCACTCCGCTAGTTAGAGAAGCACGATGGCAATCTCACAGTTTATGATTTACATAGAATTACCTCACAGCTGGCCGAGCTGGGTCCGCGACCCAGGCAATAATGGTTCCCTGTAGACCACAGTGTTTTAACACACTGTTAAACGATATTTACGCATGGATAAGTTCAACCCGAATCGAGCGGAGTACGGGTGCTGCTGCGAGTTCTTTAATAAGTGATCTGTGTAATTACATTCCAGTTTAATGATATATCTCTGCCTTTAAACAGAGCAGGGCAATGTTTGCATATCCACGCCTCACTTCACAAAACTGCAAATGCACAAACAGCCAGGTTAGAATGCAATGGCAACGCAGCAGGCAATGGTTCGTATGCCCTCTTTATTTAATTGGCTGATCTGGCTGGGTTTCCAAGCTGACCTGGACTATGTTATACCAATGAAACCCCTTTTTTACAAGAGCTATAAAAATTAATATTCATATTCTGCCTTTTAGGGGTCACGCTGTTAAACTACGCTATATCATCACTGTCCATGAATAGACGAGTTTGCCCAAAATGGCAACTTTACAGAAGAGGATAAAAATCTACTTTAATTATAATGTAAGTCAATGGAACCAAACAGATTTCAAAGCAGTCCCAGGCCATTTCCATGGTCTTCTCTGCAAATGTTTTTGTTTGAGATGTTTACACCATTCCAACTTTAAAATGTTCAGTCTGACGAGAATGTTGTGAATGTATACAATACATAAGGACTACAACCAACCTGGGGTAGAATTGTTAGCATTTTGTCTTTTTTAAAGCAATTTTTGAACCATTTTTTTCCAATTATCACGAAATGAAATTAAATCCACAATTTAAATGGGTTATAAGAGTTTTCAAATGATGAGAAAAAGTTTGGAAATGAAATTTTCACACAGTGTAAACAGCAGCTGCTATGTTCAGAAAAGCCAATTAAAAAAATCGATAAAATCCACAAAAATTGAGGTTTTTGGAACAGCGACAACATATTTCTTCAGTAATGTTGAGCAAATATATAAGCAAAATATATTGAAATGAAAACTGGTTGACAAAACTTGGGCGTGTAGGATTTCTATCTTGGCAGGTCAACAGCAAGCCAATTTTTTCAAATGTGTTTTTATTGTGCCAATTATACATAACCGATATGAAGGAAGCTGCATGATGTTTGTTTTATCTCAACACAGCCATCTTGTGGAGAGGCGTGAATTCTATTCCATAGCAGGTGGTTCTGACCTTCCCCCTGTCATTCTTCATTGCTCATTAGCAGCTCAATACAAAATTTCCTCCTCAAAGAGCCAGCGGTGTCCTCGCTAATGTCCTAGTTAATCTAATCTCATATGCTTACATTAATTAAAACACCATAAACATTCATTTCCAATCCAAGTGGGCACATGAGGACCAGAAAGACTCTACAGGGCCCATACCATGATTATTAGATGCTGTATATAAACACTATTAGGGAGTTTTCACACTAGAGCTAGTTTCTGGACACAGGACCGCTTGCTCAGCGAGTTCAGTATGCTGGGTCAAGTGTGAAAGCTGTTTTCAAGCCCCGGAGCAGTCTGGAGCTTCGACTCATTGCGTTACAGCCCTTGGTGATGACTGGAATAGTGATGGACAAAAAGTGATGATAATAAAAAGCAGCATAAAGATGAAGCTAGTGCCCACCATTCTGCAAATCTACATGAGGAGAAGTGGCATGTTGTCACTGAATTGTGCAATTGATTTGCTTTCTTTGTGAAATCAAACCAGCCGTAATGACCCTCTCCCTGAAATGAGCCCAGACTTAGTCCTGGGTGTTGACTGACGTATTCATGACAAGCGTGAAAATGCCCCTTAAACATTCCAAACATGCCATTTACTGCCCAGCTCCTACAGTCCATATATCGAATCTGAATTGCCAACACAGCCTGACGTCAATTTACCCATTCCATGTAAAGCAGTTTAGCCCCGCCCACTCAATTCAGAGTTGTAATAGTCTGGCTAATTCTATCCCACTAGCGTTTAGCTTGTTGCATGTGGCTGTACATGTTTCAGGAAAGCTAGCTAGTTTTGAAAAATATATTATTATTGATGAACACATTTGTATGGAAACCTAACTTCTTACATTCATACTTATTCAGCAGTTAGCATGCTAGCTAACCTAGCTAGCTATCATAAGAGTCACCAACAACATCCGCTACTTTCTTCCACACTAAAATATGATCCATTCAGTCACAAGTGACTCATTTTCAGTCTGCTAAACCTCTATATTATAATACTTGATAAGCCCATCAGCATGTAAATATTTCATGATGTATGGACTAATAAAAATAAGCTTTCCTTCAAATGTATATGTACAAAACTGCATTAAATACAACGGTTATGAAGAAATGGTTCCCTTCCACATTTACCAACAAAAAGTTCAGAGAGCAGAATCTGGGTACCTCAGACCACTGTGTCTGATTAGTACAAATTATTTTTTGAGCCACTTACAATGTCATAACTAATTTACATAAAGTTGAAAATTTCAACTTGATTATTCTTGAACTCACTTCTCGCAACTCATACAGGAAATGACTGGCTGCTTGTCACTCTGTGAATGAAGTTTATGACTGTGTTCATAGTGAGATGTCAAACTTCACATATGGGAAATAAATTAGGATCTGACTGAATAGAATATAGCATAATTATATTAAGCTATTTATGAATGTATTTATTGGAGAGCCAACAAGCACAGCCTGTCTCAACTGTTTCTAATTAAAGCGACTGCAGTCAGTGTAGTGAGGACACGGATGCTATTCATACCAGCAATTGATCCAATAGCAGGGGTCATAATAGTTCAAACTGTCGTTATAAGAGCAAAACCGTATAACCTTTAAGGAAATGGTGTCTTTATTCCAGCTCTCTGGACAGAAATTTAGTCACCTTGAGTCTTTAGGGTGGTAGTAACTGTAGGCTCCTGCAGATGGCGCTGCATAAGGATTATACAGATATGAATACCTGTGAGGTGTGAGTGATGGGATCCATAGATTGAGAAGAGGTGCTACAGTGCAGGGAATGTCTCTTTCTATGTGTGGTAAATGGCTCCAGAGCAGATGTTAACGATTGGCTGAAAGGAGGGACTGCATGTGGGCGTGGCCAAAGACCATAGTGTGAAGGAAGTAGCTGAATCTGCAGGTGTATGGAAGCGTACGGTCATACAGGTCTACCAGCAGTGGCTAAAATCCCAGTCTACAGGACATGCTCCTCAGAACTGTGCCAGGGAAGGCATCCACCAAATCTGGCCCAACTGCGCAATTATTTGGCGCAAGAGTGTCTGAACACTGATGTGGCCTACATCCTGAAACTTGTCCAGTCCATACCCAGTCCAATCACAGCTGCTATCCGTGCCGATGAAGGTGTTACATGCTATTAGGTACGTTCCAGCCTGTATACTACAATAAGTGAAAGCCCCAGGTGTCCCGTGTGTCGTGCAAAGGATTCATGATGTATAGGCCAGTAGAAATGATCCAAAATGACTCTCATCACATTAACATCCATACAATTCAAACAGACTTTCTTTCTTCTATGTAATTCTCAATTTCCAAGATGCAAGGGTTTGTTATGGTGGAGATAATACGGCTATTGCAATATATTAGTCATGCAAATAGAGGCAATAGGGAAATTCAGCTAGACTAATAACAACCCACCCACATGAAGTATTTCTGAGCGGAGGAATTCTAATGGTCCTCCAGTGTTTTGTGCGTGTTTCCCTTGGCTTGTTACATTCCGGCTAGAAACAAACCTCTGCCATGGCCCAAACCTCTGCCAGAAATAAGACATATTACAAGTCACATAGGAGGAATCTAGAATTGACCATTTCCAGAGCGAGAAGAGGATAAGATGGTGACACGTACAGGAAGGGGCTGCCAAATGATGTCTTTCCCTCTACGGGCGCACTGTCTGCCGGACAACATCTCATATTGATAATAACATTGCGGCAGAAGGTAAATGGAGTTTGTTAGAGCAGGTGACAGCGTGAGGTGACCTTATCAATCTGTGATAAACTGGAAATGGGAAACAGAAATCAAAACGGCAGGCCAGACAGGCCACCCCAGCTGCTGCTCTCCGCTCCGGAGGCAGAATGAATTGCTGTGTTCAGGAGGCGGTAAATAAAGCAAGTCTTGGACCAATACAGCAAGCCCTACAGTTTTGCTCGGCAAAGGGCATCCGTTTAAAAACTCACATCTGCCCAAACCAACGAGGTAAACAACAACACATTTAAGGGGTTTGCAGCGTTTAGGCTGCTCTCGCCACTTTGCAACCCTTTGCAGTCTCAGGCTTGTTGTTATTTGGAGCTCATAGCTACGGTTCAATCAAAAATCTAACATATGCAGTTCCCCCTTATCTCGAATGCAGACAGTCAGCCGAGATGTGATGGATGTCTGGAGTTGGGTTCTTTAGCTTCTCCACTGGATCTACAAGGCTAATGTGGCTTACAAATAAAGAAAGCTTATAAGCATTAATTAGCCTTGTGCAGACTGCGCATCGTCGCTTCATCTCCAGTTCCTTCCATTTCTATTTTTCTGCATCATTTGAGCACAGCAGCTGTCCTTTACATCATGTCACAGTTGCATGATGAATGGACCAACAGAAATGGTCTGAAATTACTTGGGAGGGGGAAAAAATCTCATTATATTGACATCCATTAAAAGTGCAGGCGGCTTTTGCCTTCTCCCTTTAAAGTTCCATTCTGGAGATGCAGAGCTAAAAGTTTGGTTTTTCTGGACCTAGAGTTTGGAGCATTTTGATTGGCTACCACCGGGTGCCCTCCAGCCACATAAAGACTAATTATATTTTGAGTAGCTAGCCTCTGTTACCCCTCGCTTCTGATCATGATAAAGAGCATAATGCCATGGTTAGACCAAAAGCTAGTGTCTACATAATGGTGACCTTACAGCAGGTGAACTTAAAAGGAGGCGAATGTTACAGGATGTTTAGCCAAGTCATTCTGGACGGTTTGTTTAGGTTCATTAATGTATTGGTAAATATGAACACACTGTAAAATCCAATTGGGTTTTTCAGGTTATGGATTAAAGTAAGATGCAACAAAACCAACGGTGATGATAAACTCACTGGGAAAACAATTAGTCATCTGTGACCTCATAGCATGTAATACCTTAACAAGCATGGAAACAGCTGTGAATCCAAACGGCTGGGAAGCCTACTGTATACTCATGTTTACATACTGTTCCCATATTATCTCTACCTCAGATGCTATTTTTATTGTGTACATACTGTCTACTTGCACTACTCTTACAGTTCAATCATTCATTTGTTACTGCTCTATACATACATACAGGAGTTGGACGATGAAACTGAAACACCTGGTTTTAGACCACAATCATTTATTAGTATGGTGTAGGGCCTCCTTTTGCGGCCAATACAGCGTCAGTTGGTCTTGGGAATGACATATACTGCGTCCTGCACAGTGGTCAGAGGGAGTTTAAGCCATTCTTCTTGCAGGATAGTGGCCAGGTCACTACGTGATGCTGGTGGAGGTTCGTCCTTCTTGGTGGTATGCTAACATTACCCTGGATACCGTGGCTCTTGATACATCACAAAGACTTGCTGTCTTGGTCACAGATGCGCCAGCAAGACGTGCACCAACAATCTGTCCTCTTTTGAACTCTGGTATGTCACCCATAATGCTGTGTGCATTGCAGTATTTTGAGCAGAACTGTGCTCTTACCTGCTAACTGAACCTTCACACTCTGCTCTTACTGGTGCAATGTGCAGTTAATGAAGATTGGCCACCAGGCTGGTCCAATTTAGCCATGAGACCTCCCACACTAAAATGACAGGTGTTTCAGTTTCATTGTCCAACCCCTGTATATATGCATATAGATATGATTATATTCTGTGTATATATTTATTACTACGGCTCTTTATGTAAATAATACTGGACTTTCACTTCTGGTTAGATGCTAACTGCATTTCATTAGTTCTGTACCGGTACTCTGCACAATGACAAAGTTGAATCTAATCTAATCTAATCTGGCATGTACTGGACAAGTTTTGATATTCAGACACTCCTGGATCAAATCGAATTGTGCTGTTGGACCAGATTTGGTGGATGCCTTCCCTGGCACAATTCCAAGGAGAATTCCCTGTAGACTGGGATTTTACCCACTGCTGGTAGACCCGTATGACCACATGTTACCATATACCTGCAGATTCAGCCACTTCCTTCACACTATGGTCTTTGGCCACGCCCGAATGCAGTCACTCCTTTTAGCCAAACATTAACATCTGCTCTGGAGACATTTTCCACACATGGAACGAGACATTCCCTGTACTGTAGCACCACATTCAAATGAATCAAATTAACCTTTTAAATGAAATTAGACTTGTTTCTAATTTGTGAGGAAAGTTGCACCTAATGTCAAAAAAATTAATAAATAAAATTAAGCAAAAAAAAAACAATTTTTCGTAGTTTTCATACATACAGTATGAGCTTTTTGCAAAAGGGCTTGATGCACTGAACTTGCTTGATTTGAACGTGTAAATAATTTCCACATGAATAAAACATATTACACCATAAAACTGAAGTAAAACTGAGTAAACTGAAACAACACTGGCATAATACATTTAATAATTTTTCATAATAATTTTTCAAAAATGTATGTTTTCCCATGGTAGGTCGCAAAATACAGAGAAACACATGTCTGAATATTTAAAGGAGGGCTTATGGACGGCTTTTCCTAACAGTTGGGCCCATCCTCCAGCTTCTGGTGCTAGACAGGCAGAGAAGGAACGAACCAGAGCTTAGAGCCATGGGGAATAACACCCAACAACAGCAGGCCATGGCCGAGGGCAGAAAGGGATCACGAGCAGCCAGTCCTTGGAACCTAATTGCAGAGGTGGTGGAAGTTTAGCCTTGAGGTTGCCGGGCTTAGAGAGACTACTGGGAGACAGTTCCTGAAGGAAAAGGACGTGGGCTGAGGTTATCCTTGCTATAAACTACAATAAGCTGTGAGTGAGTGTGTGTGCGCGAGTGTGTGGATATGATTGACTCGGGTGGAGGAGGCGCGTTGTACAATCAAATGAAAATTATATGTTCTCTGCTTCGCTGCCTACCTGGGCTTGAGTGATGTTTTCATTATGTTTGGTGCTGACAACCTATAGTTCATGTTTTCCGTTCTTTCTCTTGTCCGGAATACCAATTAATACAGCATGCCCACGGCAATTTGTGAGACAACATATTGATAACATGTATTTCACATGATCAGTCAAAGACGGTGATTAAAAACTACAATTTATAGATCCAACCATATATCTTGTTGGGCCAACAATGTTGGGATTGCACCGATATGTCAGCCAAAGGCCTGCTAATAAGGCACTGAAATTTACTGGCTTGTTTGGAAGGTTGTAACAAACCAGCTATGCTATGCTATGCTATGCTAACAGCTTAGCCATGGTGGATGAAGCACACAAACCATGTAGCTAAGTTAAAGAAGGTCAAATATTCCTCCAGTGAAAGTTCATCCCTTCAAACCTCCAGTGGTAAAGTAAAAGCACTACTGTATGTACCTTCAAATGTACTGAAGTATGGAGAGTAACAGGAACATGATTTATTATGGCTCTAATGTCCTATTATCATTTCTGGAACAAGATTCGTGGTCACCTCAGTGTAGGTGAAGAAACTCTAGTGTCTCTCAGTCCACCTGTCTTTAATATATTTACATTGAGGCATTTACCTGGCGATCTTATCCAGAGCGGCTTATAAGGTTAGTGGTATTACCAGGAGGCAGTGCAGTGTTAGGAGTCTTGCCCAAGGACTCTTATTGGTGTAGCTCAGCATTTGCTACCTAGACTGGGATTCAAACCCTGCCTAACTAATTGGGTGGTAGCTCCATGGTGGGTAGTGGTGTTAACCACTGAGCCACACCAGCCATAGAATATAATAGAAGCTCATTAATTAGTCTGACACTGACGTATATTCAAATGATCATAATCGCAGAACACCAAAGGAGAACAATTTCCATTAGTTAGAACCAAGCTCTGTCCAACAGGTCAAAACAAGCTCAAAGCGAAGTGACCACTGTGCCCTGATTGGTGGGCTTGCTTCACGCATCTGTCATTTGGACTACAGGCCATGGCTACTAATAGAAGCTTCTCCTTCTGTTTATCTTAATAAGCTTTACTGTAGAATGAAAGTGAAGACATTAACTATAAACTAGCCCTCATGGAATTATACAGTCCACCTTAAACACCTCCAGAGTGGACCTTTACAGGAGGAGGAACCAGCTTCCTTACCCTGCAGTGGAGCTGATAGAACAAGGTTTATTACTAAGCAGGTTTGGAGCGATCCTATTGGTCGGTCCATCATGAATATTCACTAACCTGAAAGGAGAACTAGAGCTTTTACACTGTGCAGAAAAAGAGATCAAAGTTTTGTAGAGTCTTTAGAATAAAAAGCAACATCCATTTAGTTGGGCGAGTCTAAACTTTTGAGTGGTACTGTAGTTGTGGATGGACAGTCTGGTCATGCACTGCAGATGTCACCATTCCTATTAAACTCTATCAAAGTCACTTAGATCTTTATTCTTTTGACATCTCGATCCAAACGCACCTTGATCAAGGTTGATTGGACCTGCCCAGCATGGTAGGATGTTAATTACTTAACTGTGCCATGCACTACACCTGTCTGAAAGCATCTATACTTGTTCCTCCATTCATTATTCCATGTTTGGTTTTGTTCTCCTTTCAATCTGCCAAACGTCCGTGCAGTACCGGCTCCACCCAATAAGCAGCTGCTTAGGGCTTATTGGCTGCCATGGAGCCCCAAAAAAAATAAATAAAAAATAAAAAAAAACTTTGTTGTCCACAGCCCTCATCAGACTGGATTGGTTTTACATGGGGAGTTGTGATGATGTCATTTTTACTGGCATTAATTTTATGTCAGTCATTATTATGGAATGAGCGTTCCCGCATCAGTAAAGCTTCTGGCACCTTCTATAAAGTGAGCGGTAGAAATAACCCAAGGTTATATTAATCCCATGCGAATTGACATGTCTATAAAAATGCTATCATATTCTGTGGTAAAAGGAGTTTCTTAAGTATGGAGGCACTCAAAGAAGCATTTACCTGTGTTCCCTGTGGCTAAAATGGAGCTGATAGGTAATGTCCTCCTCGAGCCTACAGCTCTTAAAATATTAAAAGACATAAAAATACTGAAGAAACATTTTAGGCAGTAAGCTTGACTGATTCGGCTGTAAACTCCCAAACAAAAGACAAAGCCAGCGACACATTGCTTTCACTTTAAAGAACAATGACACTATGTCTCCATGAAAATCTAATAGCAGTTAATGCTAAAGATGCTGGAGTGAGAGGGGGAGAGCATTTAAACCCAAGAAGGACAAACAGTTATTAACAATAATGTTATGGACAACATGTAGTAGTGGACAGTGGTGTACAGTAACTCAGTAAGTGTAATGCGTTAGTGTACTGTAAGTAGTGTGTTGGTGTACAGTAACTCAGTAAGTGTAATGCGTTAGTGTGCTGTAAGTAGCGTGTTGGTGTACGGTAACTCAGTAAGTGTAATGTGTTAGTGTACTGTAAGTAGTGTGTTGGTGTACAGTAACTCAGTAAGTGTAATGCGTTAGTGTGCTGTAAGTAGCGTGTTGGTGTACAGTAACTCAGTAAGTGTAATGCGTTAGTGTGCTGTAAGTAGTGTGTTGGTGTACAGTAACTCAGTAAGTGTAATGCGTTAGTGTGCTGTAAGTAGCGTGTTGGTGTACAGTAACTCAGTAAGTGTAATGTGTTAGTGTACTGTAAGTAGTGTGTTGGTGTACAGTAACTCAGTAAGTGTAATGTGTTAGTGTACTGTAAGTAGCGTGTTGGTGTACAGTAACTCAGTAAGTGTAATGTGTTAGTGTACTGTAAGTAGTGTGTTGGTGTACAGTAACTCAGTAAGTGTAATGTGTTAGTGTACTGTAAGTAGTGTGTTGGTGTACAGTAACTCAGTAAGTGTAATGTGTTAGTGTACTGTAAGTAGTGTGTTGGTGTACAGTAACTCAGTAAGTGTAATGTGTTAGTGTACTGTAAGTAGTGTGTTGGTGTACAGTAACTCAGTAAGTGTAATGTGGTAGTGTGCTGTAAGTAGTGTGTTGGTGTACAGTAACTCAGTAAATGTAATGTGGTAGGGTACTGTAAGTAGTGTGTTGGTGTACAGTAACTCAGTAAGTGTAATGTGTTAGTGTACTGTAAGTAGCGTGTTGGTGTACAGTAACTCAGTGTGTACAGTAACTCGGTAAGTATAATGCGTTAGTGTACTGTAAGTAGTGTGTAGGTGTACAGTAACTCAGTGTGTACAGTAACTCGGTAAGTATAATGCGTTAGTGTACTGTAAGTAGTGTGTTGGTGTATATCATGTCTTGTTCCAGAAATGATAATAGGACATTAGAGCCATGATAAATCATGCTCCTGTTACTCTCCATGCTTAAGTACATTTAAAGGTACATACTTTAGTACTGTTACTCCAGTGGAGGTCTAAAGGGAGGAACTTCTACTGACACTGGAGGAGTATTTTCCCTCTTCCTTAAATCAACTATATGCTTGGTGTACCTTGTCCACCACTGGTAGTGAATCTGGTGTCTGGGTGATATTTCTCAGCTTCACAAAACCTGACAACAAACCCTGACACAGTGAACTCCCCTTACAGCAGCTTTTAATGACTTCCTCTGTTAATCCAGGTTTAGCGATTAATCCTTATGTGCACCCAGATGATGTTTATAATGAACAGGCAATCGTGTGAAACATGGAGCTGCCAAAGAAGGAAAAAGAAGTAAATGCTATCTAAATGTGCAGAAAACAAGGCTTTCGTTTATAAGCAGAAAAGCAATACTGCCATCACAGCCGGCAGGGCTATGTGTACTAAACTTGCAGATAGCTGTGCAAGAAATACGACATGATGAAACAGAGCCCTAGATCAAGATGGCTCAAAAAGTTACTAGTGAGTTGAACTGTATACCCTCAGTAGGCATTGCCATTTCAGTTTTAGAGTGCACCAGCTAATACATGGTAATCCTAATATGGTTGCTGTCAAAAGAAAAACATGTATCTCCAAAACGGCAACTTTACAGGGGAGGCCAAAAACCTCATTTAACTTTAATGTAAGTCAATGGAACCAAAAACCTTGTGGAATAGTTTTGGGCCATTTCTGTTGGTCCGTTTATCATAAGATTCTCACTCAGTGTAAACAGCAGCTGGTGTGTTCAAATGATGCAATGGACAAAAGTGGAGATTCATGTTTTTCATTGGAGAGCAACGATATGTAAAACACCATCCTAATATGGTTGCTATTAAAAGAGAAGCATGCATCTCCATTTTTGCAGATTGTCTAGCTTTTGACCTGCCGTTTACACTGTCTGCAAATCTCAAGCTGAATAGACCAACAGAAATAGCCTAAATACATCTGGTTCCATTGACTTCCATTACGGAAATGTAGAATACTTGAGCAGCTTGTGTGGTTCCCACTTCCTGGTAGGCTGTAGTTTGTGGTCAGTATGGGAGGAACAACACATAGAGGAGTACCAGGCAATATGGTTGTGGATTAGACTTTGGGGATCTGCCCTGAATGGGATACATGCAGTTTGGTGGCCGTAGGCTGAAAGGAATCAATAGGGTTTGGGTAGGGCCTAAAATGAATGGGATCATGAGAAACAAGGGATGGCAAAAAAGAGAGACAGCTAAGTGTGGGTCAGAGCAACATTGAAGTCATGCTCAGGGGGTGGGGCAAAGCAGAAAGACAGTAGATTGGCATGTACTTTTCCAATTGTTTCTATTCATTCCTTAATTGGGGTGGGGGTTCGATTAAAAAGCTGTGTAGAAGGACATCATTTCAGATCAGACTAAACATTCCAAACTGAGAGAGTAGTTAGCAGACAAAGTCACTTGAGCAAGAAGAACAAGAAAAAGAAAACCAGGAATATATCAGATAACAATACATTGTGCATTGTTTTGTATTAGTTACATTGTAATTACTACGTTATTACATAATAACTACATATTTTATTTATTAAATTAGTAAAATTAAAAATAGTTACATAGTAATTGCATGATAATTACATCTGTATTATTATTCCAATCATATTCCAATCAATATTATGTTTTAATTCCCATTTGTTTTGAGCTGGCTAAAACCAGCCTGTTCCCAATGCCAATGCTCACAAACCCACTTGTAGTTACTGGTCTCTTTCTGGAAGGAACGGTTTAGTCCTGAGCTTGAAGGCTCACCACCTCCATCCCCTCAAATGTTCAGTAAGGCCAGAAATGCACTGTCAGGATCTGGTGCTGTGCTCACAGGGTGCCTAAACATCTGACAGACATCTAAGCATGATCTCCTCGTAACCTTTCTAGGATCTGCCGGAGGTAAAAAAGCTTTAGGGCCAAAAAGAGGAGGAAGAAGGTAATAAAACCCGAGCGTAAGCAGCCACAGCCATGGAAATGCAAAGTAATTACAGCCAAACAATTTAGATATAATGAGGTCTGAATGCCATCTGATAAACACACCCACCCACACACACATACACAATGTAACCCGCACACACAAAAGCACACACACACACACACACCTCCAGAAAGCAGACACATTAATGGAGGCACTCAATCAAAGTCTATAGACCTCAGCTAAAGCCACAGCGAGCCCGGGTCTGAGTCATTGCAGATGCTTAATTACTGTTTTATTGATATTGGATGAGACTATGCGGACTACAAATTAGCTAACAGGTCAGGCAAAGCCTTATGCACACATATCATATACGTAGCCACCATATGCTAACTAATAATTAACTCCAAATGCGAAAACAATACTGGCTGAAATTTACCTAGGACTCATAAATCCTACAAAACACTACACAGTGCAGTTTTAATGGCAGATTCGTGCGGAATTACGGTCATGTTGTCAAAGCGCCCTCTCCAACTTAAATTGGAATTCCATTGATTCCAAAATTTCTTAAACCATTGAGAGGCAAGCAAAGCCATTCCAAGGGGTCTGATGTAATTTTGGTTGATTGTATAGAAATGCAGTGGTGGTGATGGGACCCAGGGGTCACAATGGTTCTACAAAACAAATATAGCAAAATGATCTTCTATCCATAAACACCAATGAACTGAAATGTGTTCAGAGTTTTTCTATGAAACACTGGCAACAGGAAAAAACACTGTTCATGAAAAATAAGGCTGTATGGGGGTGTTTTTGACCAAAAATTGTAAAAATGATATTTTAGGCATTAGGCAGCACATAGACTCATCAGCCATTCCATATGACAACCTTTTAAGGGGAAGCTTTCAGTGGCATTCAGCTCTTCAGAAATCTGGTTCTTATTACCACCACTGTGGGCCATGACAACAAGCATGGTATGATAATTATAGAATTTTGAAAACATAATTAATGGACGAAAACAGGCTGTCTGAATTGAAGCATAGCAGTATAGAATACACTTTCTATACCACAATATATACATTTACATGAATTTGTCATTTACATATAGACATGTATGTGTGTGTATATATATATATATATATACTGTAAAAAACCTGAACCAAGCCGCCTGAACCATGAATCGATGACCATATAATGTTACATTCAATTCAATTCAATTCAATTCAATTCAATTCAATTCAACTTTATTGTCATTATACCAATACAGGGTTGTACAATATAAAGAAACACTGTCAGGCTCCTTCTCCAGTGAAGTTGAATAATATATATATATATATATATATAGTGTAGTGCAAAGGCAATAGACAAAAAATGTGTGCGTACAGTACAGTACAGTACAATATATATATATATATATACACACACTTCTTTGACATTATAGCTTATGTAACATTATATGGCCATCTATTCATGGTTCAGGCTTTTGTTACTGTACCTTTAAGACTGAATTATGTAAATAAACCTGTTACTGATTGGCTGCCCCATGTTGCACTTCATTTACAAAAGCAGTCAGGCTAACCTGCTAAACACTAAACACACAGCTTCACTTCCATAGGCCAAATAGGTGGACGTATGTAAATGGACAAGTTTTTATGACATCACAGAAATTATTAATTTAAAAAAAATCAAAAAATGTAATATATATTAAAATATATCTTAATTGTCATTACATATGAACCTAAACTCACCTTGACAATAAGCACTTACTTATTAAATACGTTTCAGTATTCCATCATATAGGCCCTTTAAACTGACAGACATATGACTGATGTGTGAATGATATGTTGCATATTTTATATAGCAAGAATTTCTATGTTTTTGTTTTCTTAGTGAGCCGTTAAAATCTCCCAAAATCAGAATCAGCCACATGCTGACAGAGAGAAGAAGCCAGAAGATGTCAGTATAGCACAGGGAAAAGAGCCACACTGGCTGATTGTGAATATAAACCTCAAATTAAAACACCACACATGCTTCAGCATAACCCCACCACAGTCCACAGTGTGCCCTCATGGTCTCTCTCCCTCTCTCCCTCTCTGATCCTCAGAGAGCAGAAATCAGTGGACGGCATCTCTGGCCAGTGTAATTGATTATGTGTCTGCAGTTAATGAATGTAAATATGATTAACAGTGCTATATTCCCTGCAATAAAGGCCAGGTCAGTGGGAAGTGATGGATGGGGACTGGAGTGCAGAACTGAAAGGCAGAGGTGGTTCAGGCCTGTCACCAGCTCTGCCAAAACCCTTCCTCATAAACTGCTGCACTGCCACAGCCAACAGAGGTCTTCATTCATCAACACATCTAATTAAGTTGTCGAAAGCACTTATTATGTCAGGAGCACAAAGGGATCGATACACAGAGGCTAATTTGAAACATACAGATACTGCTAGCAGAAAGTATTTCTGTTCCCGGTTTCCTAGAGAGTAAAGCTTCAGTTTGGGTTATAGTATACGCTGTTCTGTGCATGCAGCCTCATTTATTACGGCAAAAGGCTTCCATTACATTTATGAAGCTATGATGACATTACAAGTGCCAAGTCTACTTTACCATATGACTTTAATCAGGTAAAGATAATTGTGCAATATAAATTGAATGTATAATAAACTGTAGGCTTTAATCTCGACTAAATCTGGTCATCCAGGGGTTAAACTGAGTAAAACGTGTGGTAGATCAAAAGAATCCAATAATTATCTCATTACTAATTGAATGCAGCTAATTATGCAAGATAAATAGAATGTGAATAGAACATAACTACATTATTACCTTAACTTTGTACACGGTTCAGTGTTATACATTGAATTCATAGCCAAAATGGCACTTCTAATTGACTCAGTTGACTAACGTGTGTTGGGCGTGTGGTGTAGATTATAGAAATGCAATAACTGTGTAATTCACATGCAAATAACTATGTATGTAACAACTGAGCAAATACATCTACAATTAAACATATACCACATATACAGGTCTAGATTTCTTAGAGGTTAAGCAGGATAAATGTGCTGTAGATCATATCATATATTCAATAATTCTATAATGAGGTGCATGAAAAACTTGCATGCATTACTGCAAAAAAATAATAAATCATAACAATAAATAATAAGAACAATAATTAAAACTGTGGACTGTGTAATAAACCATGTAATTGCTGATAAATAATTATGTAACACATATTGACTGTATAAGAGAATCACATAAGCTTTCAAGACTTACACTCAATAAAACACTCTGTAGATCCTATGACTATAATAACTATTAAATTTATTACATGTTTGCATGTGAAGTTTTCACATGCATCCTATAGGTTACATAAACTCAAAAACAGGGTAATTAACTATGTAATTACAAGAAAATAGTTATGCAGTAATAAATGGACATATAAACTCTAGACTTCTTAAGGGTTACATGGAATAAATGTGTTGTAGATCATAACAGTTCAATAATTGTGTATGATTTATGTATAATATTCTTTATTATAATTATGATAATTATTAATTCCAGATTTTAAATGCAATTTTTTTATAAATTATTTAAATTATTCATTGTGTCGTATAATGTAATTGCAAACAAACTATTATGCAATATACATTGGATTTATAGCAAAGTAACAAAAACATTTGAGGCATCAAATAAGCAAATGTTGTGGTAGACTCATAAAAAAAATAAAGACATATTAATATATATATATAATACACACTTATTATTTCTACTTCAGAAGTTATTATTGTGTACATGCTGTCTACTTGTACTACTCTTACAGTTCAAACATTCATGTATTGCTGTTTTTATACATACATATATATGCATATAGATATGCCTATATTATATGTATATATTTATTACTACGGCTCTTTATGTAAATGATACTGTATTTGCACTCCTAGTTAGATGCTAACTGCATTTCATAGGCTTTGTGCTTATACTCTGCACAATGACAAAGTTGAATTTAATCTAAATCTAATATATCTATCAACCAACTGTGTGTTCTTGATTATTTAAACATAACTGTAATAACTGTGTAATTACATAAACATTTATGTCCTACACATGGACTGTAGAGCAAAGTGACAAAAGCTCAGAAACAGCCAAATCTGCTGTAGATCATAATAATAGTCTCTAGGTGTTAGATATGGACTGTAGGTCATATGACTTCATTTTCAATTGTCTAGGTATGCAGCTATAAATCTAATAACTGTTACTAACTGTGCAATTACATTCAAATACTTATGCAACAATAATTGATGGTATAGCAGCTCTAGACTTTTAAGGGTTAAACCGAATATATGTGCTGTAGATAATGTAAAATAAATAATTATGTAATGGACCACATCATTAAATGCAAATAATTCAATAAGATAAGCTGTATAGCAACTCTGCATCTCTAACAGTCAAGAATAATAACACATGTTGTAGAAAAAAGCCATAACTGTTTAGGGAACTGTATGTAATTTCAGGCATGGTATTATGTAATATATGTTTAATGTATAGTAAATTAATTAATTAATTGGTAAATTAACCTGAATAAAACATGTGCTGTAGATGTATGAGTGTAATTATATTAGTTACTATGTAAATGCATGTAAGTAGTTTTGTTCTGTAAAGATGAACTAAGGTGTTCATTGACTAAGCATGCGTGCTTTAGATTGTATAAACCTAATAACTGTGTAATGACTATTAATTATGCAGTAACAACTGCGTAATAGCAATGTAATAAAACATGTAATTACAGACAAAGATATAGCTCTAGGCTTCTAGAGGTTAAACTGAACAAAACATGAGCTAAAGGTCATGTGACTAACTCTTCCGAGGTTTCAATTGACTATGTAGCTATAAATTTAATAACTTTGTTTTTAACTGTTTAATTACATGGGAATAATGACAACAATAATTAAACACATAGGAGCTGTAGATTGGTAAGGGTTAAACTGAATAAATGGTATTTGTAGATTACATTAATTTAAAAATTACATAATCGATGATAGTGCATTCTATCGTCTTATGGATTTAACCAGATATACTGTGTGGCATAAATCATATAAACCAAATATTATATTACAAATATTGAAATGCATTTATTTTAGAGTCTGGCAGGAAAGGCATTCCACCAACAGCGCTGCCTTTGACGTAAAAAGATTTTTACCCCCATCAGCGAGGTGTATAAACAGAACAAGAGGTGGAGAAACGCAGGCTGGGATGAAATAAATAAACCCACCTCAACTTCATCAGGGAGCTCCAACTCAGATGAGACGACTTGGCAATGAACATCAAACAGCATCATTTTGGCACATACATTTTCAATGGCATTAATGAATTAATTACTTTAATTAGCCTGCCAAGATACGTGTATGTGGTCTGTTCGGTAACTTTCACCGAGAGTCCCCAGACAACAGGCCCGGAAACTCTTTGATAATCAATTACAACAAATCCTGCTGCCACAGCGTCATACACTCTGAAATACAAAGCATGGCTGGAGCAGCACCTGGAGGGCTATCCGGAGGGTCCTCATCCTTCCACCACGTCTGCTCCCTGACACTATCTGCAGGAAGAAGAAGCACCTTGATGCTATCATCCCCAAACATCTGGGCTGGGGATTAATCGGAAAGAAGGGTCGCGCAAGTAACCTACGCTGAACTTTACCGTGGCCTGATTTAAAACTTAGCCTGCTCACTTTACGCTGATTGATAAGGAATCTATGCCATTGGCTGCCCGTGTCATATACAGCGGTGCTTATAAATCAGTGTAATTGTCCAGTTTCAGCATCAGTCATAGCTATCACCAGCAACAGCAGAGGCATGTTCACTTGTAGCTCATTGAAGCTAGCACCTGTTATTAACTGTTGGTTAGTTTTGTTGTAACATTTAACATGGTTTTGTCACTGTTTAAGATAGCGGGGAAGAAACAATGGGATTCAAAGGAATATCTGCACCCAGAAGGAGGTGTGGGATTGCAGGGCTGTTGGCACGAAAGATAAAGGTTACCAGGTTCAATAAATGATGATACATTTACGCCATTTAGCTGACGCTCTTATCCAGAGCGACTTACAATGTTAATCATATTACAGGAAGGCCAATGTAGTGTTAGGAGTCTTGCCCAAGGACTCTTATTGATGTAGCACAGCATAGTCACTCAGCCCGGGAATCAAACCCCAGCCTCCTACGTGTGGTGGTGGCTACTTGGCAGGTAGTGGTGTTATCTGCTGAGCTACACCAACCATACATACAATACATTTAGTCTGATATGGGCAATATTTATTAAGCTACACATACAGAAGTCTGTCTCTCAGTGTGATGGTGAGCCACCATGTTTGCTAAGACGTCTCTGCATGGAATTGTAGACGTGTCCTGTTCCTGCAGATTTTGTGGAAGGGGTAGAGTGACACCAGGCCTTGGGGACCTGTGACAACAAGTCACCCACACACGGATTCGTTGGACGTCTTCACCAAGACAAAGCGGGACTCGTCACTGAAGATGACCAGCTGCCATTCTGAGACACTCCATGACTGTCTGGCACGATATCGGGGGAGTCTTTGCCGATGTTGACGTGGTGTGAAGGACAGTCATTGTAAGGCTCTGCCAATGGTGCTGGCACTAACAGGATGACTCATGGAGGGCATCGCTGCTCGCTGAATGCCTACAATCGCGGCTGTCAGTCAGGTACAGACATATAGCCCATCCTTGCTTATGTCACATGTGTAGCCGAGCATGAAACTAGCGTAACAATACCAAACCTGCCCACCAAGTTTCATTCCTGTCGACTGATTCCATCTGGTGTAAGTATTTGTTCAACTGTTATTTTAAAGACGAGTGTAGAATGTAGAAAATTTATTGCATTGATATTTGGTTAAGTAAATAACTGTTGATGTTATTTTTATTGACAAATAAGCAATAATAATAATAATTACAACATCTTCTAAGTATTAAATCTAATTTTGATTTGACATATGATAGAGCGTATAGCATTATTGAGATGACCATCACAACCAGAACTAGGTCTGAGTTCGTGTTAGTCGATATGAATATGCGAGGTTGGCAGCTCTCAGGATTAGCCAAGTTAGAGAAATATTGGCAGTTGGCTGTTCACATATTTGGGCTGAAAACTGAATGATCCTGAAACAGAACCGCTCAATTTCCATAAACTAAACACAAAACAGTAATAATAATATGCACCTAGAAAATCAAGAAATGGAGAGTTACTGGAGCGTGTATAGTGATGGTCTCCCAGTTGCTAAATCTGCTAGCTCCCATAAATATCTCTGATTAGCATTAAAGCCAGGGAAGCCACACCTGTAACCAGATCATCTACACACTTTCAGTCTCCACCAGTTCTTCCAATACAGGTGGGTGCCCGTGATCATTAGCATAGTGTGGAGGTGGATGGTTTCTTAGTCCAGTGATAACGTCGTCATTCTGATTTACACAGTCCAAGTTGACCAAAAGGAATTACAAGCCTTATTCAGGGGGCATCACACTTTTGTTTACAACTGCACATAACTTGGGGGTTGGGTAAATGTAAAGACTCTTCATTATCACACATACAATTTATGAATCAAATCAAATCACTTTTATTGTCACGTCAAATTTTTCACAGGTGTGAAGGCGAGTGAAAAACTATGATATATGATGTATATGTATATATATGTATATCAATATTCTATGCCCTGTATATACCCTGCATCTCTCATCTTCCTCAGCTATATGGAAATGTGTACATCTGCATACATCATAGTTTTTATCCATAACTTTATATTACTGTTATACAAAAACTGTAAATTATATATATATATATATATATATATATATATATATATATATATAGTGAGGAAATAAGTATTTGAAGTTCTCCCACTTAGAAATCATGGAAGGTTCTGAAATTTTCATCTTAGGTGCATGTCCACTGTGAGAGACATAATCTAAAGAAAATCCGGAAATCACAATGTATGATTTTTTAATAATTTATTTGTGTGTTACTGCTGCTAATAAGTATTTGAACACCTGTGAAAATCAGTGTTAATATTTGGTACAGTAGCCTTTGTTTGCAATTACAGAGGTCCTTTAGTTGTTCACCAGGTGTGCACACACTGCAGCAGGGATTCTGGCCCATTCCTCCACACAGATCTCCTCCAGATCAGCCAGGTTTCTGGGCTGTCACTGAGACACACAGAGTTTGAGCTACCCCCAAAGATTTTCTATAGGGTTTAGGTCTGGAGACTGGCTAGGCCACTCCAGAACCTTGATATGCTTCTTACGGAGCCACTCCTTGGTTATCCTGGCTGTGTGCTTTGGGTCATTGTCATGTTGAAAGACCCAGCCATGACCCATCTTCAGTGCTCTAACTGAGGGAAGGAGGTTGTTCCACAAAATCTTGCAAAGTTGCAGGGTGTTCACTGGTGTTCACTGTATATATATATATATATATATATATATATATATATATATATATATATATATATATATATATATATATATATATATATACACACACACACACACAATATGGACCAGTTTATGACCAGGATTAAAGAACTGTGTATTAATAAGGTTCTTTAAGGTTCTAAAAGTACTTCCATGGCATGACTCCATAGTCCAAGTCCATTTTTAAGAGTTCTAGAGTTACTGGTTCCTTCACAAAACTGCTTGCATCTTTAAACCCAATTTATTTTTCCGATAACCGCACAATGTGATACTCTAATTCCCAGACAAGCCACCCCACCTCGCTTCTTGTTCTCTGGAGACAGTTGAGTATTTGATATCATAGACCCCACGCCCCCCGCACAAACACAGCTGCATAATCTCTCCTTTCAGACCGATCAGTTCTGATACCATCCAAATCAGAATTATCAGAGGTTACAATTTATCCATCTAAGGAATGTAAATGGAATGTAAAATCAGGATTATTTGCTCGGAAAGAGGCCGTCCCCTGAAGCATGCTCCAATTACAGTTGATTGCTGCGAGCTCTCAGCTTTCTGCCGCTGATTACGGACTGTATCGGCAGCTGCAGAAACTCCTACTCGCGTGGCTGCCCACTTTGGGAGGGGATGTTTGGTTGTGCGAGTGATTGGCCAACACAATGACAGAGCGTTTAAAACCGAGTCAGGAATGATTTGCCAAGTTCCAGTACGAAGATTGAAATTATACAGTGCCCCCAAACGCTAAATGCTAATCACTAAACATGCAAATGAATTTCAAACACATCACTAGTGCAGTTGGTGTTCATTTCAGGGTGCTTTTCTCACAGCACTCTGACTTAATGAAATTTGGGTTCTTAGAGGCCCAGTAAGAGTTGCCGTGACGGGCATGCTGGTTTCACACCATCAGATGCTAGCATGATAGCGGGACTATCAACAACATCACTTACGCTAAACACACTAACATCGCTGGTTCTTTCACGCCATAATCTATGCAAGGATCCAACACGAGCCACAACGCTGCCTGTAAAAGGATTGTGTTCAAAGGACTTGGCAGCTTTTATTAACTTCTCAGCAGGGCGGCACCATCTGAAAATATTGGTAATATTGTGGGGAGAAATTAATTCTCTGCAAGCACAAAATATCACAGTCATGCTAGTGCAAAAGTATGGAAGACCACTTCCACCGCTCAGAGAAAAAAAAAAAGGAAAAAAATACATACAGTATGTCATAATTATGACTTACTATTTTACAATTATGACTTACTGTCTCACAGTTATGAGTTACTTCCTCATAATTGACTTACTTTCTCATTAGTATGACTCTCATAATTATGACATTGCATCTCAAATATGACTTACTGCCTCACAATTATGACTTACTGTCTCACAGTTATGACTTACTGTCTCACAGATATGACTTACTGCCTCAGTTATGAGTTACTTCCTCATAATTGACTTACTTTCTCATTATTATGACTCTCATAATTATGACTTTGCATCTCAAATATGACTTACTGCCTCACAATTATGACTTACTGTCTCACAGTTATGACTTACTGTCTCACAGATGTGACTTACTGTCTCACAGTTATGACTTACTGTCTCACAGATGTGACTTACTGTCTCACAGATGTGACATACTATCTCACAGTTATGACTTACTGTCTCACAGTTATGACTTACTGTCTCACAGATATGACTTACTGCCTCAGTTATGAGTTACTTCCTCATAATTGACTTACTTTCTCATTATTATGACTCTCATAATTATGACTTTGCATCTCAAATATGACTTACTGCCTCACAATTATGACTTATTGTCTCACAGTTATGACTTACTGTCTCACAGATGTGACTTACTGTCTCACAGTTATGACTTACTTCCTCACAATTATGACTTACTGTCTCACAATTATGACTTACTGTCTCACAGTTATGACTTACTGTCTCACAATTACGACTTACTGTCTCACAGTTATGACTTCCTCACAATTATGACTTACTGTCTCACAGTTATGACTTACTGTCTCACAGTTTTGACTTACTTCCTCACAATTATGACTTACTGCCTCACAATTATGACTTACTGTCTCACAGTTATGACTTACTTCCTCACAATTATGACTTACTGTCTCACAGTTATGACTTACTGTCTCACAGTTATGACTTCCTCACAATTATGACTTACTGTCTCACAGATATGACCTACTTTCTCATAATTATGATTAGCATCTTTTAATTATGCCTTAATATCTAAATTCTGACTAACTATATGGCCTTTTTTTTAAGTGGCGAATACAAAATAATATCACAGTCGTGTAAGTGCAAAAGTAGCGAGGACCGTTTCTTCCACTTACAGAAAAAAAAAACCATCCAGTATGTCAATTATGACTTGCTTTCTCATGATTATGACTCACTGTCTCAATTATGACTCTCTATCTCATAATTATGACTATATTGTATCTTTTCTTTTTTCGAGTCAGAAATGAGCTTTCATACAAAAGAACCTAAAGAGCAGCTTACATATATCCAAGTAGTGTCCAGTCGAATCCTAGAGCTCATGGGAATTATAGTAAATATGAATGAACAAATGAAATTTGTCAGCTATTCTCAGTATACGGTGGTGATGCAGGTTAGGCTCCAGCATTTATGGCAGCTGTAACTCATCAGATATGTTAAATATTACATAATACATCCATATGTCTGTTAATTAAGAGTCTATCTACCAAAGTTGCTCAGTGTAGCTGCTGTTCTTTCTGCCTTTCTTATCTTTAGCCTAGATTTCTCAGAATTAAGAATTCAGTTCAAACTTGCATAATAAATAATAGCAACTATATGCATAATTGCTATTCTTAAGTAACTAGCATTGCTGGACTGGTCTGCCTCAGGGCCCTGCTGAAGGAAAATGGTTCACCCCTGTTGGTCTTTATAGCTTAATTCAGTCCAACACAACTGAATATCCTCCACTCAGTTTTATACTGGTTATACTCAGTGCACTAGAACACAATCTGAACAAGCAAGCCTACGGTGAAGCTAGACACACTCTCAGAAAACATTGCTCTCTCTGTGTATATTAGCTCGTGGCTAACACATTATTTTATAAACTTCATATTAACTTCATTCATAATTCATGATTTAATAAACTATGAATAAACTAAAAAACATTAATATAGAAACATAAGCTACGTTTCCATGTGTTCCTTTTTTGGCATGTCAAATCGAGACATCACTGCATTAAACCACATTATGAATTCTGTGAATTGTTACATCCTTAAAAATGGTCCATAACTGCTTGGAATAAAAGTCAATTACATTCAGTAAAAAATTATCAGAAAGTTAAAAACTGCTTTTTATGCTACTATAAAGTTATCATTGTGGATCTGGTTTGTTACAGTGTTATAAGAATGATACTGTGCTACTTTGGAGAGATTTTACACATTTGAGTAAAAACATGTTAATCCAAAAATGTAGTTTTGACTAGTGATTGCAGAATGTCCAACACCATTGTTATCCGATAGTATACTCTTCTTCTTACTCCTCTCGGAACACGTTTTTGTTTGAGATATTTACACCATTCCAACTAAAATGTTCAGTCTGGTCTTCAAACAAGCTTAAGTAAATTCTGGATTTTTCCCATTAACACTGAATGGGATGGAAATGGGCATGCTCATCTACTGCACTTCTGCTTTACCGACAGACATAATTTCTGATGCACCATCTCAGGGCAGCCACCCTCCTCCAACTCCGATTGGACTCATTCCATAGAGTCCAATCCATTTCAACCACCACCAAATCGTTAGCATTTTGTTAACTTTTTTTAAAGCAATTTTTGAACCATTTTTTCCCCCATTCATCACATTTCATAAAATCCACAAATCAAAATGTGTTACAGGAGCTTTCAAATGATGAGAAAAAGTTTGAAAAATGACTAAAGTGAAGAAGCTTTTCATGCGACATCAACGATTTGTTCTTTAATGCTCGAAACCTCAGAGAAGTGATTAATTCATCTCAAGAGTCCGGCCCCTCCACACATGCCCTGTCTAGGTAATTGCTTCTACTCATACATTCTGACACCAAATTGCAGACTTCTTTATTCAGCTTTCAGTCAACGAGATGTCCTGCCTTCTAAGAATAGCCTAATTAACGGCTTTCCAGCGGCAGGTTCGGGTCTGACACAATGAAATAAAAGTTTAAGGCTCTGATTCAACAACTACCGGGACCGTCCATTCTTTCTTTGGTAAGTTATCCATGCAGGAAAAAGGCCAGCACTGTTTTGCTATCCAGTCATTTAAAAGAAACATGGTTTGTCCACAGCTCCTGCGCTAAAAGCACATTGACAAGCAATCTATGTCCGACGCATTTAACTCCAAGTATGGACCTTATCAGATCCCATTAAATTAAGGGAGACAAACTCACCAAGTTATCGGCAATAAAGCGAACGCTGTCTACAGGCATTACCTATATTAGAATCTAATAGCCCTGGACCCCTCTAAGAAAATGAATAAGCTCCCCGAGACGCACAGCATATGAATAATTTAGGCCCCTTCGCTAACCTGGGCTGAATTAGACTGCGCGCTCGGGCTCAGCTCAGCTGCACAGTCATTCATATTCCTGTACAGTTCAACAGTCCCGCTAAAGGACCTCTTAACGTCCCTAAAGGAAACAGCATGTCTGTTCAGAGTGGAGCGCGCTCCTTACACGGGCTTCAGCGCTGTTTTAGCCGTGTTGGCGGTCTCTGAGGTTTCGGTGGTTTTAGCGGGAGTTCAAGGCCCAGGAACTTGAAGGCACTTGAGGTTCACCCTGGGAGTCGCATGAAAATGGGAAATTCATGCGAAACTTGTAGGGATGGCATGGAGATTCTCCTGGGATAAATGATGGCATGTGGTCAAAAATGACTCGCGCCAGTAGTTTTAGTGAACCCTCATGTCGTGTGCAACATAAGCAGAAATCAAAAGGCTTATTTTTCAATTCATATACAGGGATTCATAATAGGGAAAATGTAGACAGTAAAGCACTGGATTGAAGTAAATCTGCCACTGTCTTGGTGCTTAATGAAGTAATAATTGATTAATAAGCTCACCAGACAAAAATATTGTCACCTACATTTACGGCATTTAGCTTAGACTCTTATCCAGAGCGACTTACAAGGTTAATCATATTACAGGTAGGCCAGTGCAGTGTTAGGAGTCTTGCCCAAGGACTCTTATTGGTGTAGCACAGCATAGTCACCCAGACCGGCATTCGAACCCCAGTCTCCCACATGTGGTGGTGGCTCCCTAGAGACAAGGGTGTATCCGCTGAGCTACACCAACCATTACGTGTAGCTGAAACTCACCTAATAGCATGCTCTGCCTGCATGAGTACCAGTCACAGCTGTGACTGGATTTGGCATGAACAGGACAAGTTTCTGGATACAGGCCACATCAAGGTTCAGAGTTGGGTTGGAATTCTTGCATTAAAGAATTGGGAGCTGATTTGGTGGATGCCTTTCCTGCTGTTTGTCTTAGTATTCCAAGGAGTCCAGCAGGTTTTCAAGAGAACTGAAATCTGATAAGCCTGTGGGCCAGTCCAGATGTGTGAATGCTCCTGAATGTTCATCATGTCAATCAGTCACATTTGCAGCCCTGTGAACACAGGAACTGTCATCTTGGAATACCGGAATGTTATGTTCCTCAGTAAGGTGATGAGCAAAAGTCAAAACCTGGTTGTCCAGCTGTCACCTCATCCAAGAGACCCATTTCCACATAATCAAAACACTCTAGAAAACCACAGAGGGACTAAATGTTTGTCCTGGGAGCTTATGTTTGGTGTCTATAGATCAACTTGTGTGAGATTACAGGTTTTGATGGCCTCAAAAGGACCAGAGTGGTTCCCCTGGTGGTTCCCCTGGTGGTCCAAGAGCTGCTGTTGATCTGGAATCCCAAATTTAGCCTGCCCTGGAGAAGCTTAAGTTTCCATGGTAAACACTGAACATCCAGAGTTTGAAATTAGCTTGAAGCTAGCCTGCAGTGCATTAAGTCCTGTTGCATGAGGCTCCAGGTCATCCTGTATGGCTATCAAACAGTGAGTCAGTGGTTGATGGTCAGTTAACAAGTCTTTGTGAAGTGATTGGTAAATGGTTTCTCGAATTTCACAGACGTTTGATGTCACTATTCGCAACAAGCCTACGCTGCTAAGATCTTAATTCCTATTCCTTAGTTTTGCTAAACAGCAGTATTATTGGCCAGCACTGGTCAGGCCATTCTGAAAATGATCACCAGATCTCGCTAATAGTACCCACTTTTACATGTGTGCATTTGGAAGCTGCTGTTTTCCAGAGGACCTTTCATCCTGTGACAAAGGCAGACGAACTCAGCCTTAGGAGTCGTGCCCCAAGGCTGTTATTGGTATAACATGGTGTGCTTACCCAGGCAGGGAAGCGAATCCCAGTCTGTTCCTTGATGCTAAAAAATATGCTACACCCATCCAAAGAACTGTAGCTGTTCCTAGTCGGTGTTAGGCTTCAACAAATATGCAATATGTAGGAATTAAAATAATAACCACTTTAATGGCACGTCAAAGACATTCATGAATCGTGTTTCCACTCAAGTTAGCATGCTAAACAGCTAGCCCCGGCTTGTCCTGTCTTATAATACCATTTGTACCTCAAGAGGCAACAGTGAGTCACTGCAGCGTTGAGTCTTCCATCAACAGAACATGCGAGAATGAAGAAGTAGCACTGCTCCAGTTACAGACTCTAACTTGATGTCAACCATGTTGAAGGAGCTGCTCCCAGTTAGATGGTTGGAGGACAGCTAGCCAGTGAAATGAACAGTAACTAGACTAACAGCTAAAGCTCTTGGCAAGCAGCATTTACAATAACCCCTACTGCCCACTCTTGGCAAGAAACCACATTCAGCATAAAAAAAGTGTTGTGGAGAGAGACGCGTTGGGCACGGAAAGGGAGGTTGCTGACCTCACAACCTCTTATCCAGAGTAATAAGAATTGAAGAGGGAGGTGGAGGGACTATGTATTTTCTGGTGGTATATTGCCCCCTACTGTTTGGAGCATGAACCTTATGAAGTGCTCTTCTAAGACAGCATGAGCTCAAAGCACGATACGATTCTCACATAGAGCCGAATAAAGACGAATGACATTTCTGTTTACGTCGTCCAAGAAAACTATGAAAATGAGCTTGATGCATACCAGTGTAACTGTCCAATGTGTCCTGCTCTTGTTTAGGAAAATAGCGGGAGGAAAAACGTAGCTTGGGGACAGATATGTCAGCTCCAGTACAGGAAAACACTTTACGTTATGCTTCATTGTGCTCTCAAGCAATGCAGCTTAAATTTGCTGACTTCTACATAACAGCGTGCAATTTCATAAACCACTTACGCTGTGCATAAACGCTGTGCACTTTACCATGCCGATACATTTGACTAGCAACAGAAAACAACCTCAAAAGCAGAAATACAGCATATGATATCTACACACAGCAATCAATGTCTTCCTTTCATCCAACCCCCGCAATCCCCCAGGCCTGACCTGCTCCTGTTGGTTCATTGATGGCCGGAGTACATTAAATATAATTAGCTCGCTAGAAGTGAGCAATACGGGAAAGAACGACTCCAATACGGATAAACAGTAGCCTTATGACATCTAATGTCATTTGTGTCTCTCGCAGCGCCCGGAGCGGTGCTCCAAATTTAATCATGTTGCGAAAGAACACAGACATCCGAATGAAACTTTAATTAGGAATCAAATGGAAAACAAACAGGTCCGGCACCGGCACCGGCAACTCGCTACCAAAGCGTAATTATTTGCCCTGTCATGTTTGACATGGTAAAACGCAGAGGTGCCTGTTTAACTGGCTTTTAAAAACAAACGCGACCTTCACTGTGCTGCGTGGCACCGCTCCATTACTCTACCAGCCGCTCTTATAGATTCAGCCCTGAGCTTTTGGGTAAGAAGGCGTTTGGAGACGGAGATGTCAGTATGGGAGCTGCCTCGTTGGTTACAGGCCACCTGCTGTCTGCGGGCTGCTCGAAAAAAGGCGCCTCTCTTCTGTTACCCCACTCCCTCAACCATCCCATCTGCTCTTTTCTAACAGATTCAGCCGCGGAGAGATGCACACTCGCTGCCGTCTAGGGTCGCTCTCATTACATGTTGTCACATCTTAACTCTGCGGTATTGCACTCAGTTGGTGCACATGGCAAGATGGCTGTGTTTAAAAACAAGACTCTACTGCTATAAATCCAGGGGATTCTCTCACTCCTCCAAAACACTTCATCCTTCTGGGGGTCGTGCCGGAGCCTGGAGCCTTCTGGAAGTCATGCTGGAGCCTATCCAAGTGCTGACTGGGCCCAAAGCAGGAAACACCCTGGACAGACCAATCCATTAGAGGGAGACCAAGCAGACGTACACCTTCACACACTCACTCCTAGAGGGCTATTAGCATCTCCAATTCACCTGACTGTGTGTTTGTAGTATGATGCTAATAGGTAGAGCATTGTCGGATTTATTAGCATTGTTGTGTTTGTAGTATGATGCTAATAGTATGAGATTTATTAGCATTGCATATTTATAGGCTAAATAGGTAGAGCATTGTCATTGTCATTGTTGTGTTTGTAGTATGATGCTAATAGAGCATTTATTAGCATTGTTGTGTTTGTACTTTATTGAGCTTGTCATTTAGCCTAAAAGCCTAAAAAACTCTATGAAGCCAACACTGATTGGGCTGATCGATTGAGGGACATGGGACACAACCTTATATATAGCATTTGTGGCTTGAACATCGGAGCAAAGATTATTTTACATATCTCAACTATGGACTTCTTTCTAGTGCCCAAGACCTCATATTAAAACTTCTGACATGTGACATGAGTGCAAACATTACAGTGTACTGCATCTATATTCAAAGCATATTCAGTCCAAATCTTTAAATGTTATTGGCTTGCAGTTTAAAGTCATCTTTGAATCTATAAAAATCTGATTAAATTCTAAATATTTTATACAGTTTTGAAGTTTTCAAAGTGTTGTATTCTTAATGAGTCTATAGGAACAATGTACATCATGGACCTGTACAATTTCCACATCTATATTGCTATGAAAAACTCAGCCACAGCACATAGAGCAGGCAACTGTTTGCAGAAGACATGCAAGAGCATTTAAATGGATGTGCAGGTAGGCAAGCAGAACGGAAGTGAGTCACAATAGATGTGGCTTAGATGGATGCGTTGTGTTGGTGGAGAATGAGGATCATGGCCATGCTTTACAGATTTTTATATCAAGTACATAAATAATGTGATAATATGTGTATATAGATAGTTAGGCAGATAGATAGATAGATAGATAGATAGATAGATAGATAGATAGATAGATAGATAGATAGATATATGCATGTTTATACCTTTGCATAAGTTCAATTCGTGGCAACACAAATCAAACCATTCGAACAGTTCATCTCCTCCACACACTGATTTGTTGGTCGTCTCCACCAAGATAAAAGCGGATCTCGTCACTGAAGATGAAATGCTGCCAATCTGAGTCAGTCTGGCACAACACCATTACAGTCTTTGGTGGTGTTGATGTGGTAAGCCATCGTAACAGTCTGGGTGCATGTAGTCCTGCATCGTGCTCATGCTGGGCATCACTGATGGCTGAGTACCTGCATTTGTGGCTATTGGGTCAATCAGATACAGCAATAAGGCCCATCATAGCTTGCGTCACATGACCGGCTGAGCATGAAACTTGAATCATTGCAATGTCTCTTTATGTCAAACCTACCCACCAAGTTTCATCCCTGTCGGTAGACTCCTTCTGGGTATAACTACACATTTGTTAATGAGCGTATGTCATATTTTATGCTGTAAAATATTTCACATAATCTGCGTGAATGGGATTTTTGGGCAAATGGTCACTGTTGTTACTTCCAAGCAGTATGTCCATTCCTCCACATAAAGGAATTAAACACATTATGGCATATATGTGGCTTGCATGGTTACCTTGGCAACAAGAAGTCCGAAAATGACTGGGTGAACGTATCCAACTGCTGAAGAAGAGCATTGGCATTCGCTCTACATTGTTGTGGGGTGGTCTCGGCGTATTTGCTATTCCACGTTCGTGCGGGATAATAGGGTTAAACAGGCAAATGAAAGATGATTGACTCATTTTGTCCCTCTCAATGAAGTCACCAGGGGAGCAAGCGGTAGATAAGTCGAGGCGATACGAATGCAAGAGCAACCTACGGGTGATATTTCAAAGGTCACGTGCTCCTTACCCATCCCACACTGCCTGAAATAACTGACCCTCGGCTCCATCTGGCTCCACGTGTGTGTTTCCGTGTGTACGTGTGGCTCCGTGTTTCGCTCAGTCATGTGGTGGGCGGTTTGGCAGTCAGAGATATTTGCATGCTCTCTGTCCCGCTGTTTAATTTGAGGATGTAATTGATGCTGGCATTGAGCACTCTAGTCGGAGAGCTGGGCTCCATACTGTGCCCATCTCTTCCACCAGCTTAAAACCTGCCCGCATTACTCTCTCCTGACTTGTCCTCCGCTCATGGCAGCTGTTCTCTGCCAACGTGTAGCCGAAAGCATAGATTCCACCCCGAAATCTGAGGACAACTCAATCGCTCTTTAGATCGAGAGCAGACGATAAGACTGAAAAATGGCGTGGTGATGTTCGAAGACATGTTTACTATAAATGAGGCGGGCGAATCATAACATCTGAAGACCGTGCAGTGAGAGTAAGTTCTACAGAAGATACACATAGAGGAGCCATTTGTACGGTCACACAACCTATTCATACTCCAAGCAATACGGGGCAACATATCACCAGACATGCAGAACGCCTGCCCACCCCTCTCTTTAATGCTCACAGGTCTAGAAGAAATACATATCATCGCCGTCCACTGAAAAACTTGTGTCCCTTATTTTGGTCAGTTTTTACTTTTGAGCATCATTTGACTGGGTGAACCCTGCCACCCTGTCCTGTTGGGCACAGGGCAGCCCTGAACCCTCCATCCATTGGCTCCAAAATATCTTTGCAATGATACAAAAGTGGCCTTTTCACACTTTTGAACTATTTTGTTGGAATGTTATTATTAATAACTAGACTATCTTTCTACTAGTTTTGTTAGTGATGGAATGTTTTATGTTTTAAATCTTGCTATAGTATAATAGCAAAATATGGTAAACACAAACATAAGCATACAAATAGCTAATATAAATATGGCATCAGTTTGTAGATTTTAGAGCACAATTGTATTTAATATGTATAATAAGTTGTATTGATGCATCTGTGGATGCGCTGGGACACTTTCCTGAGATACCTGGGTGTTTAGGGTCTTGCAATATAATGTATAATAATAAATAGCATAACTATATAATAAATGCATATTTGCAATAGGGGAAAAAACTTAAGTACCTGGAACCAAGCAAGCAATTGAGGGCCTTTTCGGTTGGTTCATCCATCAAATCTAGCAACAGTATGTATCTGTCTTTCTGTCCATCCATATATATATATATATATATATATACACACAGGGTTTGGACAATGAAACAGAAACACCTGGTTTTAGACCACAATCATTTATTAGTATGGTGTAGGGCCTCCTTTTGCGGCCAATACAGCATCAGTTGGTCTTGGGAATGACGTATACGAGTCCTGCACAGTGGTCAGAGGGACTTTAAGCCATTCTTCTTGCAGGATAGTGGCCAGGTCACTACGTGATGCTGGTGGAGGTTCGTCCTTCTTGGTGGTATGCTGACATTACCCTGGATACCGTGGCTCTTGATACATCACAAAGACTTGCTGTCTTGGTCACAGATGCGCCAGCAAGACGTGCACCAACAGTTTGTCCTCTTTTGAACTCTGGTATGTCACCCATAATGCTGTGTGCATTGCAGTATTTTGAGCAGAACTGTGCTCTTACCTGCTAACTGAACCTTCACACTCTGCTCTTACTGGTGCAATGTGCAGTTAATGAAGATTGGCCACCAGGCTGGTCCAATTTAGCCATGAGACCTCCCACACTAAAATGACAGGTGTTTCAGTTTCATTGTCCAACCCCTGTATATATATATAATTTATATATAAACTTAATGGGTTTAAAACTACCCATTAAAGAAAGAATATGAGGAATAATAAAAATGACTAATACATTAATTTGAAATGTTTATTAAAATAAAAACCTGAGATGTGGCTGAAATTTTAATTTCAACTAAGCATCTTATTTTGCCCCTATATATTGATTATGGCAGTTCTTATTGTTATAGATTTATACATGCAGTTCTTCAGTATTCCAGAAGTACAAATAAGAACCAAAAATGATAATGTAAACACAATTATGATAACATATTATTGCCACGCCCTACTACAGATCCTAGAGTGGAGCATGCATTGGCCATAAGCAAGTGTCTCATTCTCCCAATTCGGGGACCAGTGAATGGCAGCTCTGGTCCCTCACCCTCTCATCCACCCGAGGCCATCATTTCACAAATACCATGATTATATTGTGTCTAGTGATGGAGGATATTAAAACTCCCTGTCATTACATAAAATGATGATGATATATCTGTATTATTAGTTGTCATAATTATAATAATAATTATTTTCTCTGGTGGTAAAAAATAATTATCTCTCACTCATAGCTCATTATAAGTACTCTGTAAAACAGGCTGTCGCTAAACTTTCAGTCACGATGATGTTTGTTTGGGTAAACATAAGATTTTACTGTAATTTGAATTTGATAACGCGTTTGATACATTCAGAAAAAATGGTTCTTCATTACTGGAAGTGGTTTTCATTCGTCTATACAAAAAAAAACTCTCCAACTGTGAAATTTAAAAATTAGACTATTAGAAAACTTTTAGTGAAGTGTTCACTTCTTTATTTTGAGTCCTGTTTGCCTTATAACATGTAAAACTGTCTATGATAGACGTACGGATATATGAATGGTATGAGTTTCATTAAAATATTACATTAAAATAGCTTAAAGGAAAGCCAAGGTAGTCTCCATGGCGCAGCGCCCCCTAATGGTCTCGCCTAGAATTACATATGGCTTGGGTTTAGTTGTTAGTTGCTTATCCAACAGTGCAGTTGCGTTTTTTTATCTCTGTGAATCCTGCTCCACATATGCCTGTAGGTTTGCCATCCTAATCTTGATATTTCATGTTCTAAAATCTGGAAACCATATTCTGCTAGTTTATTTGATAAGCTATAAAAGCTGTAAAATGTCTGAATTTTGAGCTTAATATGTTAGCATATGTGCTAGTGTGTTTATATGGCAGCAATGTAGCTAGCTCTCAGGAAGGCTAATGTAGACTGAGCTATACCGTGTTACCACTGATGTAAATCTGATGAGAAACTGATGTATTGACATTTGTTTATTTCAGTTTTACAATAAAAGACAAAAGAAAGGGAAACTCAAGAAAGTAAACAAAACAAGAATAAAGGAGACTTTGAGTTTGAACTGAATCTCCGCTTTACACTGTCTGTCTAGCTGGATAGCTCCAGCCAGTTCCATTACCAGTGAGGATTGAGTTCTGGGTTATAGTTTTCCAGGTCAGCCTGTACTGCTAGTGGAAAACTGGAAAAGGGGTTGAGTCGTTGGTCTGTGGCTCCGCCTCCAGACCTGGGCTGTCGATTAGTTGAGCTGGCGATGGGTAGTATGGTTGAACCAAGAAATGAAGGTGACTTGTTTCTAGAGTTCACTTTTTAATGTTTAAGCTCTCAAGCTACTTGTAACTGCTACCAGACAGGCTCTGCCATGCTTCTGCTGCCGCTCCTTTCTTTTTCTTCTTCCCACGCTTCTTCTCTCTTACTCACCCACTCACTCCACCTACCATTCTATGCTCTACCAGTACATACATATTTTTGTGGAACAATTACCAGTTATTACTTTTACACCAACAACATTTGTCAAAAAATGTCATTTCTTCATATTTATGTTCTCATTTTCTCTTTTACTGAATTTTTGTAATAATCCTTTATTTGTCTGTTTCATTTTTGCTTGCCTATATATCCTTTTATGTTATCTTATGAATTTCTTTGGTTTTGTTTATGTTGCCCCCTGTATTAAAACTTAATTTAATTATTTAACCCTTTATCTTGTTTGGGTTTAGTGTCAATGTGTTCTACATGGTCTTGCTTTCAATTTAGTTTTACATATATAGAAATTACAGAATGTATAATTTTAACATGTTTTTCAGTCCCTTAAGCAGTAAATGCTCGGCTACCTTGAAAATCAGGGTCACCCTCAGTGTATTACAGAGTGAAAAAGTAACGGCAGATTAAAATACAGGGTGAAAGTAAACAGCTTGAATCGGTAAAGCTTGGTGAAAGCAGTGGGGCCAGTTGTTTGTTAAGTATGTGGTAGTCCAATAAGTGTTTTTGCCCATAAATATCCATATAGTACTGTCAACAGTGAACCTTAATGTTAGCTTAATGTTAGCTTAGCTTAATGTTTTGTCATGTGTTTATACAGGTCATGTACAGTACATTGAAATGTTTGCTCTAATTTCTGCCAATTTTTAAATTTTTTCCATGTTTGACAGATTGAATGATTTCAGAGCTTAAAAACTACATAGTTATTCCAAGTTAGCACCAGCTGAACTGTCCTTAGGCACTCAATCAACCAATTAACCAAATGTAATGGATCGAAATGGAATCAGTTAAACTGGACCCACCCAGACCTTACTACTGCCAGCCCTGGTGAGTCTAAGCATCACTCAAATAGAGTCTTTGCAGCAGTGTGATGTGGGCTATATGGCCTTAATGAACAACACGCATTATGCTGATATAAAGAGGAGGAAAGTTATTGAACCACATCGAACTGAAACTCCGACTGACCTCTGACTCCTGTGAACCACAGCGAGAGGCACTATCAAATTACTGAACTGAACTGTCGAGCCATCATTACTACTTATTTCACTAAACCTGATAGATAGATAGATAGATAGATAGATACCCTCAGTGTATTACAGAATGAAAAGGTAAAGGCAGATCTACCTATCTATCTATCTATCTATCTATCTATCTATCTATCTATCTATCTACCTGTCTGACTGTCTAAATAAGCATGTGTGTGTGTGTATATCTGTGTGTGTATGTGTGTGTGTTTGAGTGCGTGTGTGTCTGTGTGCGTGTGTGCGTATGTGTGCGTCTGTGTGTGTCTGATTGTGTGTCTATCTATTTATCTATCTGTCTGTCTGTCTAAATAAGCATGTATGTTTGTCTGTGTCTGTGTGTGTCTGATTGTGTGTCTATCTATTTATCTATCTGTCTGTCTGTCTAAATAAGCATGTATGTTTGTGTGTGTCTGTGTGTGTCTGATTGTGTGTGTGTGTCTATCTATTTATCTTTCTGTCTGTCTGTCTAAATAAGCATGTGTGTGTGCGTGTGTGTGTGTCTCTGTGTCTGTTTGTGTTTGTGTCTCTGTGTGTGTCTCTGTGTGTGTCTGTGTGTATGTGTGTTTGTGTGTTTGTGTGTGTCTGTGTGTCTGTGTGTCTGTGTGTGTAGGTGTGTATGTATGTGTGTGTCTGTGTTTGTAGGTGTGTATGTGTGTGTGGGTGTCTGTGTGTATGTATGTGTGCGTGGGTGTCTGTGTGTATGTGTGTGTGTCTGTGTGTATGTATGTGTGTCTGTGTGTATGTATGTGTGTATGTGTGTGTAAACAATCTCTTTTTCTTAATGACGGTTTAAAATCTCTAGTTCCCCTTTAAGCTTAATGAATATTCATGATGAACAGACCAATAGGATTGCTCCAAACCTGCTTAGTAATAAATCTCTCCTAAAAAGTTGTTTAGGGTGGACTGCATCATTTTATGAGATCTATTTTATAGTTTGATGTCTTCACTTTTATTCTACACTACAGCATTAAGATAAACATTAGGAGAACCCTTTATGAGGAGCCGTGTCTAAACCTTTGGCTGATGCTGCATATGAATATATATTTAAATATATAAGAGGTGTTGTTTTGGTGTTGCATGGAGGCTGTGGTTATAGGTTATTTACTTCTGTTAATAAACTGTGATCAGTAAGGTAAAGCTAATAACTGTCCCCTCTATAATGACGGCCGGACAGCAGACTTGATCTGGAAGTAAGTGTGGAATGTACACAAAGCCAGCCGCCGTATAATTCACCTGAGCCGCTGCCTACGTACTGGAACTCCGTATGAATAACTCGCTCTTTAATCGCCACATTTTTAAAATCAGCCAACAGCTGTCACCGTCAAGCTGTTTACCAAAATCACAGTCCACACAATACAACACTACAGATGGGGTCCACCTCACACTGTCCGTCCACACTTCCTACTAAACACAGCTGTGCCTTAGGTAACAAATAAATAAATAAATAAATAAATAAATAAATACCATCACTGCCCAAAGAAAAATCCTTTTTTCCCTATTTCCTTTTTTTTTTCTTATTTTCTTCACTTATTCCTTGATTCCTTACTCCTTTCCTTCCTTATTTTCTTTCCTCTTGCCTTAATTCTTTACTCCTTTCCTTTTTTCTTTCCTTCTTTATCTTCTTCCTTTTTCCTTGCTTATTTCCTTAATTCCTTCCATATTTTCCTTAATTATTTCCTTCTTTTCTTTATTCCATACACCCCTCCTTCCTTTCTTATTTCCTTCCTTGTATATTTTCTTTCTTCCTTTCCTTTCTTCTTTTCTTCCTTATTGTCTTCCTTTTTCCTTGCTTATTTCCTTAATTCCTTCCATATATTCTTTATTTATTTCCTTATTACCTTCCTTTCCTCCTGTTTTTCTTTATTCCATACACCCCTCCCTTCTTTCTTCCTTCTTCCCTTCCTCCTATATTTTCTTTCTTCCTTTTCTTATTTATTTCCTTCCTTATTTCCCTCCCTCCCTCTTTCCTTCCTTCTTTTCCTCCGGCTGCAAGGGGGCAGTCATTGGCTGGAGGTTAGGGAAGCAGCCTTGTGACCATTAAGGTCTCTGGTCCGAACCCCTGAACCAACAGGACATGACTGCAGTGTGCTTGAACAAGGCACTTAAACCCCCAACTGCTCCCCGGGCACTGTCGACAGAGCTGCCCACTGCACTAGGTACGTGTGCTCCCTGCGTAGTGTATGTGGGTGCTTCCCTGCACAAATGGGTTAAATGCAGAGGTGGAATTCCTGTGAAAGCGTAGTAGGTCCGTGTTTCTAAACCGTAATTCTGTCCCTCAGATTGTATCCGGATTTCCGGGAATGCTTTACATTACCTTCCATTAAAAGTAGAACACGGTTCGGCTTGCTCGTGTAAATGTGCTATTTGGGAGATTTTTCTTTGGACAGCAACAGTGTACTCAAAGGGCTAATGTGAAAAGAGATTTAGGGTTAAATGAAGCCAGTGCAGGCACAACAGGTGACAAAACGATGAACATTAAAACATAAAAAACAATTCTTTAATGATATCTCTGTATGTATCTCTGTCATGCGTGCGCATTAGAGCCAATCCTGCTGATTTAAAGCCAAAGTAAATCAAAACTCTGGGAGTAAACTTTTCATTACAGCTGCTAGGAAGCCAAAATGAAACACCTGACCTCACCTGACTTTTCCTACCTGGGAAGACGAGAAAGAAGGAGGCTGGCCTACAACCAACCCACAGAACACAAACAAATGCAGAACTGCATATGCACCCACCTACAGCAGTGAACCAGGAGCTTTCCTGTGGTGGTGAATCACTGACTACACTACAGCGGGACCTGAGCTGAAAACACTGTAGGCTCCCCTTTAATCCAGGGTCTGATTCTGTTCACTTAGTGAGCAAAAAGTAAGAGCCTGGTAAATACACTCATCAAAAGAACAGTTGCCCAAACATTTCCACCCAGAAGGAATCAACTGGCCCACCTGGTGGGCAGGTATGACATCATGAGACATGCAAATGATTCCAGTTTCTTGCTCAGCTGCACATCAGGTAAGCAAGGATGGGCCTTATCGCTGTACCTGACTGACCCAGCAGCCACTATTGCGGATATTCGGTGAGCAGTGATGCCCTCCATGGGTCATCCTGTTAGAGCCTGCACCATTAGCAGACGGCTGCACGATGCAGGACTACATGCATGCAGACCGTTACGATGACCGCCTTTACCACCACGGTCATCGTAACAGTCTGCATGCATGTATTCCTGCATGGTGCAGCGGCTGCCAATGGTGCTGGCACTAACCGGATGACGTCGCCAATGTGGCCAAATGGTGTCGTGCCAGACTGTCATGGAGTGACTCAGAATGGCAGCGGGTCATCTTCAGTGACGAGTCCCACTTTTGTATTGATGGAGATGGCCAACAAATCCATGTGGAGGCACCGTGGTCAGCATCCAGAAGGCCTGGTGTCACTCCACCTTCACCCCTACAGCACCATCTGCAGGAACTGTGTGAGAATATTCAAGCTGCATGGCATGGACACCATTAACTCCATGCTGGGACGTCTGGCATGTTGGGTTACCAAACATGGTGGCCCAATGCTATGTAGGTATAGCTCAATAAATATTGATCATATCAGTCTAAATGTATCATCAGTTATTGATCCTGGTCACCTTTATCTTCCTTCCCAACAGCACTGCAATCCCACACCTCCTGAGGTTATAAAGACATCACTGGTGAGCCAGGTTTGAAATCTGTTGTAATTGTATTCGTATGATGTGTTGAATGAGCAGTGTGTGAGCAAGTAGCAGTGAGGATGTGTATTGCACACCTACTGAAATCTCTCACCCGCCCCGCCCCTGCCTTCCCCTCCCAGCTGTCAGGTTTTCTACCCTTGCGTCAGTCACTGTCCTGGTTTCATTTCACCTCTTCCTCTTTTCACTCCTTCGACGGTGAGGATTCATCCTCGTTCACTTTTTTTGTGGATTTTTCTGATGCTAAATATGAAGTACGACCCTCCATTTGTAACAGTTTAGGTTCTCAAACTTCCAAACAGCACAAAATAGTTATCCATCAGCGGCCTTATGGTGATATATTCAACCCATCGTGCAGTCTTAACTCATACCCTGGTAAACACAGTCATCATCAAATGAATGGTTGAATCAACCGACTGGAATGAAACTTGGTGGGTGTGTCCGACATTGGGAGACATGCCAATCATTCAAGTTTCACGCTCAGCTGCACATGTGACGTAAGCAAGGACCAGCCCTACCACTGTACCCAACTGACCCAAAAGCCACGATTGTCATCCAGTGAGCAGTGATGCCTCTATGAGTCATCCGGTTAGTGCCAGCACCATTGTCAGATGGCTACACCACGCAGGACTACATGCACACAGACGGTTATGACGACTGACCTCAACACCACGTCAGCATCATCAATAATAGCAATGGTGTCGTGCCGGACTGTCATGTGTGAGTGTCATGTGTTACTTAGAATGGCAGCGGGTCATCTTCAGTGATGAGCCCAGCTTTTGTCCTGGTGGAGACGACCAACCAACGTTTTTTTTTTTTTTTGTTGTTGTTGTTTTTTTTATTATTATTTGTGTTTTTAATGTTGATTTAGTCCAAACAGAAGATTTCAAATTATTCCTTTAATTGCTGGCAACATTTTCTTTGATGAACAGATTCAGTTCTGGCACCTTACCATAATAATTGCAGCACCATTTAAGGTGGAGCTGACCAGCTGGCGGATAAGAAGTGGAAATAGACTCTCACTAAAATTACACAGAGCTCAACATTAATATCATGTAACACATGTATGCTTTCTGAATGATTTAAAAAGGAATGAATCTGTTATAGAGGGTTTAAGTAAGTTACTCTAAGAAAAGAGTTACTGATTATTTACACTCGTGTCAACTTAAACGTAATGGGTGTGCATTCTGTGCATGATTCTATTGACTTGCGACACCTGAGTGTATCCATTTATATAGATTACACCACACCCATTTTAATGCGACAATTGTGGCGGACATGTGCACACCCTGGTACGATAAAACCATTTAAAGGTTACACGTTTGATGTGAAGCTTCAACAATAGCAGCACATGTGTATATATACTGTACATACAGGGGTTGGACAATAAAACTGAAACACCTGTCATTTTAGTGTGGGAGGTCTCATGGCTAAATTGGACCAGCCTGGTGGCCAATCTTCATTAATTGCACATTGCACCAGTAAGAGCAGAGTGTGAAGGTTCAGTTAGCAGGTAAGAGCACAGTTCTGCTCAAAATACTGCAATGCACACAACATTATGGGTGACATACCAGAGTTCAAAAGAGGACAAACTGTTGGTGCACGTCTTGCTGGCGCATCTGTGACCAAGACAGCAAGTCTTTGTGATGTATCAAGAGCCACGGTATCCAGGGTAATGTCAGCATACCACCAAGAAGGACGAACCTCCACCAGCATCACGTGTGGACCAAGAGGAAGCACTATCCTGCAAGAAGAATGGCTTAAACTCCCTCTGACCACTGTGCAGGACGCAGTATATGTCATTCCCAAGACCAACTGACGCTGTATTGGCCGCAAAAGGAGGCCCTACACCATACTGATAAATGACTGTGGTCTAAAACCAGGTGTTTCAGTTTCATTGTCCAATCCCTGTATGTGTGTGTGTGTGTGTGTGTGTGTGTGTGTGTGTGTGCGTGTGTATGTGTGTGTGGTAATGCTATAACATTAGTTACCTTTAACACTGACCTTACTGGATAGCGAGCATCCAGCAGTTAAATGTCACTAGCAGAGCTGTTCTTTGTAATTAACAGTGTAAATCATGACCTATAATGACCTACAAGCTCTGGCCTCTTTTCCTCATTGGTACTGACGATAAGTCACTGACTCACGTCAGAATGACGTGAAATACCTCTCTGATCTTCAGGTGATTCTGGTAATGTGCTGTTATTTACACACTGCTTATGATTATTAAGTTTATTTTGTGCAACTGGTGAACTGGTCATTACCACAACAACGAAGAAAGAAAGAAAGAACTGTAAAAGATATGCTAGCGTTGTTTTTGTCATGAAAATGTATCTTTGTGATGCAGAAACACCAACTGATTGTCTGAATGATATGATTCACACAATTATATTGGGTTCTACATACCTTAAAAAATTAATAAATAAAAAATAAACTATTTCTTCCAGTACATAAGCAGAAATGGCCTGAGGCTATTCATATCAGTGACACTATTTAAAAAAAGAGCTTACAAGTCTTTGCAAAACCTAAATAAAGACAATTGAATTAGGTGTGACTTTAAAGTCTGTATATTATATTTATCTAAATGCATAAAAATTGTGCAGCACAAATGAAACTAGAAGGGAAGAGTTTGTGAATGACCAAACCACTTCTACGAAACTCCAGGTGTTTACTAAGAATTCTTAGAACGATGTAGCATTGTTCAGATGTTGTCAAGGCATGATTGAATGACTGAATGCTTCATAAAATCTTAAACTTCATCTCAATATTTAGTTATTTTGATCGTTTCTGAATCACAGTGCATTCGTCAGAAATTGCCAATCAACTGCACCAATTTTGGAATGGCAGAAGAGATAACAGAATAGACTATTACCATATTTTGTAATGAGTGTGGTTATTTTTGTGGCCAAAATAACATTTCCAGTTGCAATAAAACGCATTATGTCCTGTATAAATAGTTGTTATCATAAATACAGTGCACCAAATGAGTCATATTGCATTGTGATCCAACTGTCCATTTTTGTGGTCAAATCAATATCGTCATGGATCACACGCCTCGTAGCCGTATAGTGGGTTAGAACTGAGATGCAAGGGTAGAATTTCTCAGTTGTGTGGAAAACAGAGAGCTTTGAGTGTGTGTGTGTGTGTGGAAGCAATGGAGGAGGGGTCAGTGGGAAATCACTGTGGCACTGCAGAATCATAGCCTGTCTTCTCCCTGTCTACCACTGCCAGACTGTCACATAGCAGAGTACAACACCCTCCTCCAGCACACCCACAGAGATCAGCTACAGTTCACACACAGACGTCATGGCCAGCAAAGTTAAATACGATCTAGGCATAGAATTTCAATCAGCTTCTTTGGTTGCCAATTTTGGGTGCCTTTACTTTGTATTTGCAATCCAGCTCATCAGGCCCAGTCGCCATATAACTGCACTTTACAGTTCTACACTTACAGACTGTAGTCCATTATTTTTCTGTACACTATATTAGCCTCCTTTTACCTGGTCAGGACCTCCACAGGACCACCACAAAGCAGTACATGGTTATAATAAAAGCTATCTCCTGTAATGTCATATGCTATAAGCTCACTTAAGACAAAAAAAAGTCACTTTGCATGTTAAAGGTGGTAGTACATTTCAGGCTCCTGCAGATGGCGCTGCACGAGGATGATAGGTCTATAAATACCTGTGGGGTGTGAGTGATGGGATCCATAGATTGAGAAGAGGTGCTACAGTGCAGGGAATGTCTCGTTCCATGTGTGGAAAATGGCTCCAGAGCAGATGTTAATGATTGGCTAAAAGGAGTGACTGCATTTGGGCGTGGCCAAAGACCATAGTGTGAAGGAAGTAGCTGAATCTGCAGGTGTATGGAAGCGTATGGTCATACAGGTCTACCAGCAGTGGCTAAAATCCGAGTCTACAGGGAATGCTTCTCAGAATTGTGCCAGGGAAGGCATCCACCAAATCTGATGCAAGGGTGTCTGAACATTGATGTGGCCTACAACCAGAAATTTGCCCAGTCCATGCTAAATCGACTTGCATGCTAATTAGCGTGTTTATGCAGTTGCCCTTTAAATTTTTATAGTTTCATGATAAAAACGGTCCACAATTTTCTCTTTCGGTAATGTCTGTTGAAAGTCATGACGCTAAAGTTAAAGTTTTGGAGATACAAGACTTCGTTCCACCTCTGCTGTGGTATTGTTTTATACTGGGTTCTATTAAACTGTATATTGGTTAATGCTTACATATTTTTACCACATGCACAAATGTTCATCACCATTTACTTTCATTATCAGAAACACTTAGCTTGTAGGTTCACACATGCTAACGTACAGTATCAAGAGCCACGGTATCCAGGGGTAATGTCAGTCCAGAGGCTTCCAGCTTAACTTTCTGAAAGGGATGTTCGTGCACAATGTTAACCACTCTCTCTAGAAGGAGATAAAAGCTTGTATTGTATATGTGCTTGGTTTTATTGAACAGGTACATTCAAGTTATCAGAAAACACTTAGGTAGTACACATGGAACGTACAGTTAGTCAGAGGCTGCAGCTTCCTTTCTGTCGTGCACAATGTTAACCACTCTCTCTAGAAGGAGATAAAAGCTTGTATTGTATATGTGCTTGGTTGTGAACAGGTACCCAGGGTACACATGGAGATGGTGGCACCACACAAACAAAACAGTCATAACAACTTATTATGCTAAACTAAAAGTAGTTGATTAGCTTCTCCTAAATTAGCATTTACGGCCTATTTTACTCTGAAATTTGGTTATTTTTTCTAAATAAGAAATAAATAAACAAGAGGAACTCGTGGGTGAAACATATTAATCAGATTAATATGTGTACGGACTGTCCTTACCACCGAATGTCCTTTTTCGTTTCCCACTACTGCCTTTATTGAAGAGTAGGGCAAAACTAGCATCAGAGCAACGAGGCACAAAGTCCTCCATCTCTTCACTACATGCACAAACGCAATATGTTCACAAAGTGCCTCTGTAGCTCGACTTCAATTATCAAGACTTTGAACCAGATTTGCATAAGTGCTCAGTGCTTGTAGTGATGTATAATTACTAGCTCTCATCCTCTTGTGTTGCAAACACGTATTCTTAACGTTTAGTTTCCCTAGTCTCTCCTTCCTGTGATTCCTTTTATAGGTCTGTTGTGACCCAGTACTGTTCTAATAAAGATGTGTTATGATATTAATATCATATGTGTCGCCGTTGCTCAGTTGGACACATTTGTATAAGTAGTTTTCATAGATTTCGCCTACTGTACTTGTCCTAGCAACATACACCACCATGATTCTTCAATATCAGGGTGTTGAGGTCCATCACCACCAAAAGAAAACCTGGTCAACAACAAGGCTGTGGTCAGAAACTGACCAGTAATGAATAGCTAGAGGGTGGCTGACAACTTGAGCATGACAGCAGATGGGCTTCAGCCTGTAATTGAACACTCTTAAAAAAAATGGATAAAGTGCTTCTTGGCTTGGAGGCAGAGATAGGAGAAATTATCTTTCAATGAAATGGAACAGTTACGTGGCGTTGGCCGGTGCCTGGAGACTGGGTTATATTCTGAACGTGGTTGAAACATTCCAGAATTAACCAAAAATGATCAATATGAAGATGTTTCACTGGCCTGAATGCTAGCTCTAAGATCTAGTCAGTCATGTTAAAGGTCATGATCCAAAAACATTTAAGGACAGATCACCAACAAAGAAAAAGTGAACCATCAGGAAAGAATGGCTGAAGCAAAATAAGAACCACTGGAGTTGCTTTCCCGACACTGGAGACACTTTGCTAAGTAAAGAGGTTTGATGTTAAACTCATATCCTTTCTTCTAGTCTGATTAGTAAACAGCTGTTAATGCCAATATTTAGAAGGTGCATTTCCTTGTTTCTTACAATAGGGGTGGACACCACAACCTTCTGATGATGTGGTGCCCCCTCATTTGTTTGGTTGCGTCATCTTACAAGTAACTTTTGAAAACATGTTTGATGTGATGTGCTATATACTCCTAACCAGAGATGGCTGTGGCTTCACCAGGGAGCAGGCTCTTTGTGATAGGGTCAGTACTTGGGTTGGGCCACTTGGATGACCCCATTAATGTTCTTTAGACTTTAAAGGTGTGTGGGTTCACACTGACCTATGTTTGTTTATAAGCCATCCATTGATAATTGACTCAGGGATCCAAATTTGTTCTTGGTGGAAATCACTCCAAGGAACGCTTGGTGGTTACAGTCGTTAAATTTCCTTCAGGGCCGACCAACCGACCAGCCATCCGACCGGCCATCCATCCATCCAGCCATCCATCCAGCCAATCAGCCATCCATCCATCCATCCATCCATTTTATAGACACCAGCTTGTCCAAGGCGGCTTTTGAAACCAACAGCCAGAACTTTCCTAGAAAGGCTTTACACATTGCTGTAAAAATTTCATTGAATAGGAGCTTTAGTGAGGTCAGATACTGATATGGGATCATTAGTTCTGGATCACAGAATTCCCATCATCTCTCCAACTCATTACAAAGCTATCAGATGAAGCTCCATCACTCCAGAAAAAGGTCCACTGCTCCAAAACCCAATGCTGTGGGCCTTCAGCCCCTCTAGCTGATGCTTAGCATTGTACACTGTGACCATGGGCTCATACTGATGCCCCGCAGTGTTACATTCTACAGGCAATACCTTTCTATGACGAGTGTACAAGCTCTCTGTGCACAATTGAACTTCTTTATTAGAAGTGAGTGTCCCTTAAAGCAGCTGAATTCACTTAGTTCAAGAGGTGTCTGAATACTTTTGGATATACAGGCATGTATAAGGATGATCTACTCGTATTCAGTGTCCTAGTTTTTCTATGAAGCTTATGTTTGCTATATTATAATGGTCGTGCATAAGTGCAGTAACAAAGTTCATAGCAACGTGGTCAAACAAGGGCACAAGTAAGGTTACCTTCAACGCATGGGAACAGGACATGCCTGATATCGATCTGAATGTGCCTTTGGAACTACTGTGCAGCCAGTGAGGGGTCACATTCAAATAGCAACGGAATTAAATTGCCCAGTAGGTCGGATCGCCCATTCCTTGAACTTAACAGACTCTATAAATACTCACTGCTATACAGTTTTCAATGTCTAGCCGGAGGTTAATTGGGATCAGGTAAGCCCGTGTAGGTGGAAGGCAACAACTGAGATTTTATCCATCAGTGCAGTTCACTCCCTCTGTATAATAAAGTTTTTTTTTTTTTTATATAGTCCTGGGATTCGAGAGCTATACATTCCATCATTCATTTGAAATACTGTCCGCTGCCTTCCCTACACTCATAAGACATTCAACATGTCATACTCCTTTCACTTCTACACTGAGAGGGAAGGGCATGACTGTTGAGGTCATTCTGTCCCCTCCCCTCACCACCACCCCCTGAGCTTTAGCTTGCTCTCTTAACAGTCCCCTGCCACTCCCTGTAAGTGCCTGGCTCAGAGCCATTTCAGCTGCAAGAAGTCTCTCTCTCCTGGATCCTGTCCAACACAATCAATCAATCTAGCGTTGACAGTGCTGACACCATTGTGGTGCAGGTAATGTCTCCCATGCATTAGGCCATCAGGGAAAAATGCTATGGTTATGACAAGGTCATTGGCAGAGATGAAAAACATGTATAAATAAACAACATGCCGTATAGTCACTGCTGGAGAAACACATTGCATCGCCAACTGTATGGTAGAAATAGAGGTTCTGAAGATTTGGATGGCACATAGTCAGTTACTGATTGATGTAGACTCATCATCAAAAGAATAGCAGCACCTAGAAGGAGGTGTGGGATTGCGGTGATGTTGGGAAGGAAGTTAAAGGTCGCCAGGATCAATGATATGGTCAATTTATTGACCTACACATACAGAAGTCTGTCTTTCAGTATGGCATCAGGTCAGACGTCTCAGTATGGAGCTGTAGAGGTTCCTAATGGTGTCCTATGATAATCCATCCCATGCAGCTTGAATATCCTCACACAGTTAGTGCAGATTGTGTGGTAGGGGTGGAGGTGGAGCGACACCAGACCTTCTGGACATGTGATATGTGACAACAAAGCGTTCATCTTGGTGCTGACCACGGTGCCTCCACACATGGATGCGTTGGTCGTCTCCACCAAGACAAAAGCAGGACTCGTCACTGAAGATGACCCGCTGCCATTCTGAGTGACTCCTTGACAGTCTGGCACGACACCATTGCAGTCTTTGGTGAGGTTTGTTGGCTTATGTGTGAGTCCAGTGTGAGAACAGTGCTGGCACTGACAGGATGACTCTTGGATGACATCACAGCTTGCTGAAACTCGGTAATCGTGGCTGTTGGGTCAGTCAGGTACAGCGATAAGGTCCGTCTTTGCTTACACCACATGCACGGCCGATTGTGACACTTGAATCATTTGCATGTCTCACGATGTCAAACCTCCCCACCAACTTTCATTCCCGTTGGTTGATTCCCTCAGAGTGTAACTATTTGTGCAACAGTTCCTTCACTGATGATGAGTGTATTAGTGTAATAGAAGTCAATGGGCAGGTCCTGAAGCTGTTATTGTAAGCATGCTTTAAGTCAACAGGTTTTCTGTTCTTCCATTAAACCCAGAGAAAGGCGAAGATATTATCGTCCGTGGTAATCAACTTTATTGTACAGATGAGGCAGAGAAAGATGAGGTCGAAAATTGCTGGCGCATTTAATTTAACTCCTTAAACCGCAGGCACGTAATTGAGTTATTAATCATATGGCATACTATCCAGAAGAAAGCACCGAGGCTCACAAGTCCAAGTCAAGTCTTCAGTCTCGGAGGTGCAACTGCAAGCCAAGTCTCGAGTCTCTGATGTGCAAGTGTGAGCCTTAATACAGAATGTTAATGTAGCCTCATTATTGGCTCCAAGCACTGCACAGAAGTAAACCGCCACTGAAAACCTGACGTGGGTTCGAAATAATGAGCTGCTCAAACTTGCGCCATACATTCAACAAGTGCAGAGTCACTACTGTAGCATCACGGGCTGAAACAGCTTATAGAGAACTTAGTTAAATTAGTAAAATGTCAAATCAAATCACTTTTATTGTCACATCACATTTTCACAGGTGTGAAGGTGAGTGAAAAACTTAGGTGCGTAGTCCCTTACAGTACTTCAATACAAACATATACATTAGACAATAAATATATACAGTACTAAGCACTAAAATCTCTGTTTATACTAATTTACAGTTATGAATAAAAGTTATGAATAAAAACTATGATATATGCAGATGTACACATTAACATATAGCACTATGGTAAGGCTGAGGTAGATGAGAGATGCAGGGTATATACAGGGCATAGAATATTATATTATATATTTTATATACATATATACATATATATATATATATATATATATATATATATATATATATATATATATATATATATATATATATATATTACACACACTACAGATATACAGTGTGGATGGAGGATAACAGTAGGTCAGTGTATATGTGCAAGTGTAAATATGCTAATGTAAAGTGCAGAGTGATGATTGTCCATGGAGATCATCGTTTAGATGGTTTTGGTGAGGTGTGCTGAACCAGGTCCATATACCGGTGCATCAGCACTACTGGCTGTTCAGTACTCGGAGACGGCTGGTTCTGGACTTTATACTTTGGAACCTCCTCCCGCTCGGCAGCTGTGAGAACAGACAGTGGCTTGGGTGGGTGGAGTCCTTTAGAACCCGCCTGGTTTTCCTCAGGCAGCGGCTGGTGTATAGATCCAGGAGGTTTGAAAGCTGAACCCCGGTCATGCACTGAGCTGTCCGCACCACCCTCTGCAAAGCTTTCTGCTCGCTAGCAGTGCAGTTTCATTACCAAGTGGTGATGGAGCCAGTTAAGATGCTCTCCATGTGTAGAATGTTCTGAGGATGCAGGGGTCCATGCCAAACCTCCTCAGCCGTCTGAGAAAGAAGATGCGCTGTTGTGCCTTCTTCACTACCTGCACCTCTTCTTCCTCAGATGGCAGAAGAGGTTTGGCATGTTTGGCACACTAAGTTTCACACTAACTCAGTGTGAAATAAAAGGGGTACTGGGAGGGGTCCGGGATCTCCTAATTAACATCTTGGCCCTGAAAGGAGCAGACCCTTGAGGATAGGTGTGATCCTGAAATAAACTTATATGTTACCATGGCATTGTTTAGCTGCTTCAGGTAACAGCACCATATCATGGTCACACTGCACTCTCTGTCCTTCTCAGACTGGTGCTTCTTCTTCTACTCCACTTTTATAAGCCCTAATTTAATCGGCCTCTACATCCAGACTGCTGCACTCTGCAGTATACATATACAGCCCTGCACAATGCAAGGCTTACAGGCATGTGAGGTATTGTATGGTGTGTGTGGTTCTAACAGCCCAACCCAGCTCCAATTTATCCAAAATATGCAGTTGCAATAATTCAGGTTCATTACATGGTCATATAGCAGCCTGTTCTTATCCACTGACTGAATACTTAATTATTTTAGCCTTGTCTTTTAGCTAGTATTGCTATTGTTGTGAATTCTTCATAATTGATTTAGTGTTAAATTAATTAGTGTTGGGTATAGCTACATATAATTTGCAGTGCTTGAGCTGCTCAGTACCTCACGAACACTTATGCTTAGAGAAGGACTCTTCTAGTATGTGTGCCTTTTGCTGCCATAGTAGCACACAGCAGTTAGCAGTCAGAGACGATGTAAGTTTCAGCTCCTGATGTAAACGGTTTGTTTACAGTGTACATTGGGTTTTTGGAGGAGTCAGTAAGCTGAACAGTGTGCTAAAGTTCTTGTGTGTACTTGTATGTGAATATATGAGCAGGATGTGCTCAGCTAGCTAGCTCACTCCTGCATGTGCGAATGGGAAGTTACCAGTACTGATGCACGGTACTGTGTGCTTACTGGAACTTTGAGGGTTTATGTTTATCACTTCATAGAACTGTGGCCATTCAGCTTTTAGCATGGCAGTGACATTCTAGTTCCGCTAATACCGCATGTAATGATAACTTGGAAATACCGCACTTGTGTGTGTACCTGTTCTCTGTGTTTATCTGTAGAAACTGCTACTGCTAATGCTACTGCTAATGTTAATGCTAATGCTACTGCTAATGCTACTGCTAATGCTACTGCTAATGCTACTGCTAATGCTACTGCTGCCCCTGCTCAGTCAGTAAACCCTTTATACCTCATCTGATGACCCTGTGCTCTCTGACCAGAGCTCTGTAGTGGCCAAGACCAATATTAACCAGTTAAATGAGAAAATTCTCCACAGCTGTTATGTTTACAGTGATCCATTCAGTCTATACGCATCACCAAACAAAAAAAAAACCCTTTGTTGAAATCAACTCATTTAAATGTGGACACTAAGACAATCCTGAGAAACGATTTTATTGCACCATAAGAAACTATATATCCAGTTACAGAGTTTTTGTAGTCTTGTAATTTTGTCAGATGGTCATATGGAGATATTTAAGACCAAGCACAATGGACACTTCATTGCGCATAGTGGACGTCCTGGAGTAGGGTTGGGGGAAAATGAGGTCTGGCCTATTGGCTGGGTTTAATAGCATCAAGTCGTACCATAACGTGTGAATCCACACAGGAACCCTTGTTGTGTAATGCACTCCTGGTTTGCTATCAAAATTCTGTATCCACTAGAACATCTCGTCATATGTTGTAGAAGTTAGGAGGTTTGCAAAAGACCTTGTATAGTGCATATAAGCTTATCGGAGCTCAGTCTAAAGTTTTTATTCATTTTACATGGAATTTGATCACACTTGTAGCTTCAGTAACGGCAGTTTCCTGAAATGTACCACTATTCATTCAGCCTTAACTTCACCAGTTACAACTGAAAAGCCTTGTCCTCTGTACAACCTTTTAAAGTATACCAAAATACGGCTGTTCCCGCTAGAGCATATTTTTTGAGAATTCAGAGGTAATGCAGCACTGAGACCAACTTCAGCTCCTACATCTTTAAACGTATCCCAGATGACTGTGCAGTAAAGGTGTTAGTTTACTCTGCAGATTTCACTCTGGACCGTTCTCAAACCTTGGATAATATGAAGCAGCTTCACTCAGCATTTAACACTGAAGGAAGTGAAGAGAGGAGCAGTTCTACCTTCCTTAGCATCACAACCCCATCAGCAGCCTCCAAGTAGCAGCCATGCAGTGTGATTGTATCCCATGCAGTATATTGTATATTTCTATAACTGCACTGGGTTTAACAGCACCAAGTCGTTTAAATGAATTAAATTCAGTTCAGTTCAATGCAATTCAATTGCATTTTGTAATTATACCAATACAGGGTTATGCAGTATAACAAAACGCAGTCAGGCTCATTTTCCAGTGCAGTTATGAGAATATTTATATAGTAGATCTCTCTCTCTCTATCTTCGCTGTCCGAGGAAAAACATGTATCTCTATTTTTGTTGATTTTCACTTTTATGCCTCATTTGATCACATAAGCTGCTGTTTACACTGTGTGGAAATTTCCTGAAGAATTGACAAACAGAAATGGCCCAAAACTGCTTGGAAAGATGTCTGGTTCCATTGACTTCCATTCAAATTAAATAAGGTTTTTGGCCTCTCCTGTGAAGTTACTGCCTCTGCATTTTGGAGATACCTGTTTTTCTTTGGACGATATAATATACAAACCGGATTCCAAAAAAGTTGGGACACTAAACAAATTGTGAATAAAAAGTGAATGCAATGATCAACAACATTTATTCACAACAGAACACAAATCACAGATCAAAAGTTTAAACTGAGAGAATGTATAAATTTAAGGGAAAAATATGTTGTTTCAAAATTTCATGGCGTCAACAAAACCCAAAAAAGTTGGGACAAGTAGCAATAAGTGGATGAAAAAAGGAAATTTCTAGAACAACATATGCTCCCATCTAGACGTCATCTCTTTCAGGGAAGAACCTGCATTTTTCAACAAGATAATGCCAGACCACATTCTGCATCAATCACAACATCATGGCTACGTAGGAGAAGGATCCGGGTACTGAAATGGCCAGCCTGCAGTCCAGATCTTTCACCTATAGAGAACATTTGCCGCATCATAAAGAGGAAGGTGCGACAAAGAAGGCCCAAGACGATTGAACAGTTAGAGGCCTGTATTAGACATGAATGGGAGAGCATTCCTATTTCTAAACCTGAGAAACTGGTCTCCTTTGTCTCCAGACGTCTGTTGAGTGTTGTAAGAAGAAGGGGGGATGCCACACAGTGGTAAAAATGGCCTTTTTTGCTTGGTCCACATCACTGCATTCAGTTTTTATTCACAATTTGTTTAGTGTCCCAACTTTTTTGGAATCCGGTTTGTATAATATATATATAGTTTCTACAGTAGGCCATGTGCAAAGTATGTATGAGTGTGCAGCGTGCCGTGTGGATCTACCCATGAACGCTTGTAGTTCAAAGCACTCCTATTTGCTTTTCAAAAGATCTACTAGGACATTCCTTCATATGTTGTAGAAGAGGTTTCCATAAGACCTTATGCAGGACATAGAAGCTTATCTGAGCTAGGTCTAAAGTTCCCAACAAAGCCAAATTTTATCCAGCCTATTGTACATCACCATGTCGTGCACAAGTATCTCTCATGTTCCTCACGTCGTTCAGCCACTCCATGTCTTTCCTCATTCAATTCATTAAAATGACTTCAAGACGAGGAATAGTATCAAACTGCAGCACATGTGCGTGTTCCCTACTGGGGCCGAGCATGGCAAGAACAGTGTAATAGAGAAAGAGAAGCTGAATAAATAAGGCACCGCTCTGCTGGGCCAACAAAGATTCAAACAGCACGGTCCCTGTTGCTTCAACTCCCAGCTTGAGTTTTGAAATATATTTGGCCTAATTTAAATATGGAGGGAGAAAAAAAAACGATGCTTGGTTCTAATGAATGACTAACACGCTGCTTTGTTAACCAACAGCAACATGTGTACAATACAGATATTGCAAGAGAGAGAGAGATGGCAGGTTCTTAAACACGAGACTGTGTCCTCCATTCTCTTCTCATTTGCCATTTTGTATGCGTTTGCTTATAGAGCTGACATTAAGAAAACTTCAAGGTTGTTTGATATATACAGGAATCCGCAAGGGCTTTCATCAGGTGTGAATACAGAACAGCAATCTGGGCGGAATGAAAGGAATGCAGCAAAGCGTAGCTGGCGCCATCCGGCAGCCTGTTGTTTAACGTAGGTGTGAGGCAGATTTGCTGATACACTCTTAAAGGAGTTCTTTGGAGTCATGCCACAGGAGGAGCACTTTTGGAGGACTCTCTATAAGCACAGTTTTCCAACTGGTCCCCAGGACCTACTGGGAGTTCTCGTTTATTCTATACATATTCTTTTATGCAAGCAGCAAAATATTAGGGGCTCAGGGCACCCTCTTGGACCCCCACAGAAGAAGCACTTTTGGGAGGCTCTATATAGCCGGATTTCCTGAACCAGTCCTAAGGATCCCATGGAAGTTCTTCTTTATGCTATGCATATTATTTTATGCAAGCAGCAAAATATAATGGGTGCGGGCCCCCTCTTGGACCACCACAGAAGAAGCACATTTGGATGACTATAGCAGGGGTCCTCAGGTTCCCTTGAAAGTTCTTGTTTATGCTATGCACATTCCTTTGTTGGATGATTCTTTGTAGCAGGAGTTCTCCAACCAGTTCTTAGGAGCCCATGGAACTTCTCATTTATGCTATGCATATTCTTTTATGCAAGGTAAACAATATAAGGCGTCCAGGAGACCATCCTGGACCACCACAGATGAAGCATCTTTGGATGACTATAGCAGGGGTCCTTAGGTTCCCTTGAAAGTTCTTGTTTATGCTATGCACATTCCTTTGTTGGATCCATCATTATAGCTGGAGTTCCCGAACCAGTCCTTAGAATCCCATGGAAGTTCTCATTTATGCTATGCATATTGTTTTATGCAAGGTGCACAATACTGTATAAGGGGTCCAGGACAACCTCCTGGACCCCCACAGATGACGCATCTTTGGATGATTCTTTGTAGCAGGAGTTCTCCAACCAGTTCTCAGGAGCCCATGGAACTTCTCATTTATGCTATGCATATTCTTTTACGCAAGCTGCACCATATAAGGGGCACTTTTTTGGACCCCCACAGAAGTTGTTGTTGCTCATAAGGGAACCTTCACCTGCAGTCAGGATGAGACTGAAGTCTTTATTTTAGCACCGTGGTACCGAGGTCATCCAAACACTAATAAAAAACTGCCTCAATACGTTTGCATAATTTAATTTGTTTTCTTAAGCAGAAGGACGTCTAGAGGAGACGGTAGTTTCTATAGCAGCAGCTAATCTTCCAGTTTCAGCACCCCTGTTCTACAAATAATGTATGAAGTAGTATGAACTGTTTAGGAACCTTTAAAGAACCTTTTCAAGGCAAGGCGATAAAGGCAGAAATTAATATTTGAATCGCATTAATTACATATATCTGAGACTACAACACAAATATATTCAGTTTAGCTTTAAAGGGAATCTGTGGTCGTGTGCAACCGTATTATTCAAAAGATAGCAATGTTAATTTAGCCTTCACCTCACCACAGTTTGTACAGCCTATTAAAGTACCAAAATATGGTATTTCCAATAGTGCATATTTTCTGACAGCACTAAGGCCAACTTCAGCTCCCCCATCCGTTAAAGTCTCCCAGATGACTTTGAATTAAAGGTGTTGGTTTACTCTGCCCATTTTTCTCTGGACAGTTTCTCAAAACATGGGCAATATGGAGCATCTTCACTCAGCGTTTAACACTGAAGAGACGGAAGGGAGGAACAGGTCCACCTTTATTAGCATCAGCAGCCTGTAAGTAGCAGCCATGCTGTATAATGGCTTCAGTGTTTGCTGGACTGAGCCAGAGTTTGAGCACCCCTGTTTGACACCAAATAATGTTTTTCCCATTTAAATTTAAGCTTTTCCCATTTTTAATTTAAAACTAAGCACTACTTAGGAAGAACCTTTTAAGAACCCTGGTTCTGAGATAACATAATATAGGCAGAAAAGAATATTTAAGTCTCATCTATTACAAATATTGGGTAATTTGTAGGGCTGCCCTCTAGAAGTCGACGATTCGAATCTTCAGTCGGAGACCCTTTAAGTCGACTGAGACCCTTCAAGTCGACTGACAACAGTGACCTTTTTTTTTCTTCCGTTAAACAGACTAAAGCTTACTAAAATGCACAAGAACTTTAAGAATGTAAAAAGACATTTTAATAATTATTAAAGGGGAAATAATAAATAAATATATAAGTTCTAGCTGGACTACGGCGCGTGCTTGCTAAAAAATTTAATCCACGTGACGACTAGCTGCACTAGCGGTTTACCACTGAAGGAAGCTAAGGCTGAGAAACACTGGTGAAGCGATGTCTCAGAGAAAGTCTGGAGGAGCTTTTGAAGAAGAGAATCTGAACAAATCAAACCGAATTCTGCTCGTCATTTAGTCAGACATCCAACACTGCTTCAAACGAGGAAGCTGACTTTCGTTTTAGACGTAACGGCTGTTTGCGGTGAAGGATAAACCGAGCAGAGACGTTTGTTTTATTATAATTCCTTTATTTTAGAACCTAAATTACAGATATGTTTATTTATTGGTCTACAGTTCAGATTATCTTTATTTAAAGATGAGTACAGTCACTTAATACGCCTGCCGATAAATGAGAGATAATTATTTCAGCGTGGGAAATAATACTAATAATTTAAATATGGACTAATCTGGTTTTATTTAGCAGCTCATTATTTATGAGAGATGAGAGACGAAGGGTCCTCCTACTGAAGAAGCTGTTAGAAGTGAGATTAAAAAGACTAGAAGCTATAAGCGCTAATGTTCAACATACATACGCGCTGCTGCCCGACGCTGTATCCTGTAATAAAAGGCTCCAGTTCAGATCGATCATCATAAGCCCCGCCTCTTTTAGTTCAGAAATATGTCCCTGTGACTCTGCTGACTTTCTAAATGAGTAGGACGTCAGATCTGAACCGTATGCAGACTGATTTACTGATTACTAGATAATGTACAAGGAGAAAAAACATGCACGAATAGTCGAATCGATGGCCAGGACGGGCGAATCCGATTCGACTGACAAAATTCTGAGTCCTGGTAATTTGCATATACAAATGTGGAAATACAATTTTCAATTTAGCTTTACGGGGAGTTTGAGTGCACCTGCACCTACTACAACTGTATTTTCTAAAAGACAGCAGCATTCATTTACCACTTCACCACAGTTCTAACTGAAAAGCTCAGTTTTATGCACAAGCTATCAAAAAATCAAAACACGCCTGTTTCCAATAGTGCATGTTTTCTGAGAATTCACAGGCACTAGAGCGTTAAGGCCCATTTAAAAAAATATAAATATAATATACATGAAAAAAATAATATACATGTTTCTTCATATTTAAAACCATATATCTAGAATACTGGCATTCATGAAAATGGTACCCTGTTCTGATGGATATTACAAGAGTACCTAATGGATTAACCATGACGGACGTTTGCATGTTCTCATGTCTGTTTGAGTTTCCTCCCACACGCCAAAGACATGTGTCCAGAAATACTAGAGATCTTAATTGGACCATCGGTGATAGTGTATACTGGAGATCCTAATTTGCCCTTAGGTGCAAGTCCTGTAATGTACAGGTGGCCTGTCCAGGGTGTTTCCTCTCTTCTGCCCAATGAGCGCCTGGGAAAGGCTCCAGCACCCTCCCCCATGACCCAGAACGGTTAATATGATGAACGAATTGGTTTATACAGTACTTTGTACAACAAACTGACTTCATAGCAAAGCTGCATGCTTGACTGAACAATAAAAGAAAGAGCTTGCAGAGTTAGACCAATATGCGAGATTTGAAAAACTTATACACACAAAAAAATGATTGTAAGTTCATAAATAATCTATGATCTGGAGAGTATTGTATTAAGGCCAGTCTTCGAATGCCTAGAAATGGTTAATTCATCATTCCTTTATTTTATTTTTTCCTCAAAATCCCACCGCTCACTAAAAGCGCTCGTGCTGGAGTGCCTGGATGGCCCTAATCGAGCAGAAGGAAAACACATTCTTCTCTGAGTGGACGTTTTAGAAAGCGAGACGGCAGCACAGATTGAGTAGTTTGTGAGGAAAATCACGTCCATTCATGCTCCAATTTAAATCTGAAATAGCATCCATCTGAGAAAGAGAAGCTTCCACGGCTTCGTCACAGCAGGCAGGCAGGAACAGCTCACTCTTCGATTATCATACCGCCAATATGAAGCTTCCACAAGTTGTTGGTTTCGTTCGAAACGCTCACGGAGCTAAGCACAATCAATTTGCAGCTATTTACACTAGCTCAACCACAGCAGCTAGCACCACACCACACCAAACAAGCTCAGAAGGGACACAGGTAGGACTATAGTCCAGACAGAGCTCCATTAGTCTACGATAATGAAACTACAGTGCATGGATGTGCAATGCTAGCAATCATTCAGACAAGAATATTAATAATTTTTTTTAAAAAGTAGCTTAGAACGTAATTGACCTTCCCATGACCCTCTCACAGGTTCATTCTTTAGGTCCACCTCCTTGTGTCTACACTCACTGTCCGTTTTATCAGCTCCACTAACAATACAGGAGCACAGTGTAGTTATACTGTATTACTGTATAACCCTGTCCTTCAGTGGTAAGGACCCCCCACAGGACCACCACAGGGCAGGTATTATGTGAGTGGATTAGAAACAGCAGCACTGCGGGAGGACTAGACAAAGACCAACACAAACTGTGCACCAACAGAGGATCTATTGTCTCTGACTTTACATCAACAAAGTGGAGCCGCAAGGTAGGCCAAAACTGACATACACTAGCTTACACTCTAGCCCAGTGACGCAACGACTACAGAGCAACAGCAAGGCCAGATTATGTGGAGTAATCTACTGCACCAAGCTATAAAGTGGATGATGATGCTTCCATACCCTCACCAAGAAACCAAACGGCCAACAAGCATGACGGGTTCATCCTGTCGCAGGATGCAAACAGAAAATTAGTAAGACAAGCTGCCGGTTAGGAGGCCAACTTCAGCTCCCTCATCCTTAAAAGTATCGCAGATGACTTTAAATTAAAGTTAAAAAAAAAAAGCAAGTAAGTAAAGTAGACTTTTATATATAAAGCACTTTTTAAACAACCTGCATTGACAAAGTGCTGTACATAACAATACCTAATGATTACACATAAATACATACAACCAAAACACAGATAAAAGAAATCAGATAAACAACATATATTAAAATAAGTGAATAATATATATATATATATATTATATACAGTGGGGTGCGAAAGTTTGGGCAGCGTTGTTAATTTTCCTGATTTACCTTTATAAAGCATTGATTGTTTGGATAAAAAAATTGCGTTAAATATATCATATATATCAACACAGTGATATTTGAGAAGTGAAATGAAGTTTATATGATTTACAGAAAGTGTGCAATAATTGGTTGAACAAAAGTAGGCAGGTGCATAAATTTGGGCACTGTTGTCATTTTATTGATTTCAAAACCTTTAGAGCTAATTATTGGAACTCAAATTTGGATTGGTAAGTTCAGTGACCCTTGACCTCCATACACAGGTGACTCCAATTATGAGAAAGGGTATTTAAGGGGGGAAAATGTTTTTCTCCTCTTTGCATCTTCTCTGAAGAGTCGCAGCATGGGAGTCTCAAAACAACTTTCAAATGACCTGAAAACAAAGATTGTTCAGCGTCATGGTTTAGGAGAAGGATACAGAAAGCTATCTCAGAGATTTCAGCTTTCAGTCTCCACTGTGAGAAACATTGTGAGAAAATGGAAGACCACAGGCACAGTTCAAGTCAAGGCTCGAAGTGGCAGACCAAGAAAAATCTGGAATAAACAGAAGCGAAGGATGTTGAGAACAGTCAGAGTCAACCCCCAGACCAGCACCAAAGACCTACAACATGATTTTGCTGCTGATGGAGTCACGGTGTGTCGTTCAACTATTCGACACACTTTACACAAGGAGATGCTGTATGGGAGAGTGATGCAGAGGAAGCCTTTTCTCTGCCCACATCTCAAACAGAGCCGCTTGAGGTATGCTAAAGCACATTTGGACAAGCCAGCTTCATTTTGGAATAAGGTGCTGTGTTATTTGGGCATAACAAGGGCCGTTATGCATGGAGGAAAAAGAATACAGCACTCCATTAAAAGCTATAGGAAGCATTTAGAAGCTGTTATTTCTGCGAAAGGAGGATCTACTAAAGGTTTTTTTTTTTTGGTGCCCAAATTTATGCACCTGCCTACTTTTGTTTAGACAATTATTGCACACTTTCTGTAAATCATATAAACTTCATTTCACTTCTCAAATATCACTGTGTTTGTCCCCTATGATATATTTAACGCAATTTTTTTATCCAAACAATCAATACTTTATAAAGGTAAATCAGGAAAATCAGCCCAAACTTTCGCACCCCACTGTATATATAAAACACAGGATAAGGGGTAGACTAAACAACTATGAAAACACCTCATGTTACCACAGCTTCTCACTATTTAAAAGCAAGTTTCTACAAGTGAGTTTTTGACCTGATTTAAAAACTGAGATGGAGGAAGATTGGCGTCTTGGGGCATATACCAAAAATGCCTGATCACCTTTGAGTTTCAGACGTGCCCTGGGGATGGCCAACAAATTCTGTGATGAAGATCTCAAAGAGCGCTGTGTGATTGGTGACGTGAGCAAATCAAGGGGCCAAACCATTTAGTGCTTTAAAACCAACTACAAGCACTTTAAACTGTATCCTATACTGAACTGGTAGCCAATGAAGTGAAGTGAGGACTGGTGTTATAAGTTATCTTTTCTTGGTTCTAGTCTATAATCTGCATGCAGCATTCTGGACTAACTGTAAACGTTGCAATAGAGACTGGTTAATCCCAGTGTATAGAGAATTACAGTAGTCTAATCGTGAAGAGATGAACGCATGAATTACTTTTCCGAGGTCAGAAAAACTAAGCAAAGGCTTCAGTTTTGCCATGTTTCTGAGCTGGAAGGAACTGTTTATCAAATCTGAGGTCCGAGTCAACGACAACACCAAGGTCTCAGATGTTGGTTTGCTCTGCACATTCCACTCCGGACCATTTCTCAAACCTTGGACACTATACAGAACAGTTTCGCTCAGCGTTTAGTATTGAGGAGACTGAAGACAGGAGGACTTTCATACCCCCAAAAAGGAGGACATCCCACCACCAAAAAAAGGCCACCCTATAGGAGGTTAAAATCAGAACCCAACCTACGTAACACATAACTGATTGCTTTACTCACCTAACTGAGTGGATGGATAACATTTGTGAGCTGTGATTGGATTGGGCGTGGAGTTACTGGATGTAGGCCACATCAATGTTCAGATGCATCAGAGAATTGTGCAGTTGGTTCAGCTCTGGTGGATGCCTTCCCTGGCACAATTCTGAGGAGAGTTTCCTGTAGACTGGGATTTTAGCCACTGCTGGTAGACCCGTATGACCGTACGCTTCCATACACCTGCAGATTCAGCTACTTCCTTCACACTGTGGTCTTTGGCCACGCCCACATGCAGTCACTCCTTTTAGCCAATCATTAACATCTGCTCTGGAGCGTTTTCCACACATGGAACGAGACATTCCCTGCACTGTAGCACCTCATCTCAATCTATGGATCCCATCACTCACACCCCACAGGTATTTATAGCCCCAGCATCCTCGTGGATGCCATCTGCAGGAGCAGAGGAGTTACTACCACCTTAAACACGCAAGGTGGCTCAAGGTGTCTAACGATTAAATATTTTCTTTAATATTTTGACATTTCTCTGCAATTTTTTAGATAAAAATTCAATTTCCTCTTCTATTTATTATATTGAAAAGTAAAATATATAAATATGTTTTAATTAATTAAATACAGCAAATTTCACTCACAAAATCAGCAAAGCATGCAGTGTCCCCTCTATTCTATAGACTTGCATCTGTGTAATGTAGTGTTAATGAAAGCATAAAGGCAGGATCTCAACCGAGCAAAGGACAAATGCAGCTCCGAATGTTCCCTGCGGCTTTTCACAAAGGGTGGAAATCCAAGAGACAACATGACTGTCTTCATTACACGCTCATAACAAAACTGCAGACTGCGCTGTCCCCTTGTTATTCTGTGACCGTTAAAAACTAAACAAACTCCAACAAAGCAGCAGCATGCCCTCATTGCCTGTGACATTGCCCACTGGAAGAAGTGCCTTTCTAGGAGAATGACATCCGTGTTGAGCAGATTGCCCCAGAAAAGGATTTGCTTTCCACCAATCAAAACGGTCTTTTGTGTCGACTCCCTGACTGAAGACCCAGGAGCCGCAGAGCACCAAATGCAAAATGACAGCTGAGGAAAATAAAGGCTCAGCTGGGCCGTCTGATTGGCCAAAGCTGACCTCCCTTATGCTCTCCTTCTCTTAATGGCACACGGCTTCCAAGAGAGGCAACAGGAAATCAGATATATACTGAGAGCCTTTATTGTATTGCTTTTCTTTTTGAGGACCGGCGGGTCAAGCCGATTTGAACGAATTGGAGAAATGACTTGACATCCGACTGGCAGTACAGTAGTCAGGAAATTACTTGGGGAAACAGTTGTGAAGCAGAAAAACGAGACCCATTATTATGCTACATAAACTCATCATCAAAAGAATAGTTGCACCTAGTAGGAACCAACCGCCAGGAATGAAACTTGGTGGGTAGGTTTGACATTGGGAGACATGCAAAGGATGGACATCATCTCTGTACCTGACTGACCCAACATCAACAATTGCAGACATTCAGCAAGCAGTGGTGTCCTCCATGAGTCATCCGGTTAGTGCCAGCACCATTGGCAGAGGGCTGCACAACCCAGGACTACATGCATGCAGACTATTACGACGACTGACCTTAACACCACGTCACCGTCACCAAAGACTGCAATGGTGTCGCACCAGACTGTCATGGAGTGACTCAGAATGGCAGCGGGTCATCTTCACGAACGAGTCCCGCTTTAGTCTTGGTGGAGACGACCAATCAAAATCCATGTGTGGTGACACCGTGGTCTGCACCAAGATGAACACTTTGATGTCACGTGGCACACATCCAGAAGAAGGTGTCACTCCACCTTCACCCCTACCACACCATCTGCAGGAACTGTGTGAGGATATTCAAGCTGCATGGGATGGATTATCACAGGACACCATTAGGAACTCTACAGCTCCATACCGAGACGTCTGGAATGTTGGGTTAACAAACATGGCGGACCGACGCCATACTGAGAGACAGACTTCTGTATGTGTAGCTCAACAAATATTGCTCATATCAATAGTGCAGCTATTCTTTTGACCATGAGTGTACTTGGGAAGACAGTTCTGAAGCAGTGAAGTGAGACGCACTTGTCAAGAGACAGTAGTTATTATGCTATATATCGTCGCTGTCCAAAGAAAAACATGTATCTCCATTTTTGTTGATTTTTACTTTTATGCTTCATTCGATTACATGAGCTGCTGTTTACAGTGTGTACAAATTTCATAAAGAGTGCACCAACAGAAGTGGCCCAAAACTGCTTGTTAAGACGTCTGGTTCCATAGACTTCCTTTCAACTTAAACGAGGTTTTTGGCCTCTCCTGGAAAGTTGCCATTTTGGAGATACCTGTTTTTCTTTGGACAGCGACGATATTCATTATACATACATTGCCAATACATTAAATTTCCAATGTGTGGGGCAATTTTCATGTCCCATAAAGACAGTAACTGTTTTTACTCCCAAATCACTAACAGGCAATAAAGGTACATATGGCGCCCTTACCATTGTTGCCTTAGGGACAGCGCTGTGCGTACGCTGCCGAGAAATATTAATGATCTGTACAGATGGTGACACCTGAGTTAATCTGAGTAAATCTCAAATCTGGTGAACTTCAAACCCCAGCTAAATAGGAAACCACCGATAAGCTGTTACTGGAGAGCGCTCCAGGGCTATTTACGGTAATTCCAGAAGACGTGTTGGCTTTCTCAGGGCTTAACGTAGACGTGATATTGAATTGAAGAGGTCTCCCTGGTTTTCAGCAGCTAGTTCAAGCTCCCATTGTGTCTCCACAGAGTTCATAAGGATACAAACCCTCTGATGCCTGCTTCCAAATATCTGACCTGGCAACCATGACATCTTTTTTTTTTCCTCTCTCTTTTTTTCTCCATTTTTCCAGTGACCTAATATCTACTCTTGGACTCGTTCCGACTGTCCTTGAATACTGCTGGGTGCAGCAGCTGTCTAGATCGCAGTTTGAATTAAATCCTTGTTCTTGTAGTTTCATTTGAGAGTGAGATTTAACACAGTGTAAGCATGCTTTGTATATCCTTCTGCTTTGTATGTCGTTCTCATTTCATCGTCTGTTTCTCAGATCTATTATCAGAAAAGGAGCGTTAGAAGGCAGGCCATCACACTTATATCTCCAGTGTTCAGTGCGGGAGCACTGATGTGTTCAGCTCCTGATTTTACGCGAGTCAAATGCATCACTGGATGCAGGAAACATGTTAAAAAGCTCTAACTAGCAAGCTCAACGTGCTAATGCTGTGGACCATGCATTTAAAGAGCCGTTTCATTGTTCTCTCACTAACATACCCAGCATGCACTACACAGATGCATCATAGTACCATTATACCATCAGCCAGAAGTGATTACAAGGCTAGACAGTGCTCTACAGGCTAATAAATGCAAACAAGCTAGCATTACCTCAGCGCTCAGAGCTCAATGTTAAGCACAAGCCACCGAAAAGAAGCCAATCTGAGGGATCTAGAGAGTCAACTACTTTTCTTACCATGCCCTTCTCATTTCTGTCATTGGCATAGTGCATTCTCAAGCCTGTATACATCATTAAGATATTACAGTTACCCAATCTATCTACCTTCATTCTACATTCAGCATCAAATAATGCTAATATTGATGCTAATAAGCTCACCTGACAAAATAAACGAGTCACCTGTGACTGAAACGTACTTAGGAGCATGTAGCACATTCACAAGAACCAACACTATACATTTGTAAGGAACCGTCACATGGTGTAAACAGTCTATACACTCAAAACAGGACATCGCTGTTGAACTTAATTCATTTATGCCACACGGTTCCATTCAATTACACAGAAATTGTAACCTTGGGTTCAACTGTTGATGGTAAACATAGCTGAAACATTTTAGTCACCTGAGATGTACTTAACAAGGTCTTATACCTAGCACCAATAACAGCTGTGGTTGGATTTGGCATGGACTGGACACGTTTCTGGATGGAGGCCACATCAGTGTTCAATTGATTGGTCAGTTGGGCCAGATTTGGTGGAGGCCTTCCCTGACACCATTCTGAGGAGAATTCCCTGTAGACTGGGATTGTATCCACTGCTGGTAGACCCGTATGACCGTATACTTCTATACACCTGCAGATTCAGCTACTTCCTTCACACTATGGTCTTTGGCCACGCCCACATGCAGCCACTCCTTTTAGCCAATCATTAACATCTGCTCTGGGGCCGTTTACCACACATGGAACGAGACATTCCCTGCACCGTAGCACCTCCTCTCAATCTATGGATCCCGTCACTCACACCTCACAGGGATTTATAGCCTCATTGTCCTCATATAGCGCCATCTGCAGGAGCCTGAAGTTACTACCATCTGAAATATGAAAAGTGACTAAATTACTGCATATTTTTTTGATGATGAGTATATGTGGATGGAACAAGATTATTAGATTAGGTAATCTGATAATTTGATTATTTTGGCTTATGGCTGTTTGCAAAATGTAAAGGGCACCTGGCATTCGTTTCTAGGGGAGTAAAGGAATAAAAGCTTATGCAGTGCAGCTCTGGGCGTTTGATATGACAGTGGTACCAAGGCAGTCTTAGAGCTTTAATCTTTCTGGTCAGCTGAAAGATTATGACTCTAATCACTTGATCAACAAAGACAAATCTGAAGACCACGCATGCAGGTTGCACAGATGGCGTTGCAGCAAACAGACCACAGCCGACTAGTGTGCTTGAGCTTTGTGACACAAGCCAGAGGCTGAATTTCTTATAATAGCTCTCTCTGTACACGGCCTGATGGACAGACCTTTGCACCAGCAGCCTACAGCCAACTAACCAGACCGGATAACAAATGACCGATGCTCAGCAAAACATGTAGCTCTTCAAGGGCACATACTTTCCTGATGGCATATGGGCCTTGGCATCTGCAGCTTAGCCTGCTGCCTGGCACCCCCTCCTTTTCTCCCCGCCACCGCCACCTCCCCCCAGCCCCCTTTGGTCTTGGGTCTTGCCAGGGCGATGGAGCAAATGTTTATTTACCCGTACACTAGCAGGTACAGAGGAGCGCCGCTCTTTGCTTTTATTTTTCTGCCACCGCTCGCTGCACGCGAGCAGCGTTTCTGCTGAGCTGACTGATTTAGTGCTCACATGTATCTGCTCTTAAAACAGCAACAGAGGGCGAGAGAGCAAGAGTGAGAGCGAGAGAGAGAGAGAGAGAGAGAAAGAAAGAAAATGGGGATGGCTTTGTCATGGCACACTCGACACCTCTGGCAAGGTCATAAAAATATTATTATTTCGTTTGACAGGCTGGTAGAATAGAGGCATTAGGGAGCAAAGACACTCAAAGCATACAAACAGCCAAAGAGGATGTCCTCGTTCAGTGCACCAGTCTTCCCGCTTACAGCTCTCTCCCTAATCTCTACGGATGAGGAGGGGAAAAAGCACACCCCTGCATAATTATTAACTGGTTCATTTCTAATACATACTCACTGATGTTAACATAACTCGTATGTCTGACTAAGGAACTTTAAATGAAAAGGGGAAAAGTAAAAAAAAGTTGCCTCCTGTTAATATGCTAATGTAAGATATTATTCTAAATGACTGTGTCCTCTCTGTTGACCTTACTGGTGTAAAGTGTTCACATAATATAAAAAGACAGATGGCATTTTCAAATGGTGCCAACAATAGAAAAGTGAATGCACATGCATACATATAGACACATACATATACATATGCACTAATAGACACATACATATACATACATATACACACATATAGACATATATATATATAAATATATGCACATCTCACACACCATATAATACACACACACACACCATATAACACACACACACACACACACACACACACACAACCAGATCACACACACACACACACATAACCAGATCTCACACACACACACACACACACACACACATAACCAGGGGCAACACACTTTTTCACACACACACAACCATGTCAGGTTTGAATTTTTTTCTCCCTTAATAATAAAAACTGCATTTTATGTTTACCTGTGTTGTCTTTGACTAATATTTAAATTACACAAATAACCAGATCACACACATACACACACACCCAACCAGATCATACACACACATACACACACACACAACCATATCACACACACACACACACAACCAGATCACACACACACACACACACACACACACACACACACACAACCATATCACACACACACACACATAATCATATCACACACACACACACATAACCATATCACACACACACAACCAGATCACACACAACCAGATCACACACACACACACACACACACACACACACACACACACACACACACACACACATAACCAGATCACACACACACACACACACACACACACACAACCAGATCACACACACACACAACCAGATCACACACACACACACACACATAACCAGATCACACACACACACACAACCAGATCACACACACACACACACACACACACACACACACACACACAAACACACACACACACACACACACACACACATAACCAGATCACACAAACACATTAAGGGTGGAGATGGACACACACAAAGATTTGAATGAGAGATTTGGTCACACACATGTGATTTTGATCATGAGGGTATCGTTATTACTCCATTTGTCATGAAATGTTTGCAGTGTAATTAGGCAGGCAAGTCCAGCTCTATTAAGAAATAAAGTTTATAAACTGTTGGTGCTGCTCTAGTTTGAGACGTTGGTACATTTTCAGATGCAAAGATACACATATTAACATTCTCATTTGTTCTGTCCTAAACTGGATTTTTACTTTTATGCATTCCCTTAAATTTGAAACAGGAACAAAAACATTGCACCTGCGATTCAAGTTCTGTATGTAATCCACAGAAAAGCGTAGTAGAGTTTGTTACCTTCCATGAATGGTCATAACTAATGGAGTAATGTCAGACAACACTTCACAGCATTTTGTGGTATACTGAAGTTTCACCTCACAAGCAACCTGAACCCCTACTAAACACACTGACCACTGGCTACACATTGGCCAACTTCTCATGAATTTTCTATTCCACAGCAGCAGTTACATTCTGACTCTTGTATAGGTGTGGCTAACTAATGGACAAATTAAGGTGGAATGGATAATTTGAATGAGATTTTGGTCAAGTGTGACTCTGGGATGAGGGTTCGTTACTGTGTATGGAGTGCAGTGTAATTATAAGGCAAGTCCAGCTCTACATAACGTTTGATTGTTGGGTCGATAGTAGAGATGGCCATTTTCAGATGCAAAGCTATTATATTAACATTCTCTTGTTCTGTCCTAACTGGATGTTCTTTTATGCTTCCCTTAAATTTGAAACAGGAGTAATCCACCTGCGACAAGTTCTGCAATCCAGAAAAGCGGTAGAGCAGACCTTCATGAGTGGGATTATGGGTGGAAAGTTCTACACCACATCACTCATTGGCCCTTACCCTGGGTCACTTCATGTAAGTAGTTTCTGGATTGCATATACGGGATGGCATATGCCCATGTATGCTCAAATGTTGCATGATTACTGTAATATGTCTGCAGATGTTTAGCACAGTAGTGTGTGTTCATGTTCCTATTAAGCATTTTGTTCCATCCGGTCCTCAACCACGTGGTTGTTGTAGCTCCGCGGATAACACCACTACCCACCTTGGAACCACTACCACATGTGGGAGACCGGGGTTCGAATCCCGGTCTGAGCGGCTATGCTGTTCTACGCCACTAAGAGTCCTTGGGCAAGACTCCTAACATTACACCTACTTGTAATATGAATACCCTTGTAAGTCACTCTGGATAAGAGCGTCAGCTAAAAGCCGTGAATGTAATGTGCGACTTTTATCATTATCTTGATATGCTCAATGGCGTCCCTTATAGGGAGGAGTGACCAGCTGTAAATGGGCTCTAAAGGTGCAGTCTAAAGAAAGCAGCACTTATGGAGCTTCTGCTAGGTTTGATTATTCCAGCTAAGCCAATGTAAACATTAGCCAGCACTTTGAGCACTACAGCTAGCAAAGAAACAGCGTTTTACCACACTGAAATAAATTACTTGCAAAGGAATGAGGCCATGGGGGACTCGGCGTCTATTTATCAGGGTTTATGTTTTATCAAATTTGCTGATACAGTGAGCATGGATGGTACATACAGTGTGCGGTCAACGCCCTCGGTTTTGTGGACAACTGGTCATCATTTTGGGAGCAGCTGGCTCTCTCCCGGAGGAAACGGGCTTCATCCTAGTCGTCTAGGATCCCATATACTCTCCCGGAACACCGAGAGGGCTGTCCGCTGACTGCGGAATGGAGGCCATGTAAGTAGCGCTGGTAAACAGCCCCTAGCTAACTCTAGAGACCTCAGCACATGTTCTACTGCCAATGCTGTAAACAAGGCAAGTACTAATAATGTGGTTAACAGAGCTACACATACTCTTAGTGCTACTGCTAGTCATGCTAATAGAAGCGTTCTCAATATCCCTACCACTGCCATGTCCTATAGCATTGAGACTGTGTCTGTTACCCGTCCTGCTGACTACTGTGGAATAATCTGTCCCAACAATCTCGTTAAAGTTGAGTTAACTTCTTATAGTGGCAGTGCTAGCAGCTCTCGCATTAAGCTTGGTCTACTTAATATACGGTCTCTGGCACCCAAAGCAGTTATTGTAAATTAAATAATTACTGATTAATAAACTCAATATGTTGTGTCTCACTGAGACGTGGGTCAAACAGGGTGAATATTTGGACCCCGAAAGTCATCAAACTGTAAAACAGCACTCATGGAATTATACAGTCCACCTTAAACACCTCCAGAGTGGAGCTTTACAGGAGGAGGAACCAGCTTTCTTACCCTGCAGTGGAGCTGATAGAACACGGTTTATTACTGAGCAGGTTTGGAGCGATTCTATTGGTCGGTCCATCATGAATATTCACTAACCTGAAAGGAGAACTAGAGCTTTTACACTGTGCAGAAAAAGAGATCAAAGTTTTTACACCACTAAATATATATTAGAGGTGGAGATATGGAGGAGTATCATACTGTGTACATCAGGAGTAGATGTGGTGTATCAGGATATGGACTGGTTCAGACTCTCATCAGTTGGAGCTGTTAAGTGAAGGACTGTAGAGTCTTTAAGATCACCAACTACATCTATTTAGATGGGTGTGTCTAAACTTTTGACTGGCACTGTACATCGGTGAGGGTGTACTTCAATATTTATCTCCGAGCCCAGAATGTTTTGAAATCATAAACGACACCAACACTTTCCTACAGTCCAGCCGCACTCCATTTTGCCTTCTCTTTTTTTTGGCTGGTTACCTCATTAACGTGACGCATGACAAGTGGAGCTTTTCTGCTGAACTTGAAGTTGATCCATGAGGATCTGCAGAGGAAAAGAGCGCATTCCACAGCGGAAAGAGCAGAGTCAGCAGAATCCGCATACTGCCGTAGGACATAATGGTGTTTTGAGTGGAATACACTCTACACTCGTCTGAATGCAGCCTAACGCTGACGCATCAATCAGTTTTACTTTGGCCTGTTCATCAAGTCCGTCTGCTGATGGATCTTCCCACAACATTTCCCACAACAAAACTGCAGCCATAATCAATGTAAATAAAGCTGGCCTTGAGTTTTTAATGGGCACGCAGAGCGGGGCAGGTGTTTATGTCTGCATATACAGAATTTTAGAAGCACAGATTAATACACTCAGTGGGGGAAGTGTCAGATTGGCAATGCTATGGGGAAGGAAGATAGAGTTTACCAAGATCAATAACTGATGATAAATTTAGACTGATATGATCAATACTTATTGAGCTACACATACAGAAGTCTGTCTCTCAGTATGGCGTTGGGCCGCCGTGTTTGCTAACCCAACAAGCCAGATGTCTTGGCATGGAGTTGTAGAGGTTCCTAATGGTGTCCTGTGATAATCCATCCCATGCAGCTTGAATATCCTCACACAGTTCCTGCAGATGGTGCGGTAGGGGTGGAGGTGGAGTGACATCAGGCCTTCTGGACGAGTGACAACAAAGCCTTCATCTTGGTGCTGACCACGGTGCCTCCACACACGGATTCATTGGTCGTCTCCACCAGGACAAAAGCGGGACTCGTCACTAAAGATGACCCAAAGCCATTCTGAATCACTTCATGACCGACTGGCACCACACCAATGCAGTAGTCCTGCATCGTGCACCCATCTGCCAAGCGCTGGCACTAACGGGATGACTCAAGCTGGGCATCACTGCTTGCTGATTGTCCACAGTTATGGCTGTTGGGTCTGTGAGGTTAAGCTACAAGGCTGATCCTTAATTAAGTCACACAAATCATTCGCATGTCTCACAATGTCAAACCTACCCACCAAGTAATGCATGCCTACAACGTGCGTCATTCTCGTCAGGAAAAACTACCACTTTGTCAGCCATGCTGAGTGAGCCTGCCTTAAAACAAGCCTGCCTGATTTGCCCTGTTGATATTGTATGCTCCTTGATATCCATCAGATACACACATAGCCATGCGAGTCACCAATGCAAACTTAGCCTCACAATGAGCAAGTTACATCAGTACCGCATCAGTGGGTGTTAATATAGGAACTTGCATATCTCTCCACCTAACCTCAATGGAACATTCCAGACTTCATGTCCAGTGACTCATCACAATGCAAACAAACATGGCCACCGCCACTGCACAGGGGGAAAGCCTATCGCCAGTCCTCTATAAGCCATGCCACACATCTGGCATTGCCAGTTAAAGTAAAAGAGCCCGCCCCCTTGTCTCTAAAAATGAATGGCGCCTTTTTTGATTAACTCAATGCTTAACATGCAGCTGTGCAAAAACTGTGTAACCCTAAAACTGTCCCCGGAAGGCAATACAGTCTGTCCCCGGAATAGCCTTACAGTAGCAGCTTTACCACACTCCCAAAAACTCACCAAGCTTTTGCTGTCTGCAGCTTTCAGTTGACTTCATACTACAGGAACTGTACTACCTTCCACCCAGGCTGCACTCCAGCACTAATAGTGTGTTAACAGCAGTGCTCCACTGAGGTGCGTTCATTACTGCAGTGTGAAAGGTGTTGCAATGACTTATTGAGTAACTACTAAGAATTATTCAGTACTGACTGTGAATTACTCAGTATCCACTGTGGATCCCTCAGTATCTACCATGAATAAATCATTATGTATCTACTATGGATTATTCAGTATCTATGGATTATTCAGTATCTACTATAGATTATTCAGTATCTATGGATTATTCAGTATCTACTATAGATTGCTCATTATGTGCTGTGGATTATTCAGTATCTACTATGGATTATTCTGTATCTACTATGGATTATTCAGCATCTTATATGGATTGCTCAGTATCTACAATGTATTATCGGTATCTACTATGGATTATTCCGTATCTACTATGGATATGGATTGCTCAGTATCTACAATGGATTGCAATGGATTGCTCAGTATCTACTATGGATTATTCAATATGTACTATGGAGTATTCGGTATCTAAAATAAATTATTCAGTATCTACTATGGATTATTTGGTATCTACTATGAATTATTCAGTGCCTACTATGGATTATTCAGTATGTACCATGAATTATTAAACATTCATGAATAAAAAAATTTTTTAAAAAACCCTAGACACACATACTGACCAAAGAAGTGGAGGCTTTATGCGTTTGAACCTAATAATAATTATTAATAATAATATTAATAACAACAACAACAAATGTTATAATATTATTATAATAATATACTGTTGTAATAATTTACTGTTGTGCTAAAAATGATATGAATGATCTCAACACAATTTTATTTTATTTTAGGTCATTTTAATGACATAGACCAAATATACATCCAGAAGATCATTATTAGTCGTTGTTTCTATTGGCAACCCCACTATATTTACTAGGGCTAATCCGGTACCCCTGTTTGTAAAAGTGCTGGCCTGGACTCTAACCTGTTTGTACCAGCTAGGATACATTCTCCCAAAAGCACTTTTTAGGGTGGTCTGATTAGAGTGTATGATAAATGTAAATAACAATACCACAGGACACGTGATCTGATCTTGTTTGCATGTAACTTGGCCTGCTGATCCCACACTGCTGTGCTGATGATTGACGTGGAGCCAGTGCTGAATAATAATCAGGCATGATACTAGAACGGCAGCTATATGCGTGATAAAAGAACCCGCTGTAGGCAAATTGTTGGACACAATTATAAACTAATTGCGAAATCTTATTGGAAAAATCTGTACGTTTATGTCACATGTTCAAGCTCAAAATAAAGGTGTGGCTATATGCTTAGATCTCAAAAGCAAAATCAGCATTTTACTGACAACGAAGCTCACCAGACCGAAAAAATTAGTCAACTTGTGTGTTTAAGGTAGTAGTAACTTCAGGCTCCTACAGATGGAGCTGCATGAGAATGATGAAACTACAAATACCTGCGGGGTGTGAGTGACGGGATCCATAGATTGAGTAGAGGTGCGACAGTGCAGGGAATGTCTCGTTCCATGTGTGGAAAATGGCTTCAGAGCAGATGTTAATGACTGGCTAAAAGGAGTGACTGTATGCAGGCGTGGCCAAAGACCATAGTGTGAAGGAAGTAGCTGAATCTGCGGGTGTATAGAAGCGTACGGTCATACGGGTCTACCAGCAGTGGCTAAAATCCCAGTCTACAGGAAAATCTCCTCGGAATTGTACCGGGAAAGGCCTCCACCAAATCTGGCCCAACTAACCAACAGTATCTGAACAGTGATGTGGCCGACACCAATAGGCAAATACAGTCACAGGTGACTCATTATTTTGTCTGCTGAGTTTATAATGATTATGAAAAGTATATGATTCAATTACATGCTATTAACAAAAACCCAGTTCTCTATGAATTCCATTCCACTGCATACTGCATTCAATTGCACTTTTCCACCAGAGAGGTCTCCAAATCCCCAAATCTTACATAGTGTAACTCACGGGTTCAGCAAGTTTAGGGCTTCGAGATAAATCTAAATTGGATTATGTGATATTAGTTATTGCATGTGCAGAATATTTTTTAACCTAGAACTGAATATCGACACACTTAACAGTCAGATCTCACTGAAACTGCGAGTCCATAATCAACAAAGACAAATCTTTAAGGGCATATCTTGGTCACTTTGATCAAAGGTGTGGATAGTCCTGAAGGACACCGCATGAGCACCACGTGCACCAGAACTGCGATCATATAAGCCTGAGGAATGGGAAACATTGCTCTTCATAAACCTTCATAGATTACCATTTTTGATGAAGGAAAAAGAGCCCGTTTATCATGCCAAACTGTGTGGAACGTTGAGCAGGAACAACCTGAGACTGCGCTAACAGGTTCTTTCACCGTCAGTTTGATTAATGAATCCATTAACTGGGGAACAGGAAAGTGGGATGGCTTTAGATGCTCCAAAGAAATATTACATGGGCTTCAAATTCTGGGAGGAAGACTCAAGTTATCAAAAGCCAAAAGGTCACCCAGACAATTTAACCTTTCCCTCCGCAGGGATAACGGGGAATAAGTCGATATAATGCCCAACACACTGGCTAGCACGACGGGCCTGAACGAGTTTCATATACGCACACGTGTCGGGGCAGTCTGTAATGCCAGTGGCAATTAGATTTGCTCCAGGGATGCTTCTATTTACACCAGCCCCTTTCCTGTAATTCTGCTGAATGCTTTTTCCGAGCTGGAGCGACAGCGTTATTTCCAGGCTCATTATGCCATGGAAAAAAGCTGAGGGAACCCAACATTGTTCTCCAGTAGCACAAACCCATCAGCCGTAATGAATCACTCATGGCATTTGGAGTTGACGAGATCAACACGTGACGGTATTGTCGGTATATGTCGAGCAGTATCATTGCTCTAAAACCCTGTACCACCGATCAATAACACGTCCCGGGAATGCGTATGATGCATTAAACGTCAAGCATGCATTCAGTGTCGAGAAGGCGACTGAATATCTCTAGTGATCAATTCAATCAACCAGTCAATCCAGGCTCTGCACACCAATGTATTATGTCTCAGCAGCTGTCATGAGGTTTGACGAGCTTTATAGAATACTGGCAAACCTCTCATTAAACCAGATATAAAAGAGTAGTGCAGCTCAGGTTCGTCCGTTAAGAGCATTTTTGTCATGCAACTGAGACAACATTAGCATGGTGGGAATTTTGTATATCTGTATCTACTGTGTACAGCCAACATCAGAGACTACCCTCAATTTCTACTTAAGCACAAGTTATTTATTTTTTAGAACATATTTCTGAGACGACTGGATGGAGTATAATGCAGGATAATGCACTCACCTGATTAGAATTGAGAACCGCTGAGCAATTTGTTCTTTGCATATAACCCATCCATTTGCCCGGAGCAGTGGGCAGCCCTATCCATGGCACCCGGGAAACAGTTAGGGGCTAGGTGCCTCGTTCAAGGTCATTTTAGTCATGTCCAATGAGTCAGGTCATCAAACCAGCAACCTTCAGATCATAAGGCTAGTTCCCTAACCTACAGTCCAAGACTGCTCCCTTAATAGGGGAGGTTCTCCTGGTCCATATGTGGATCAAACCTTGGCATTATTAACACCAATAGCCAACTGAGCTAACCGAGCAAATAAAAGGAGAACAGCCGAAGGAAAAATTGTGAAAGCAACAATACAAATCCAGACAAACAGGGGCTCCTAACAACTGTGAGGACCACCCAAACAGACACACTACATAAACAGTTTTGAGAATTTTCGTCTTTGAGAGAAAGAAGGATATCAAGTTCCACTTTTACTTCAGATCTGAAACAGTCCACTAGTATTTGTGTCCATGCATCTACTGTGGGAAGACAACTCAATGCTATGGGTCTGAACGGATGTGAAGGTGTCAAGAAGTTCTTCACTGCGAACAGAAAAAAGAAAACCAGCTTTGGAGGTGTGGAAAGATCTTGTAGATTCCTATGGAAATCTGAAAAGGAAGCCTCCTGAAGGAATTCTTGAGCTGGAAATGAAATAAATGAAGGGTGGTCTCTGACTTTTGCACGGAACTGTACAACAACAGAGCCCACCTCAGTAGAGTGGCTTCTAAAACTGGAAGCTCAATGTTATGTAGCAAATTTTATCTTTCAGAGTCAGAGAGATTTCACAGCTAACAATCCGAAGACCTTCTCCAACAACTCTCCAACGAGCATCGATAGGTCCGTTATCATTTAAGACAGGGGTGTTCAATCCTCGTCCTCCTGGAGATCTACCACCCTGGAGAGTCCAGATCCAACACACCTGGCTCATAGAGTCACATACCTGGATCAGGTGTGTTAGATTCGGGTTGGAGCTAAACTCTGCAGGGTCTCCTGGACTAGAACTAAGCACCTCAATAGTAAGAGACGTCGGTAATCAACACAATAATGGTCAACGTGTATATGAAAACGAAGCTGCCTATGAGCATCTCCTTTCTTTTGCTTTGGTTAATTCTGTGTACTGAAATGCCTAAAGGACTAGCGGATACCTGGGGCTTCTGGGTAATTTAATCAAAACAAGCATTCACCTGCGATTAATAAGATCACAGCTATAAAACCAAAGGGGGCTTGCCCGAGGTATTTACTCCACATAAATGCGCCGCTACTTATTTTAATTAACTCGCCCGGGCGGGGGCTAATAAGAGAGATATCGTCCAAGTGTACGCTCTGTTCAGCGTCTCATAAAGTAGTATCAGTAAACACTAAACATTCAACTCCGCAGGGTAACCTTCCTGATAATTGGCAGATGTATCGGCTGTAGCGCAGGGGAACGGGAACGCGGAAGTGTGGCCAGCTGCATTCCTTCAGTCCCTAGATCACAGACAGCACATAGGACAGCTGAGACACAAACCTCAAACCCGGCGGAAACCCCAGAGTGAGTCTGATCATGGAACACATAGTACAGGTGTGAGCGGCAAATGTATTTATTCCATATTGAATTTTCAATAATCAAATATCTGTAGGTTTAGCGATTTGGTGCCGCTGTAAACGATGGCCTGCTGATACTGATGGGTAAGCCGATATCAGTAGTTTGAGCATGAAATGATGCTATTAGATGCTCATCTTGAGGGAAACGCTTCAATTAAACATAACTCATTTTCTAGCTTAGTGGCTCTGGATTGGTAGCAGTACTAACAGATTTTCAATTGTCGGTATTTCGGTAAATATTCGATAGCGGCAATGAAGAAGTGTCATCGTTCCTCATTAGTTTCAATTCATAGGTTCAGGAGAAAAGGCTTTAAACGTCTATTCCACCAAATTACACCCAAAACTGGCACCTTTAAACAGCACTGTACAAAAGCCAAAGACCACCCAGCTTTTATTTACTTGTCTCTTAAAACGGCCAATGAAAATAAGTTATCAGCTCAACAGATAAAAAAATAAATAGATAAATAAATAAATAAGTCATCTGTGACTAAACCACACCTAATAGCGTGTAACACCTTCAAGAGCACCAATAACAGCTTTCTGGATGTAGCCACATCCATGTTCAGACACTCTTGTATCAGAATTGCGTAGTTGGCCCAGGTTTGGTGGATGCCTTCCCCGGCATAATTCCGAGGAGAATTCCCTGTAGACTGGGATTTTGGCCACAGCTGGTAGACCCATATGACCGTATGCTTCCATACACCTGCAGATTCAGCTACTTCCTTCACATTATGGTCTTTGGCCACGCCCACATGCAGTCAGTCCTTTTAGCCAATCATTAACATCTGCTCTGGAGCGTTTACCACACATGGAACGAGACATTCCCTGCACCACCTGCATACCACCTCTTCCCAACCTATGGATCCCCTCACTCACACCCTGCAGATACTTATAGCTCCATCATTGCTTTTGCAATCTTATGCAGGAGTCTGAAGTTACAACCACCTTAAACACACAAGGTAACTATTTTTATTATCTGGTGAGCTTATTTTTTATCATTAGGAAGATTCATTCATTCTTTTTCCCCCCATTTCTTTCTGCGTCCCCTCTTTCTATAAGGAGTCTTTATCTCTACAGGAATATTCACCCATGTTTCGATGGTCAGTCCATTGTTCCACGAACACCAGCAGCTTCTTTGTTTGCAAATGAGCTCATTTTCTCAGTAAGGGCTTCCTGACAGCTGCACATCCTTTCACAATCACGTTGCGAGTTCCTCCTCTCTCAGTGGAAAGATGGACTGAAAGCGCACCTGTGGAATTGTTTCAGATCTGCAGCAAGAGTGGAGCTTGACTTTCTCCTCTACCTCAAAGCAGCATTAAATACGGTTTATCTGATGGAGTCCGTTTTGGTGGTGTACTTGGTCTTGTATGGTTGATGGCCTCTTTTTTTTTTTTTTTACTGCAGTTTTGGAAATTCGTTTCTCCTGCACCTAATTTAATTTGACTTTCCTGTTTCTTATGTAAAGTTATCACCTTAGCAATCTCTCCTGAGAAAAAAATCAAATAATGGGTGGATATGGCACATCACTGTATGCTACATATATCAGTTTCACTGGGGCACAAGGGAAAAACTCTTTATGCAAATTTATGACGAGTGATGTGTTGAAATCTCAGTATAAGATATAAAGTCTAATGCCATCTTATAATTGACGATGATACTAAAGCTTGTATTTATATTTATGACTAGCTTTTAACTACACAGTAAATGACATTACACTCTCATGGTACTGTTTAGTATAGAGTCATCATTGAGTGAGCATCCCTTACTCGCCCCTTGCCTACTCTCGAGGCATCAGCAAGTTTGGCACTAGCACGGCAACCATGAACTGTTCTAAATGCACCCTTTAGCACTATGCACAAACTTCCTCCGTCCCGGCACATATCGTCATTATTATAGACACAGCATTTTCAGTTTTTAAATCTATTATCTTAATGTTACTTTATTAACATGTTATTATTGTGTTATTAACATGTTATTACTATGTTATTAACATGTTATTACTATGTAATAGTTAGCATCGGCTTTTGTCCTTGAATTAAAATTTCTTTGACACTTATATTTATCATATCTTACATTTTACAATGTTTTAACTCAACTTTAATCACAGCACAACACACCAATCATCAACAACAAACAGAAACCAAACATCTTCATGTAACAACAAGCAACACCATCCACTTGTCAACTCTGCTGAACTCCCTACAAGCACGGCACCGTCCAGCAAGGGAATTCCCTTCAGGCATCACTGGCCTACCTTACCTGGGTAGACGAGCAGAGCGATGAGCCACGCCACGAAAAAAAAGCACACGGGCTTATGCATTCTTCAAAGTGTTGTGATGCCGCTACTGCCTGTGCTCCTGTGCTCCTGGCTCTTGTGCCGCACGGAAAGACGCGCTCCCTGCACTCCTCTTGCTCCTGCCACTGTTAGAGTGTAATTAATGCTGCGGAAACCAGCCTGCCTTCACCCACTGCTGAGCATTCGGTAAGCAAGAGGCAGTTTAAAATCCAGCGCAACTTCGATAGGCGCAGCGACTGAGTTCCCATTGATTATTTTCACAGGCACAGAGCACTAGACGAGCCGAAGCAAAGCCCCTCCTCCTGAGTGTGCTGATAGGCTGCGGCTGCTGGCTGAGTGACAGCAGCAGGCATCTGGTGCTCCAGAACCACTTTAGCTAAGCTGTAGGAGATGGATCTACAGGAGAGAGGAAGAGAGAGAGGAGGAGAAGAGAGAGAGAGAGAACGCAAGTGCCTCAATAAAAGCAATAACCACCTTTTCAATATCAGCTCTGCAAGGGCTTGCTTAGCGGAGCCGCTGTTCTTTCGCACATCATTGAGTCCTGTATCTTCAGACAGGCAATTTCTTATTTGGGTAACAGTGTTGAAAATAAACCCCTGGACGCGTGCCAAGGCGTTGATGTCACGTTGTTGTGATAGGCATCACGGTGAGTGACAAAATGACAAGGTGACCTTGTGATTGCTCACAGTTTTCCTCTTGCGTTACCTTCACGCACTCAGTATGCGAACAGACATTATTCCACCCCGCACCCCCACCCCTCACGCTAAACGGATCTCCCGGAACAAATATTGATGCACCGTGTCAGAATAAGTCCTGGCAGCAGCTCAGAGATATGTACAAAGTTGAGAGAACAATCATGACTCCAGCTTACCTACTGCTGCAGTGTAGGTGTAACGTTTGCCAAGGCAAAGAAAGTGACAGTAGTGCAAACAAAGCAAAAGCTAGTAGAAAACTAAATTATTCTTACAGGCAGGAACAAACAGAGCACTTAGTGTCCTCAGTTAATAACGTACAAGTAAACAAATACTGAAACTGTGTTGATTTTTTATTGCTGCCACACCAAAAGCACCCCGGATGGTACATCTACAATACATAACTGAACCATCTTCTATTGAAATCCTATTTAAATCAGAGTAAATCTTAGCTTCCCAGAAAAGGGTTTGAGCGGGAGGTGTGTAGAGAGGTGGGTCAGGTGGTAGATAGGTTGATGAAGGTGGGTTGGTAGGGAGGAAAGGATGGTAGGTGGTTAGGTAGATAGGTTGGTATGGAGATAGGTAGGGCAGTTGGGTGGGGTAGTTGGGTAGTGAGAAAGCCTCACACATAGGTTGGTAGGAAAGTGTGTGGGGTTGATAAGGAGGAAAGTATTTTAGCTGGTTAGATAAATATGTTGGTAGGTTACCTGATAGGGAGGTAGATACGGTAGGTAGGTATGTAGAAAGGTTTGTAGATAGATAGATAGATAGATAGATAGATAGATAGATAGATAGATAGATAGATAGATAGATAGATAGATAGATAGATAGATAGATAGATAGCCGGTTGAAATGAGTATAAACATAGATAGGTTGGTAGGTTGCTTGGTAAGGAGGTAAATAAGGTAGGTAGGTATGTAGATAGAATAGATGTTTGATAGATAGATAGGTTAGATAGATAGTATGGATAGATAGAGGTAGGTTGAGGTATAAACATAGATAGGTTGCTTGGTAGGTAGGTAGATAGATAGATAGATAGATAGATAGATAGATAGATAGATAGATAGATAGATAGATAGATAGATAGATAGATAGATAGATAGATAGATAGATAGATAGATAGATAGATAGATAGATAGTTGGAGGGAGTTTAAAAATAAATAGGTTGGTAGGTTACTGGGTAGAGAGATAGATAAGGTGGGTAGGTATATAGAAAGGTTTGTACTTGAGTTGGTAGGGAGGTAGGTCGGTAGATAGATAGGTTCGTAGGCCGGTTGGAGGGAGTGGTAGGGAGGTAGGTCTGTTGGAGGGAGTTTAAACATAGATAGGTTGGTAGGTTGGTTTGTAGGGACATAGGCAGGGTAGGTAGTTAGGTAAGTAGACAGATTGGCAGGGAAGATGGGTAGGTAAAAAAATCCATTAGTAGGGAGGTAATAGGTAGAGAGGTAGGGAGCTACTTACGGTAGGGAAGTACTGTAGGTAGATAAGTTGGCAGGGTACACTGTGTGGTTGACGTAGGATTAGATCTGCTGCACCTTTAAGATCAATACAAAGCAGGCAAACACCAAACAAAGTCTAGCTTCACCTAAACACAGGTCCTAACATGTAACAGCACTGGCGTGACCTTGTGTGTGACCTTGGGATTAATATCACCTGGAACATCGCATTAATGTTTCGTCCATTGCTTGTAATTTTACCTCGCAGGGGGTTAATGAACAAGCAAGCCATGTTTCCTGTTCCCTTAAAATCTAGTAATAAATGGTGGTAACAGTGCTGAGGTGCAATCACATGAATACACTCGAGGTTTGGGCAATAATGTGAGATACGGGCACTGGTGCCCAGACTACTGCAGTACCCCAGTGACAATCTCTCATATTATAAACACTCCCTCTCGTGTGTTATTTCTTAAAGATCGCACAATAATTATCCTACATAATGAACATAATTAAGAGAAAAACAGCTAAATAATCATTAAGGAAGTAATAAACTCGTTCTAAGTAGCTGTAAAGCAGCCGGTCACATGAACAGCAGCTTACTGGTAAGCCTGTGTGTCTGTGTGTGGCCACCCAGCCATGGAAACCCAATCCATGCAACTTCCAAACCAACAGATATCGCTGATATCGCTTGCAGTGGTGGTCCCTGAGCCGTTCAGTCACCTACAGATTAGTTTTACGCAGTTTATTCTTCATTACTCGGTTTCAAATTCTGCTTGTGCAATCTTCCACTGACCAAGTTGATTGGGGTATCTCTAGTGTGGCAAAAATATCACGACTTGTTGGATAGAATGCACCTCATGACAGCTCCTCGTTCTTAAAGTCACTGTGCACTGGTATGACACGGGACTATCTATTCTACCACCCATCGTCTCTGTAGACTACATGGATGCAAGTTGGATACTATGCATGTTAGCAATGGATGTGCCAGAAACAACCAAAACCTAATTCAAATGGGTGTCCCCATACTTTTGGCCCCTCGGTGTCTCAGAAGAGCTTTACTGAAGTACAAGTTCTCCCTCTATCCCACCTGTTATATACTGACATATCAAAAGTCATGGGATAGCAATATGCATCTTGTTTAAGAAGAGGTGTTACTTCAGGGTATGGCTTGGGAAAGTTGTGAGGTGTTGTCCCATGAGCCTCCAAGGGGACATTAATTACATGACAGTCAACTCCTCAGTGAGAATATACCGGGCACCTATCAATTACATAAAGTCTATGAAGGCATGCAAATGGTCACCAAGCAATGAAACATACCAGGCCCTAAATCCAGAACATGCTCTACACCAGTATGGAACCACCACCAGCATGCACAGTGTCTTGTTGACAACTGGGGTCCATGGCTTTGCACCACACACAAACCCTACCATCACATGTAAAAGGGTCTGGTGTTGTGGTGTAACAGAGGCACTCTGGTGGGTATTCTGATCCCATGTGCCATGGAAGCTAAAGAATGCCAGATTGACCTGCAGGATATGCAAATGGGGCCTCCTGCATGATATGTGCCAGAGCCACTTTCGTTCTAGTTAAACGACACCAGTCACGATTATTAAGCAACCTGGGCGGACACCGCCCTGTCCACTCTAGGTGGTAATGCTTTCTAGGACATATTCACATGCCATTGTGGATTGAGGAATGTTAAATGCCCACACAACTTCAGAAATTAAATGTCCGATTCGTCTGAAAGTCACTATGATGTCCCGTTCCAACTCTGTCGTTAACACACTGGGCAGTGTTCAACCTCTCCCACAAGAGGACACCTCACAACTTATACATGCGTGGGCATTCCCTGGCTGTCACCTGAGGTAACTCCACAACCAATTTACATACGGATATCACAAGGTCAGGGTATGAACCCACCATTCTACCTACAAGTGTATTATAACACACCCACAGCCTACACACATCTGCATTATCATATTTGCCCCTGAACACTGATAGCATTTCTTCATATTCAATATATAGCGATGACATGTTCTCATGACACTGCCCTTGCTTCTGGTTTGGACCTGACTCATAGACTGCGCTTTCTTTATTCGTTTGGATTTACCCATGGCCGACACTGTTTTCACCCCAGGGAGGACGTTACGTAAGGGCCACTGCTGGGTGAGTCTGAGTCTGTCAGACGGTTAGAGGCGAATTCCATCCAGCTGCCGTAAAAAAGAGAAGACTATAAACAGACAATGGCCTTCTTTAATCAAATCAAGTGCGAGCTTGGACCTGTCAACACCTGAGTAAACTGCTAATGGCCAATACCGTGGCCTCGCTCAGCGGCTGACCTTTCCGACAACCTTGGAGTCGACTCCTTCTATTCCGAGACGAGACGCCTTGTTTTCCAGCACGAGAAGGCTGAAAAGATTTCTTCAGAAATGGTTTACGCTCCCGTGGGTCATGTCTGGGGTAAAGGACTGTTTATAAATGGATCTCCTGTATCAGGCTTCAGCTCGGGGGATGTGGTTTTTTTTTTCCCAGTGTATGAAAAGAAAAAAAAGAAAAACTGTGGAAAACAAAGGCCAAAAAAGTATAAACTCACTTGGAATAAAGTAGGAACGCAATGAATATGGATTGCAGTGTGCAGTCAAACGGTCATGGTTGGAATTTAATTCCTATGTACCACAGCACTGTACTTTCCACCACAGATCCTTACATGGTCGGTTTCAATGCCAGTTTAAATTTTAGTCAGTCTTGTAAACCAAGGATCATGGGTTCAAGCCACGTGGGCAGTTGTGGGCAGTTGTGGGCTGGAGGTTAGGGAACCAGCCTTGTGACCAGAGGGTTACTGGTTCAATTCCCTGAACCGACAGGACATGACTGAAGTGACCTTAAGCAAGGCACTTAACCCCCAACTGCTCCCTGGGCGCTATGGATAGGGCTGCCTATTGCCCTACAGGAGGCCAGTTTCTTACATTTAAGGTATTTAGCAGACGCTTTTATCCAGAGCGACTTACAACCGTGCTTAGTGTTCCGTTGGATAATATTGAATCTAGTACAGGAAGTGTAGAGCCTAAAACTCACCATGAGCTCAGACACTGCCCAAACAGGGGGCCAGTGCTGGTACCTAGAGATTAATACACAGACATAGAGCAAGTAAGCCATTACCTGGCAACCCCAGCCCAGTACTCATTCCTATAGAGGAGGAAAGGTCATTAGTGCAACACAATACACACAATTTACACCTCTACTAGAGCTCACTCACTTAAGTGCATTACGAAGAGATGGGTCTTCAGTCTGCGTTTGAAGACCACGAGAGCCTATGCTGTTCTGACGCCCAGTGGGAGTTCATTCCACCATCTGGGAGCCAGGACAGAGAAGAGTCTGGACGCTTGTCTTCCATCTGTCCTCAGGGATGGTGGTTCGAGTCGAGCTGTACTTGAAGCTCGAAGGGCTCAAGGTACAGCTCGACTCTTCACCATTGCCATAAGGTAGGGAGGCGCTGGTCCATTCTTGGCTTTGTAGGCCAACATCAGAGCCAATGAAGGGAGCGCAGCAGTGGAGTGACATGGGTGAACTTTGGAAGATGCTGCTGCGTTCTGGACAAGTTGCAAGGGCCTGATGGCCCGCAGAGGAAGACCAGCCAGGAGCAAGTTGCAGTAGCCTAGCCTTGAAATGACCAGAGACTGGACCAGCAGCTGGGTGGCCTCCTGAGAAAGGAAGGGTCGTATCCTCCAGACGTTGTAGAGGATGTTTGTGTGCAAGCGCAGTTGGCAAATGGATCCTAATTCTAAATGTTAAAACACCTGATACAAGGCGTCAGACAATTACCTGACCTTTCAATCGCCTTCCACAAAGAAAGTATTAAAACAGGCAGTGCCCGGAGTGCCCTGCACTGGAATTTGGATCATCAGGCTGCAAATAGTAGTGCTTTTTTGCTTGCATTGTAGGAGACAGTTTTTAAATAACTACAAATCAACAAGGCCATCCGCATGCGACTTTATTCAAAGCAGCTCAGTTTTATTTATACAGTCCTGCTAACCATAGACATCCCCTAATAAGCCTCTTAATGAGCAAGCGGAGGGTAAACAGTGGCACATAAAACTCCCCAAGAGCATTCGCAAGGAACACTAAGAGAAACCAAGATTCAAAAGGAGGAACTCTCAGTGGTCGGTTCTTTAATATACCATTTCGGAAATGAGAAGCTTGGCAGGAATACATTTACTGGGGGCGGTAGGCCGTATTAAAAGCCGATAGAACAACTTGCTTGACATGGCTGTAACTAGATATGCGGACACGGAGTTGCAGACCTTGGTAGTAGAGAAAGGGTTTATTGTTTAATATCTCTCCATTCAGTGAGCAGTGATGCCCTACACGATTCATCCTGTTAGTGCCAGCTCCGTTGGCAGATGGCTGCCTGACGCAGGACTACATGCACCCAGACTGTTACAACGGCTGCCCTTAACACCACAACAACATCACCAAAGACTGCGATGGTGTCGTGCCAGACTGCTATGGAGTCACTCAGAATGGCAGTGAGTCATCTTCGAGTCCTGCTTTTGTCTTGGCGGAGACGGCCAACAAATCCATGTGCCCAGGCATCCTGGTCAGTGTCAAGATTAATGGTCACATGTCCACAGGCCTGGTGTCACTTCACCTCCACCCCTACCACACCATCTACAGGAACTTTGTGAGGATATTCAAGCTGCATGGGATGGATTATCACAGGACTCCATTAGGAACCTCTACAGCTCCATGCCGAGACATCTGGCATGTTGCAATAGGTACTTCTGGATGTGTAGCTCAATGAATATTGCCCATATCAGTCGGTATAGCACTGCAGTCTTCTGGGTGCAGCTAGTTTTCTGATGATGTGTGGAGAAAGTGAGGCAGTCTCATAATGGAGTAGCTTCCTCACAGGTCAATCAAAGGGGAAGGCATGTTTTGATGAAATTGAATTTGTTCACTGTGAGCATTGTCGCTCTGAGATGGTGACTCAAAGTCTTCTCAGCCCTCGAATCACCAGCTAGCAACACTGCCCACTGCATCACCAAAGGTCTCCTTCACTTCAGAAGGGTTTTATGAGACTCACTATGAAATAAGCGAAAAAACTACACAAGGAGCAACAACTAGTTCTCAGCTGCCTGAAAAGCTGGCACTGAAACCAGACAGGAAGCAGTTTGGGAAGCTGGCACCAGGAGCATAACAGGGAGCCAGCCAGAAGCTGCATGGAGAAGCAGAGCTGGAGCAGCCTGGAAGATAGGAACAGGAGCCTTGCATGGAGCTAGCCCAGGAGACCTGAGAGGAGAAACTAGAGACGAGGTAGCTCTGGGTGGCAAGAGTGCAGGCATCGACAAGCCAGCGCTCTCTGCAGCAGGGGGCAGAAACTAAGAGGCCATAAACATGGGCAGGGAGGCATCACTGAGGATGCACCAATGTCCTCAGAGGCAGAATCCTGCACTTGATAGCCGAATCTTCCATCAGGGACTCTTGCATGCGCTGGGTCTGTGTTGGGGCCACACAAGGAAAGGAGTGATATTGGAACAGTCGTTCCTCCAAAACATATTTGGGAAGCCTTCCAAAAGCCGCAAGACTCGACTGAAGCGACAACTCAACGTGGACCAAATAGCATGTGCACTTACCCAGGAAGTCCCTCCCCAGTTCTAGATCCCCATAATAGAACATACCTTTATATTCCTCATTCTTATTCTTACTTTTATTTTTATTTATATACAAATAAACTTGCCTTGCCTCAGCTGGTGGTGTGAAGGCAGGCTTATTGGTAATCTCCTGTGAAGTATGGGCTGAAGCAGGTTATGATGTTCAGAGTGGTATTATGAGATTGCGCATCGTCCATACAGGCAAGGGTCAAACCAAGGAAACCAGTAAGAAGAAACCATGGCTCAGAGCTCAACGTACCCAGAGACAATGCAAAGGCAGCAGTCTTGAGTGCTCGATCGCTCACGGGTGTAGTGGAGAGTGGGCAAAGCCATGGAGAGCCTTTGCCAGGAGAACTTCTCTGACTGGATTGTGCCAAGTGTGAACTTTGGTGGAGGGGGGATTACAGTGTGGGGTTGTGTTTCAAGAAGTTGGCCCGGCCCCTTTGGAACTCCTAACGCTCCAGCAGACCAAGAGGTTCTGGACAGTTTCAAGCTCCCAACTTTGTGAGTGTGCTGCTTCTGGTTTTCATTCGACTGGATCAATCTTGCATGCAGAGCTGTGTTACTTTGGTTTTAACAGTGTAAGCATCATTCTGATTCGATTTCATACGGCTTATGTTAGGTACCCACACACACACATCATGATATATATATATAAAATATATATCTATCATATATATACATATATATATATATATTTAAATACTATATATATAGAGTATATATACATACACACACACACACACACACACGTAAATACATATACTGTATATACACATACACACAGTATATATACATATATATACACACATACACACACACACACACACACACAGTATATATATATATATATATATATATATATATATATATATATATATATATATATATATATATATACACACACATATATATACATATACAGTATAGGGTATATAAATATATATAGTATAGGGTATATATATATATATATACACACACACACACACACACACACACACACACACACACACACACACACACACACATACATGATGGATGTATGTGTATAAGCACTAGACAAAAAAATAAATAAAAAAAAAAAAAAATCACCTTGTGTAGTAACATCAGGCTACTGCAGATGGCACTACACAAGGATGCTGGGGCTATAAATCCCTGAGGGGTGTAAATGAAGGGATCCATAGATTGAGAGGAGGTGCTACAGTGCAGTGAATGTTTCGTTCCATGTGTGGAAAACGTCTCCAGAGCAGATGTTAATGATTGGCTAAAAGGAGTGACTGCATGTGGGCGTGCCCAAAGACCGTAGTGTGAAGGAAGTATCTGAGTCTGCAGGTGTATGGAAGCGTACGGTCATACGAGTCTACCAGCAGTGGCCAAAATCCCAGTCTACAGGCGATACTCCTCAGGTTGATGCCAGGGAAGGCATCCACCAAATCCATCAAACCTGTAGCTTAATGGCTTGACTTTATTTTACTGTTTTGAATGTGTAGACTGTATAGACTAATAGTCTGCCAAGAGCCATCCATGGACAGGATCCCAAAGATCTATTGCGTTGTTCCAGGGAACCTTCCGGAAGCCTTGATTTTATTATGTGCCTGGTCGATGGCACCGGCTTAGCACACCATAAACATGTCTCCACCGAGTTCAACCAAACAGCTCCTCTTTTTGTTTTAGCCGTCCTGCTCCAGCAAAAACGAGCTGATAATCATCCCATCAGTAATTTTGGCTTGCGATATCCGCAGTCCGGCTGATTGATATTCATGAAACTAATATACGACAAGGACATATTCTTAGGACTTTAGAGCAACGGCTGCATGATTAATACTAATGTAGAAAACTGCTCAATGGGACTGGAATATTGATGGCACATAATTAATCCAATGATTAATTTATCTAAGATAGAACATAATGAAATCACGAGCTGGTTTGCCTTTCAAAGAACTCGAGCTACATAGCATGAACTTTGGAGCGGATGAAAGTAAGCGGTGACCTCAGCGGGGAAGCGCTCACACTTCAGATGCTGTTTGACTTTTGAAACGTTTCTGCCCCGCTTTCCGAACGATCCGCCGAGCCCATCGAGGGTGATAATTACACGAGCGAGAAACCCCACATGTCTTTCATTGTTCCGGGCTGGAACGAGTCCAACAATAAACCACTTGATTGCTTGATTAATAAATGACTCGTAAGCAATTGCTTTTTATTGTGGGGGCAATGCTGAATGCTCCGCTGTGCTTCATTCCCAGTGATTAGAGAACATGAGGATGGGTTTGAATTCCTTTAGAGCCGGAATGAGACTGCTGCCGTGTGCTCCTAGGGGAAGTGAAGGCCCCGATTCTTCCAGGCCTTTCAAACCCTCAGTACAGTACAGCTTGGCTTGCTGTGACCCAGGGACAACTAACACCTGTGTGACCAAGGACAAATAGCACCTGTTTGGCCAAAGACAAATGGCACCTGGAACCGCTGTGCCGCAGCTGTGCTCAGTGGCTGCAGCATGGCTGTGGGCTCCATGATTATGGGATGCTGCCTTATGTTCCATAGATCTCTATAGACTCCAGGGTTCTTAGGAGCAAGCGATAAGCGTGGTCGGGACACAGACATAATGCGCACTGGACAGACCCCTTACATGCAGTTCTGTGAGATGGTGACACACATATAACAGCAGTGGGATTCCTGTTTTAATGGGGTCTTTGTACTGACTTATTGTGTTACTGTAGTTAAGCAATGCTTCCCCAACACCTAAGCAATGAACACTAAAGGATAACAGCACCTGCCCGGTGGTTTCTATACCAAGTGGTTGTGTACTTGTGGCATGAAAGTCAGAGACAACCCTTCATTTGCCCCCATTACAGTTTCTATGGTTCAAGGGCCTTGTGTTCAGGTTTTTAGAGAAATCTCTAAAGTTCAGTCTTAGTAGTTGGTTGCGTTTTCTCATTATCACAATCCATGTAACCCCTTTCAGTCATGTAAGGTTATCTCTCTCTATAGAGTCATACAATCTTATTAGCTATGTCATCTACTGGTGTCAACTACAGGAAGATGGGTTCCTCCCTTAAGTCTTGGTTCCTCTCGAGGTTCCTTCCTCTTGCTCTGGTTTGCTCCTGGGGGGCTTGGACCCCGATTCCTTCCTAGGAACTGCTTTGAGATAACATTAGCTGAACGAAGTACTGATCAAATAAATGTTGATTGATGGATTGATTTATATATTTTAACATCTATTAATCTACTAATTTTCCTGTTTCCTTAAAAATACTGAGAAATTGAAAATTAAACAATTTAATACCAGGAAAAACGAATAACTTGAACCTCTATACCTACAGGAGCAACTGTTAAGACGATGCAACCTGTCGAATTCATACTCTAAGCATCAGGGGGAAACAAATCAACAGGAAACCCTAGTGACCACCCGTAAGCCGCTCCTCTTCAGTGTTAGCATTAACAGCTGTTTGTTTACCAGTTTTAAGAATTATCGTGAGCTCAGAATCAAACTTCATCGCTTTACTCACCAGTTACCTCTCAGCAGTGGAAAGCAGCAGCAATGTTAATGCTTGTTTTCTTTAATTAACATCACTTCTTTTACTTGCCAAGAGTCGGGTCAGCCATCATAGCGTTTACTATTCATTTCAGTGGCTACCTGTCCTTAAATGACCCAATCAGGAGCTGAACAGCATGATTGACAAATAAATATATATTGGAATTTTCCACCAGGGCTAATACTTCATCTTCTCATGTTGGACTGACGACAGGTTCTATGCTATAGTAACATACACTACCAGTCAAAAGTTTGGACACTAAATGGATGTAGCTGGTGATCTTAAAGACTCTACAGTCGTACACTGAACAGCTCCACCTGATGAGAGTCCACCACATCTACTCCTGATGTACACAGTATGATACTCCTCCATATCTCCACCTCTAATATATATTTAGTGGTGTAAAAACTTTGATCTCTTTTTCTGCACAGTGTAAAAGCTCTAGTTCTCCTTTCAGTTTAATGAATATTCATGATGGACCGACCAATAGAATTGCTCCAAACCTGCTTAGTAATAAACCTTGTTCTATCAGCTCCACTGCAGGTTCAGAAAGCTGGTTCATCCGCCTGTACAGCTCCATTCTAGAGGGTTTTAAGGTAAACAGTCTACATTCTACAGTAAAGTATTAGGATAAACAGAAGGAGAATCTTCTATGAGTAGTCATGTCTGAGCGTTTGACTGCCACTGTAATTTCACCGTAAAAAATTCTTATGTAAAACATTACGTTTACTTTTTTCATCATCGTGTGACATTTAGTCTTCAGAAGGCACTAAAGACATGGCCATATATGCCTAAACTGTTCTGTGCTAATGCATCTGAGAGCAATTGGACGTTTGTTAGCTCTCGAACCTGTTTCAAACGACATGCCACATTATGCGGCATGCCATTAGGACAAGAATATCATGCTGCAGCAGTTGGCGGCGCTTAAATAATAAAAAAGAAAATCTCCAAACATCATCTTCCCAGATCGGCCATGCTGTGCCGCTTATGTTCAAGTTAATGGCCAAGATGGGCCAGCTCATATTAAATGGTCTGGAATGAGGTCTGATTTCGGCTGGGTGTGCGTGCGCAAGTTCTTCAGGGGGCATTTTTGGCATGTATTAGATCTACTTTTGGGCTATTAGCTCCGCACACCAGTCGTAGTACAGATGGCACGAGCCTCTCCCACCTGATTTAGCCCTTAAAAAAGAGAGAAATGGGGGGAGGCGGAGAGAGAACAAGAGAAAAAGGCAGAGTCAGTGAGCCATTGACTGTCTGAGCTGTTCTAATGAGAAATGCCACCTTCGATCACTCACTGACAAAATCTCCATTCAGAGCACCGCATGATGCAAGGGAAGCTTCAGCAGCTGCAAGTACATACAAGCCTATTCCACTTTAATAGAAGGCACGTGGATCGAACGTCGCCATATCATTGTCATGTTGTTCACATGAAAGTTCCATGAAAAGCATCTGAAAAAGAGGTATATATATATATATATATATATATATATATATATACACACACACACACACACACACACACACACACACATACATACATATATATATATATATATATATATATCTGTGTATATATATATATATATATATATATATATATATATATATATATATATATATAGACGGCCTTTGGGTTGGAAACACTGTAGCTGACACTGGAGATTTTTTTACACACACATTCACATCTGTCATATGCCTGGTCCATAGAAATATATATGCTCATATGTGTACATCACGTATCTATAAAAATCTCCAGTGTCAGCTACAGTATTTCCAACCCAAATGCTGTCTATATATATGCACAAAACCACTTATGAAACATAGACATACATGTTTGAAATTCATAAGAAAATAAACATATGTAATCGTACAGAATGTGTATATATGTTGTTTCAATAAACTTGCATATAAACATTATTTATATATGGCTAACCTAAATGGATGCAGCATATAAAAATATGCACATATACACATGTTATTAAGAGATTTTCATATATGTTATGAACCAGTATCCATATATATCCAGAGGGCTTATGCATGTGACAATAATACATTGCCTTATATGTAACATACATGGAAAGCTTACTCTTGGTATTGGGACGTACGTGTCATATATTATATTTCCGTATGGGTATCTGTAGACTTCATAGTCTTGTCGCCATACTCCATTTCTTTAAACCTAATCTCCAACAGTCATTTCTGAAGTATGCCATCAAATACCATGGAGCAAATTCCCGGAACTTGGAAATAAACAGAGCACATGCTGACAGGAATCAAACTTTCAGAGCTGTGCCAAACTGCCACTAAGCGCAACAACTCAAGATCTAAATACAAATTATATACAAAGTGCTACACCTATCCACCCTCCATCCCCATTACAGCTTCCCCTCTTTTCAGGATGCAGTTCTCCAAAGTACAGTCTTAGTAGTTGGTTGCATTTTCTGATTCTCACAGTCCAAGTAATCCTGGGGTGGTCAGTTCATTTTTCCCACTCAATCAACTTCTAAACCACTTTATCTATGAAGGCTGCTGGAGCTTATCCCAGCGCTCAATGGGCAGAAACCAGAAAACCACCAGTCCATGGCAGGGTTGACGTACAGACATACACACTCATATGCCCACACACTTAGGTGGCAATTTAGTGTCTCCAGTTCACCTGACTGCAGGTCTTTGAACTGTGGGAGGAAACTCGCACAGACACGGAGCTAACATGAACATGCTAACTCCACACAGCAAAGACCCCAGACACCCGAGCTGGGAATCAAACCCAGGCTCCTCTTGTTGTCAGGTGACATCACTACACACTGTGCCACCACAGAAGTAAGTTGCATGTACTTCCTTTTGCCACCCAATAAAACCCAAACGCATTCAATGACGCTGGAATGGCAAGTCCGTTCTGAGAACACCTGCACCATATCCAGCACTGTTTCAGCTGGATTAGTTCTACCCGGGGAAGTGATTATTGACAAGATCTCCAATTTCAATCCAGCTCAAATCAGCCGTATCGGTAGTTTTCACAAGTCTGCAGAGTAATTACCTTTCAGAATTCTGCAAACTCAGCGTTCCCTTAGTAATAGCAGTCCTGCTCAAACGGACATCTCATTAAGGCATTAACAAAACCAGATATCAGAAAACGGACGATGCTTCCTATTGGTCAGCGTCTTGTCCTGATTTTCCCCTTTCACCATAAACAGTGCAGCGTTTTTTTCAATAGCAGCTGCACCATTTAAGATCTGAACAAGAAGCTGGTAAAGAAGAAGTCAGCTTCAGCTTCAGCTTCATATCATGTCCCTTTGTTTTCCCTGTTTGTTTAACAGCTAGCAACGTAGCTCGACTTTACTCAGCTCCTGGAAGGACTCCTGACCTCCATCACAAATGAACTCGAGAGCACTGCTAACAGGCCTATGAGCTAAATGAACCCACTCTACTAGCCTAATGCTAGTCTTTATGCCTTTCAACCACACTGCATGTTGGTAATGCTCTAAAGTTTGGTGGCCATCACATCGTTAATGCTGATGTAATGTTAGACATCCACACAATGTAGTTTGGGGTAATATGGAGAAATTACACAGATCTTTTATCCAATACAAATCGACCAGTCAAGTTGACACACATTATATTACCACATGACTCATTAAAAAAAATGGGTCACCTGTGACTGAAATGTACCCAATAGCATATAACACCTCCACAAGCACCAATGACAGCAAGCTAATCAATTTGCCCTAGACTGGACGAGTTTCAGGATGTAGGCCTCATCAAATGTTCAGACACTCTTACGTCAAAGAATTGCGAAGTTGGTGCAGATTTGGTGGATGCGTTGTCTGGCACAATTCCGAGGGATTTTAGCCACTGCTGGTAGACCCGTATGACTGTACTCTTCCATACACCTGCAGATTCAGCTACTTCCTTCACACTATGGTCTTTGGCCACGCCCAAATGCTCAGTCACTCCTTTTAGCCAATCATTAACATCTGCTCTGGAGCCACACATGGAACGAGACATTCCTTGCACTGTAGCACCTCTTCTCAATCTACAAATCCAGTCACTCACATTCAGCAGGTATGTATAGCTCTATTACCCTCATGCAGCGCCATCTACAGGAGCCTGAAGTTACTACCACCATAGACATGCAAGGTGACTCTTCTTATGCATTAAGAACTGCTGCACTATGCACTTTAATATTCATATACAGCTACACATATTTTAAGGTTTGCAGGTATGTAAGGTATTGTGTGTGTGTGTGTGTGTGTGTGTGTGTGTGTGTGTGTGTGTGTCTTGTGTAACTCTCTTTCAAATCAAACTTGCTCTGACGGTTGACTGATGGTTTGAACTGTCTTTCATTGCTTCATTGACATACCTACACCAACATTGCTACATATAATAGAAGTGAATTGGCAGATATTTGATCACATGCTCTTGGCCTTCTGTTAGAAGTGTGTGCTGAGTTAACAGGTCTTCTGCACAGAAATCAAAACAGTTGGTCGCTGTAATTAACTGTACCAGGTTTGATTGATTACCAGAGTGTAATCCGTTTGGCTGTTTGGACCACACCAATCCCATAAACCCATACCCAATAAAACTCTCTTTACATCTGCTGGGCTCTGTAGTGACTTCGTAGTCGCTCCCTTGGTACCGTGACAGTAACAGGCCTGACCTGTTTTCGGAGAAGGTGTGCTAAACTAATGCAAACAATTAAAATTCAAGGTCAGCTGCGAGTCACAATCAGATATTAGATCCGCACAGCATGTGTCCCTTCTTCCCCGAGAACCGTCCCGCTAGTTAGGGGCGCTAGCTCATAATAAGAATGCCTAGACATTAGCAGAAGTGGCCTAAATGAATTTGGAGAGGGAGAGTGAGAGAGAGAGGGAAAGAGAGAGAGAAGCAGATGGAGCATGTAATTATAAAGGCAATGACTTGGCAGACTAAGGAGGCATGTTAAAGGAATTATTGTTTTCCCACGGATAATAAATCTTATTTTGCTTTCAAAACTTCCCCTCTCCGCGGTAATATGATTTGTCATTTTCACAGTAATTCTTTCACCCTCTACTGAGGAACAGACAATGTCTGAGAGGAGCAGGGAAGCACGGCTCCCTCTTGACTTTCAGAAGTGAGATCTCTTGGCACCAAGAGCAATTGCTGCAATCAAGAACTGAGAGGGGTCCAATAACTATACAAGGCAGCTACAGTTAGAGACAGCGCGCTGTCAGCATCGATACCATCACTGTGTACCGGAGAACTGTAACAGGACCAAATCTTATTTTAGCCCTTATTTGTGCCAGAAGAACTTTACACTGGTAACATCAGCTCACCGGACCCAACATGACTCACCTGTGACTAGTACACAGCTAATAGCATGTAGTACCTCTATGAGCACCGATAACAGCTGTGACTGGATTTGGCCTGGACTGGACGAGTTTCTGGATGTAGGCCACATTAATGTTCAGACCATCCTCCATCAAGGAATTGTGCAGTTGGGCCAGATTTGGTGGATGTCTTCCCTGGCACAATTCCGAGGAGAATTCCCTGTAGACTGGGATTTTAGCCACTGCTGGTAGACCCGTATGTAGCTTCATACACCTGCAGATTCAGCTACTTCAGCTACTTCCTTCAGACTACGGTCTTTGGCACGCCCAATCATTAACATCTGATTCATTTCCCACACATCCGACAAGACATTCCCTGCACTGTAGCACCTCCTTTCCATCTACGGATCCTGTCACTCATACCCTGGAGATACTTATAGCCACATCATCCACATGCAGTGCCATCTGCAGGAGCCTGAAGTTACTACCACCTTAAACACTCAAGGTGATTTTTGTATTTTTTGTCCAGTGAGCTTACATCTGTTGACAAATATTGTGCCTGATAATCTGAATGCAAGTAATACATTACAGTGGTTAATAACCAGCCAATAAGTTGTACCAGTAAATTGCATAACATTGCATATAGTGAGCAGCTCATTTCTTGTTTTCCTCAGAGCAGTGCATATGCATGTTTAAGTCTCAAAGGGCGATGTGACCGACCCTACAGCTTATGATATGAAAGTGGTTTGAGGCTAAAACTAGCATGTATCTTCAAATGCACACCAGACAACTTCAAGAATAAATTATTACTGTATAAAAGTTCAATATTTATATATAGTTATATATATTTTTTTTAAATATTGAACTAAATTTGTTCTATAGAAATAAGGTATGCTCCGTATACCATTCACCTCCTCACCCATACTCAAACCCACCCCACCCCCTGGCTTTCTTTAGAACTCTGCTTCATATTAGAGCAGTTTAGCAATAATGTTTGATATACACTAAAAGAATGGTACAGGCTTGAATGCTTGACCCCAGCACCAAGGGGGTCTGATTACTCTGTTGTACTGTGGGATCCATTTAGCTGGCACAGTTTGGGTCCACAGCTCTTGACCTAGAATGTCCAGCATAGTTTGATTTCCCTGCTGAATCACACTTGGTCCAGCTCATCTGTTAATTGTTAATTAGGTTTAGAGGGTGTGTTCGAGTAGGAGAGCTAGCAAACTGTGCTGGACACTGACTCTCCAGGACCGGAGCTGTTTCTCCACCTGTTTTAGCCACTGTATGTAGTCCTTATCCTATAACAAAAGACTCCCATACTACAGATGACAGTCTCCTATCCACTGGACACAAGATCACCAAATGATCTGATCGGTCTGAAAATGAGGGGTTATGGTGTTCAGAGCCATCAAAGATTTATGGACTGGCATGTTAAATAATTCTTTCTGGTACCATCGTTAAAACAGAAGTTGAGGGAATAGCTTCCTTTGTGCTCAATATTACCAACTGTCTCTAGATAGTGACCTCAAAATGACCAATAAGTGTAAACAAATAGCATGTCTTCTATTAAGTTGACCTAAAGGGTATTGTGGTGCTAATTTCCTGTTCAGCTGGGTTTTTCTTTCCTTCAATTATTAATTTTTTACCTTTTAACAATAACAAAAGGCAACATGAAACACTGTGCATAGAACATATACACTCATCATCAAAAGATCATCATCAGGAGTCAACAGACAGACGGGAAGGAGACTTGGTTGATATATTTGACATCATGAGACATGTGAATCACGATCGGCCACTCATGGGACGTTAGCCAGGATGGGCCTTATTGCTGTACCTTACTGACCCAACAGCCATGACTGCGGACATTCAGCGAGCAGTGATGCCCGACGTGATTCATCCTATTTCTGCCAGCACCACTGGAAGACGGCTGCATGATGCATGATGCAGGACCTGCAAGCAGACCGTTACCACGACTGCCCTTAGCACCATGTCAACATCACCAAAGACTGCCATGGAGTAACTCGGAATGCCAGATGCTCATCTTCAGTGATGAGTCCTGATTTTGTCTTGGTGGAGAATGGTTTGTCGTCATGAGTCACACGTCCAGGAGGCCTGGTTTTACTCCACCTCCACCCCTACCGCACAGTCTGTGAGAGTATTTAAGCTGCATGGGATGGATGATCAAAGGACACCATTAGGAACCTCTACAACTCTGTGCTGAGACATCTGGAACGTTGAGTTGGCAGACATGTTGGCCCAATGCCATACTGAGGGACACTACTTCTGTATGTGCAGTTCAATAAATATTACCCAGGTCAGTTTAAACTTATAATTTATTGTTCCTTTTAACCTTTATCCTCCTTCCCAACAGCCCTGCAATCCCACACCTCGTTCTGGTGCAGCTATTCTTTTGATGAGTGTATTATAAAATCAAGCAAGGGGGTCATGTTAGGTTCATTTCAGATCACACCACAGTGACTCACTATGAGAGGGAGGGCAGGCACACACACACACACACACACGCAAACACACACACACACACACACACACACACACACACACACACACACACACACACACACACACACAGCTGAGCATGTGATCTCTAAGCACCCACTTGTTTATGTAGACGATTTAGCGTTTCAGCGAAGTTCTAAATTAGAATTAAAAGGGCTCCTCTAAATCACTTAACCTGCGAGACTACATTCATTTCTGCACATTTACACGACGGATGCTGTGACAGTTAGTGATTCCTCCCCAAGGGCTGCAGAGCGAGCGAAGCAGGAATAATTATTTTCTGCGGCATGTTTCCTCAGACGTCTCATCCTCAGAATAATGAATGAGGAATTCAGGCAATGAATAAAAGTGCATGCTGCGGAGACGCTGGTGTTCGCCTGCTTCAGCACCACACGCCTTAGGCTACATGCAGACAGTCAGTTAAATCTTTATTTTTACCTCCACATGCAATATGGATAAGATCTTTGAAGACTAAACATGTTGGGAAAATTTTGCTAGATGTTAGTGGAATTCTTATTTCATCAGTACCTTAATTTAGAGGGTACGCATTTCAAAGATTTGACTGGTCTATGTATTAATAGCCACAGTGTTAGGAGAGTTTTTCATTTTTGTTGAGACTTTAATTTAACTAGTATTACCGTGGTCACAAACTTCACATTGAATACATACCATGACATAACAGTCATTGTCACAAAGCAGCTTTAGAGAGCACGGGGAACAAGACAAGGGTAGGAACACCTTGAGAGCACGGGGAACCAAAACTCAAAAAGTGGAATCCACCATCCTGTGCTCTATACCATATAGCAAGACAAAAACACAAGCAATATGAATAAGGGTTACAATTTAACAATTCACAGATCACACCTGTGATAATTGATGACCCCTGTTAGAGGCCTATCAGAAGAACAATGAGTAATAGATCTATGAACATCAGTTGCTGCTAACATTGGTAAAACCAGTGCCCCCTGTTAGGAGAATCAGTGATTACTGTTTGGAAGCCTATAGATACAACAAAACAGAAAACCAGAAAACCGCTACCCACCAGAGAGCTACCACCCCATGTGGAAGATGGCGGTTCTAATCCCAGTCTAGATAGCAAATGCTGAGCTACACCAATAAAATCCTTGGGCCAGACTCCTTACACCGCACTGGCCTACCTGTAATATGAATAACCCTGTAAGTCACTCTGAATAAGAGCGTGAGCTAAATACTTAAATGTAAAACGTACCATTGCTGTGTTATCCAATCAGCTCTTGCTAAACCACTGCTGTGGTATCCCAGGTGGTTGCTACTAGTTGAACTAGTATGTATGTGAGTATGTGTGACGAAGTGAGAGATGAACTATGACATCGTTTTGGCGGTTAGGTTTGAAATCTTAGAACTCCGCTATTTGACTTTCCTGGTGGGAAAACAATACCACATGTTTGAACACAGTCAGCTGCACCTGTTATCAGTCCCAAAAACTTACACACTTTTTCCATATAGACAATTCTGTAACAGCTCTGAAATTGTGATTCATAGTTCTACAATTTTTTCATAAAACTGAAAGCAATTTTTGCAAGTTTTTGGAAAGCTTGTACCATCTTGTAATCATTGTAATCAAATTTGAATTATATAAGCAACCTTTGTTAATTTTAGGAACTTTGTCTTACAGCATCCTGTTTTAATTTGGGCAGATATTCAATGTTAACCTACATAAAAAAAAGGTAAAAACAGAACTGAAGCGCAATAAACTAAAAGTTATGGACACTGTGAAAGTGCACCGCTCTTCAGTTTCTGTTTCCTTTTCCCAAACCCTTTAGCTGAGCACACTACTGTTACTCCTTCCAATCAACAGACATACCTCCAGCTCCATCTAATAACCAGGTACATGTTCACCACTGTCCTCCTCATTATTCACCAGCATCACTTTAATATTTAATTTCATTTTTTTTTTTAATTAATTAACTTTAACACACAGAGGTAATAGAAAGAAATTGTGAAGATCATGTCTGGGTGTTTTAAAACGCTGTTAGAAAAAAACCCCACTGTTCTGCAATGTAGATTAATATAACATGCTGATATGCAGCTTGTCTCAGCAAAAAGGTATATATGCAGGCAATAAGAGAGGGTTTTGTATTAAAGTTGGGACAGTGTTTAGGAAGTTTGGTGTAGTTAGGATGTTTCTGTAAAACTGTTTTCTTATGTGGAGTTATGTATAAAATTATGAATTTAACTCTTTTTCAAACTTCTGCATTAGATTCAGTGCTACCTGAAGTGGTCCTGGTGATTAAACAGATACGATTATATAATTAGAAATTGCTGTAATATAGCCACAGATGTATAAAGCAGGTACTGCCTCCAAAAGCTCTAAAAGGAATAGTGCATGTTGTAGGACGCATGAGAAAATGCTATACCTTACCTCTGAGCCTCTCTCAGCCTAAAATTGATTTTGGTAAGACAAAATGTGCCTGCAAAAAAAAAAAAAAAAAAAAAAACCGTTTTGACTGACACATTTTATCAACATTACAACTTCAGAAGACACATAAAAGGCTCTCCAGGCTTTTGGGATGTAGATAAAAGGGCTATAATATATTAAATTAATAGACTTTGTGACCCGTGGTTTGTATCACCACCCAGAGAAATCTTTAATATTAACCATTTTCTTTTTCGTTTCAGCAACTGAATTTTACTGAACACTTGAGAAGGGGTGGGACGATGGAATTTCCCTCAAATCGAGTGAGAGCTTTTCATTTACAATCTGGACTGCATTCATATGCTTTTCTGCAAATGGCCACATTCTCGTCCAAGCCAGAGACACTTGATCAGGTTAAAACTAAATTTGATTGGAGCATTAGTGCCAGCCGTCTGTGGCACCCTTACTGGCCATTAGACTCTCAGTCCTGCTTCCATCAGCTTCCTACGGGCCTCCAAAACCTCAGAACAGACGGTCACTGTTGGCGGTGGCCAGGCCATTTTTGTGAGGGCAAAAGGAGGGCAGCTTGGGAACGCTTCACCTGGGTCTACTGAGGTCTGCCACAACATATGCACACTTCCTCTTACCAAACCACCATAAAAACATCCCTGTTTCTGAGAAGAGAAGAGCTTAAAAGAGGATTTGGATTTTATTTTATTATTCTTTTTTTTTCATTTTGTGTTTTTATGCCTTTAAGACAAACTGATATAAGCAAATTGACCTGTCTTTGTTCTGATTGGCTGCCTTGTACTGTATTTCATTCAAAAAGCTACCCAGGCTGAAATGCAGAAGAGACTCTTAGGTTTGAACTGAAATCAGGGACATTAAAAAATAAAATACTTCTGATGCCTGGATCCCTTTGAAGGTAGTAATGACAAATTTCCATCCCAAGAGCCAAAAACAGTGGGACTGGCGTCTTCCAGAAACAACACTCTTATCACAACACGGACAGACAGCTAAACCGCCATTACCAGCCATATGCAGATGTGCTCGTTGTTGTGACATCAGGATAGCGATGAAGTCAGAAGAACAAATGTCTTTGCAGCTTAGTTTCTGAATGCTCAGCCAGCTGCACCTGATGAACCCAAATTTGATTCATGTCTAGTATCTTTATAAACTGCCACTATGGTCAAGTTTGAGGTACTTGAATTTAACTGGTTGTAGGGAACATAGTTTTAATGTAGCTCTGAGTCTGAACTTCGCACATACGCCAAATTAGTTGCATATTGTAAATTGGCCGGGATATTTAATAATAATAATAATAACAATAATAATAATAATATTAATACTTTATTCTAGTATAGCGCTTTTCACAAACCCAAAGTCGCTTACAATTGATGTGGATGTCAAACAGAAAAGAAACAAAGACACATTGATCACAAGGTCATAGAAGTAGACAATAGACATTATGAGCCTGATCATTTCAGGAAGTGGTTTTACTCTTGAGGCAGGTTGTAGGCGAGGGTGAAGAGATGTGTTTTAAGATTAGATTTAAATACAGAGTGTGAATTGGACTGCTTGAACAGGGGTGGGGGAGAGTTCCAGAGTCGAGGAGCAAGTCTGGAAAGTGCTCGGTCACCAGAGCCATGCAGGTTGGATGGAGGTATTGTGAGTAGCCCAGCTGTAGAAGGCCTGAGAGAGCGAGAGGGTTTGGAGGGAAGAGGAAGGTCAGACAGGTGACAAGGAGAGATCAGAGAGGTAAGAAGCGGAGATCAGAGAGGTAAGAAGAGGAGATCAGAGAGGTAAGAAGAGGAGATCAGAGAGGTGAGAAGGAGAGATCAGAGAGGTGAGAAGGAGAGATCAGACAGGTGAGAAGGAGAGATCAGACAGGTGAGAAGGAGAGATCAGACTGGTGAGAAGGAGAGATCAGACTGATGAGAAGGAGAGATCAGACTGGTGAGAAGGAGAGATCAGACAGGTAAGAAGGAGAAGGTCAGACAGGTAAGAAGGAGCGAGATTGGTCAGAGCTTTGTAGGTGAGCAGGAGAACTTTGAACTGTATGCTGTATTTTACAGGAAGCCAGTGGAGATGCTGGAGAACTGGGGTAATATGGTCATGTGAGCGGGTGCGGGTGAGGAGACGGGCAGCAGCGTTTTGGACCATCTGGAGTTTGGAAATAGAGGAAGAGTTGATGCCAGATAGAAGGGAGTTGCAGTGTCCAAACGGCTGGAAATGAAAGCGTGGATAAGGGTCTCTGCAGCAGACTGAGAGAGAGGTGGTCTGATTTTGGTGATGATGTTGCGCAGGTGGAAAAAAGAACTACAGTGTTGATATGGGCACTGAATGACAGGGTTGGTTCGAGGATGACACCCAGATTTCGAATCAGTGGGGAAGTAGAGATGGGTATTTACTGAGGGTTGATTTGGATCAATAAGAACGAGTTCCATTTTATTTCTGGTTAACATGAGACAGTTGTGTTTCATCCACGTCTTGATTTCGGACAGGCAGGTTTCTAAGTGAGTAAGAGGTGGATCTTTAATAGATTTAGTACTATGGTAAACCTGGGTGTCATCCGCGCAACAGTGAAAGTTCAAGGATTCAAGGAGACTGTCATTCGCATCACATGTGGTACAATTGTAATACTCAAGGACCCAGTTACACCCAGACAACAGTACTAAAATAAATAAAATATACATAAATATAGAAAAATATAGAGAGAAAGAGCAGCAGGAAATTGAAAAGGTAGCAGCAGAGTGTATTTAAGTGACTAGTGTCCACAAAGTGTCGGTGCAGTGGTTATGACTAACTGGCGTTTAGAAGTCTTACAGCTTCCGGAATGAAGCTGTTCCTCAGTCTGTTCGTTTTACACTTAATGCTCCGCAGCCTCCTGCCGGAGGGGAGTGGGACAAAAAGTGAGTGTGCTGGATGTCAAGTTTAAAATGACATAGTATTTGTCCAAGATTTGATCAATTCGATCAAAATATGCCGCGGTTTGCATCACCAACTAGTTCTGCAGGAACTCAATTCATCTCTTTAGTGACTTTGAGTTATGTTGTTGTATGTATCATTTTGTTGACTGGATATAGAAAAGATCACATGCCCCTGAGGCTCAGATTTGCAACACAACACAGATTGGAATGGAGCCCTCAGTCCAACAGAAGAATAAAAATGTCCAAACTGAAGAAGAAAAATATATATATATATATATATATTTAAAAAAAAAAAAAAAAAGCTTTATACGGACAAGTAATAAAAATAATGTTAAAATGTAAGTTAGATAGGCAAACATGTACCTTTACCAATATAAAAATAAAACGTAAAAACAGAACTAAAGATTTATAAAACCAAAAATTAAGTTATGAACGTTGTGAAAGTGCACCGCTCTCCAGTTTCAGTTTCCATTTCCTGAACAACTTAGTCGAGCACACTACTGCTACTCCTTCCAATGAACAGAAGAACATTTTAACATTTCCATAGTCCCATGATATTTAATAGTTCCATATTATGTTCCATAGATGATGATGATGATATCCCCAAGTTCTTAGCTATTGTACTGTATATTGAGAAATGTTATGAGTGGTCCCTCCCCATCTTCACTTCTAAAGGCCTGGGAGGCTCTTTTCATACTGTTGTTAATGAACCTAATTACTTGCACGATGTTTCGCCAGGTGGGCTTTTCAGCATTACACAACTTCATCAGTCGTGTGTTTCTCCTGTCCCAAATTTTTTCAACTGTGCTGCTGGTATCATGAGACAGGTCTGTATGTTATGCTGCATTTACATGTTTGCAGTAGACAGACATTAGCAAACTGGATATTCCATTGTTTTCAATGGAGCCAGAATGGGAAACTCTGCCGCAGTATGGTGGAACATTCCGCAGACTGTAGCTCTAAGAGATCACTTCATCAAGAGCTCAACTATCCCAACTTCTGCCACGGATCACAGCTTTTTTGGGGAAACATTGGACACCACTTGTCCTTGTAAATTTCCTGACTAACGCAGCATTAAAAAACAAAATAAAAGTCCTCTTGCCTTTCCACCCTAAAAAGAAAACAGTCTAAATGCTAAAGCTCTTCTTAATTTTTGCCTGTAAAGCTGTCACCATGACAACATTTGCGTGGGTTCATGGCACCATTGACTGTGTACCGCCATGAGGTATGGAATGGGATTTTTTTTTTCCCAATGCAAACATGTGAACGCTGCATAAAGTGTGAGAGATGTCCTTTTAGACATCATTTGCAGCAGACAGATTTGGATGTTTTTCAACACTCCGCCATTTATTTCCTATGAGGATAAATACACATACATTCTGTCCCAAGAGCACAAAGCACATCATGTCTGTGTAGATGTTCACGCAAGAAAACTGTGATCCATGAAAACAGTACGAAAAAAGGGGGGGAGATTTACAGTACAGAGAAAGGTCATCATAAAAACCAACCCATGTGCTTCTGTGAGCGTCTGGATCCTTTTGAGGGCAGCAGTGATAAGGGTGACGCTTTATCTGGAGTGTTTTTAAAATTAGATGCTCAACACGCACTTAGTAGCAAACACATCAACACTGTGGCAACAATTAAGCATCTCAGTACGTTTGGTAGATTATCAAAAGATTTTTAGTTACTGAGTAATAGGATTTATTAATAATCTGCTGAAGATGTTTTTCAGGATCATATCTGTAGAGGTTCTCTCCCATGTTTAGTGACGGTTTAATACAGACCAACATGCTTAACAAGCTGTTATTGAGTTTAGGTTAGGATTAAGACTAGTGTTTGGGATTAGGATTAGAGTTAGGATTGAGGGTAGGGTTAGGAGTGGATTGAGGTTAGGTTTAGGGCCAGGGTGAGGGTTAAATTTTGGGTTGAGGTTAGGATTAGATTTTGGATTAGGGTTAGGATGAGGTTGGGATTAGAGTTAAAGTTTATATTAGGGTTAGGAGTAGGTTTTGGGTTGAGGTTTGGGCCAGGGCCAGGGTGAGGGTTAAATTTTGGGTTGTGTTTTGGGTTGGGTTGAGATTGGGGTTAGGATCAGGTAAAGATTATATTAGGTTTGTAGTAGGTTATATTAGGTTAGGGGATTAGGAGTAGGAGTTATGGTGGGTTGGGTTTGGGCCAGGGTTAGGTTTTTTGGGTTAGGTTTTGGGGTGAGGTTTGGTAGGGTAGAGAAGGTTAGGTTGTGGTGTTTGGGTTGTTTTAGGTTGGGTTGAGACTGGGGTTAGGATCAGGTAAGGATTAGGGTTAAGGTTTATATTAAGATTAGGGTTAGGAATAGGTTTTGGGTTGAGGTTTGGGCCAGGGTTAGGTTTTGGGTTGTGGTTAAGGTTAGGATTAGGTTTTGGGTGAGGGTTAGAGAGTTAGGGTTGTGTTTTGGGTTGGGTTGAGACTGGGGTTAGGATCAGGTAAGGATTAGAGTTAAGGTTTATATTAAGATTAGGGTTAGGAATAGGTTTTGGGTTGAGGTTTGGGCCAGGGTTAGGTTTTGGGTTTTGGTTAGGATTAGGTTTTGGGTGAGGGTTAGAGAGTTAGGGTTGTGTTTTGGGTTGGGTTGAGATTGGGGTAAGGATCAGGTAAGGATTAGAGGTAAGGTTTATATTAGGATTAGGGTTAGTAGTAGGTTTTGGGTTGAGGTTTGGGCCAGGGTTAGGTTTTAGGTTAGGATTAGGTTTTGGGTGAGAGTTAAAGAGTTAGGATTGTGTTTTGGGTTGGGTTGAGATTGGGGTTAGGATCAGGTAAGGATTAAAGGTAAGGTTTATATTAGGATTAGGGTTAGGAGTAGGTTTTGGGTTGAGGTTTGGGCCAGGGTTAGGTTTTGGGTTGTGGTTAAGGTTAGGATTAGGTTTTGGGTTGTGGTTAAGGTTAGGATTAGGTTTTGGGTTGTGGTTAAGGTTAGGATTAGGTTTTGGGTGAGGGTTAGAGAGTTAGGGTTGTGTTTTGGGTTGGGTTGAGATTGGGGTTAGGATCAGGTAAGGATTAGATTTAAGGTTTAGGTAATATAAACACGCAGAATTTTATATTTTATTGAATCTTTTCCTTGGTGAAGATCTACGGACAAGGATGGAGGAGAATAACCTGCTGATAAACACACTGGATTTCCTTTTGTTGTGAGGAAATGATTACAAACCTGGCAGTGCAATAAAGGGAAAGCACGGGTATGGCCACATTTCTCCAATTATCTGAGTCCTTGTGAAAGATAAAAGACACTCAATGAAATGATTTGTTAATAATCGGCACAACAGTTCCGCCTCAGCAGACCATAATTAAGGCAGACAGGCGGGATCGGGCCCATTTATCTTAAACATCAGTGATCTGTCCGATTCACTGTAAATCTGCATCAGAGAGAGAGGAAGCGGAACAACCAGGGATAGCAAAATGGGCACAGTGTGTGTGTCTGTCTGTTAAGAGATTTTATATATGTGTGTAATATGGAGCCTATATATGATATCGTCGCTGTCCAAAGAAAAACAAGCATCTCCAAAAAAGCAACTTTACAGGAGAGGCCAAAACCCAATTTCATTCTAATGGAAGCCAATGGAACCAGAATTTTTCCTACCGATCCTTGGGCCATTTCTGCTGGTCCATTCATCAGGAAATGAACACACAGTGTAAACAGCAGGTCATGTGATCAAATTATACATAAAAGTAAAAATCGTCAAAAATGGAGATACATGTTTTTCATTCGACAGCGACGATATAAAATTCTGAATATGAATTATTTAAAGGGAATTTTCCTAATTTAAATATCAGACCTCATCTCAAGGACTTCACTCCTATAAACTTTAAAAGGTTTTAAGTACCAAAAATATTATAATTCATATTCCAGAAGGCCTGGAATATTCAAGCTGCATGGGATGGATCATCACAAGACATCATTAGGACCTTCTACAACTTCATTCCTAGACATATGCAAACATGGTGGCTCAACACCATAATGAGAGACTACTTCTGTATGTGTAGCTCAATGAATATTGTCCATATCAGTCTATATTTATCATCATTTGTTGTTCCCGGTAATCTTTACCTTCTCTGTTCTGATTGGGTGGCCTGCATACATCACACTATGACAAATTCAAGTTCAGGCTCCATTCCCACATATGTACTGTATGAACGGATTAGCCAATGATGTGGTTTGAACTTTTCACACACTCCATCAAACTGCTGAAGTTCAAAAAGTCAAGAAGAAGTCATTTGGGTTTGGCGAGACAGGCTCTTTAAATTCCCAGCACATGTTGAAAGCTGGAAAACAACTGCAGTGCTAACACCAAGTCCAGATTTGTTCACAGTCGGATGAGAATTCATTAACTTGCAGCGAGTGACGAAGTCGAGCCCAGCTGTGGGATGCAGTCTCAAGTCAGCCTGGGGACCCCCGTAAAGACTGACTGTCAGAGCTTATCACCATTCCCTCGGACAAGGGCCATAATTAGCCTGCATGGAGCATGACAAATTCCGCATCATCCGGCTCACATCCCTGCACGACACTGCGGCTGGGCAGTGCTGTATCGTCTGTAATACTACACTGTGAAATGTGTTCTAGGTCTCAAGTCTGCTATGCTTGTAAATACACAGAAACAAAGTTACGTAGATGAACTCAGTCCAGCTGAGCACCAGTT
>JAMWET010004620.1:0-40000 GCA_024036415.1 Prochilodus magdalenae | reverse complement strand
GGGGATGTTGCTGTGGTGTTAAGGTCAGTCTTTGTAGCGGCCCATGCATGTAGTCCTGTGTCGTGCAGCCGTCTGCTAATGCCACTAACAGGATGACTCATGGACGCCCATCACTGCTCACTGAATATCTGCAATTGTGGCTGTTGGGTCACTCCACACACATCAAACAATCTGCCAGGTTCTTCCTCTCTGTGTTTGTGTAGGTCTCCCGGACCAGTCATGTCACTGGTACGTGCTTTCTTCTAGCCACTGTCAACAGCAGTGTGCCATAGTGATATCCGCACGACTGGTAGGGTGCACAATATCTTGATAAGACCATCCAGCACCTATGATGCGTCACCTCTCAAACTTCTCCAAATGCGATTGCATGTGTAACAGGATGATCTTATACAGCTGCTTATACAGGTACAGCAATAAGGCCCAGCTTTGCTTACAGCACATGTGCAGCTGAGTGTGAAACTTGAATCATTGGCATGTCTCACAATGTTAAACCTACCCACCAAATTTCACTCCTGTCCGTTAATACCCTCTGGGTGAAACCATTATTTTGTACCTCATGCTACATCCATTAAATTCCTCCTAATCTGTCTCTGTCTCTCTGTCTCATTGTCTCATTGTCTTAATGAGCGGATCGACGCTGATGGACAACACTGTGGGGCGGCCAGCGCAGAGAAATCCTCTACAGGACTTTAAGGACTACACACACTCAATCCAACAAGTTATAATATCTACCTCTTAATTTGTAATCCTCCTAATCACTCTCTGTCTCTCACTTTCTCTCCTTCTTTCTCTCCTCTTCTTAGTTAAGCACTAGAATTTCTCCGGAGCGATCACATCAGAACCCCCAGGCACCTGAGCATCAGCGCCACCGTGGGTCTCCTGCCCTGTTTCATCGCCCGGCATGACCATAACCTTTACACTGACCTGCGTCTGGCTCTGATCATGAACTCTATCTCTGGGTCGGCTCCATCTTGCAGTAACTCCCTCCTGGACCAATCAGACTGGATCTAATCAGACTGGATGTAATCAGACTGAATCTAATCAGACTGGATCCAATAGCTGTACTCCTCCTGTTAGTTCTGTCTTTCTCGTCTCGTCCAGGTTCGACCTGAGGAGGTTGGATTCCGCCCTTGAGCCTGGTTCCTCTCGAGGTTTCTTCCTTACTCAAGGGAGTTTTTCCTCACCACTGTTGCCTCAGGCTTGGACCCGGTTTTTCCCCACCCCCCCACCCTCAAATGTCTGTACATTAACTTTGTGTTTTTTTTCTTTCCTTTCCTTATATACAACAAAAATGATTTTCTGTGAAGCTGCTTTGAGACAACGTTGGTTGTAAAAAGCGCTATACAAATAAACATTGATTGATTGATTACATAAAAAAAAAAAAATGGTACTGGCACTAACAGGACAACTGATGGAGGACACCACTGCTTGCCAAATGTGCTTCTTTGCTTATGTCACATGCACAACCAAGTGTGAAACTTGCATCATTTGCGCAATGTCAAACCTACCCCCAAAGTTTTATTCCTATTGGTTGATTCCTTCTGGGTGTAACCAATTGTGCAATTATTTATTAGAGTGTATTTATTTTAAAAAAAACATATTTAAAATGTATCCCTTTGAAAATAAAGCACTATTTTTGTCCCTACAACCTTTAAAACGTTCCATGATCTAGAAGACACTCGGTTCATCATCACCCATTTCTGTCCTTCCCTCCATCTCTCTCGCTATCCCTGATTACAGCTGTGTGGCTCAGCCAGCATTGCGATTTCCCTGCTGAACCAACCCCAGTGCTCAAGCACCAGTTCCTTGACTCACTCACACACACACACACACACACACACACACACATTCACCTCAGCGGCGGCACAAAGCATCTGCTATCAGCGAGGATCATGCCGTGTTAATGTTAGCACAGGGCCTAGCGCTCATTTGCAGTGCAGTGAATAATGATGACATAAAGCTGAAAGATCACTACCCTCTCAATCCTCTCCTTTCCTCCACCATCGCTTCTCAAAGTCACTCTGACAAGACAAAGACTGTTGACGCTCAAGGAAACCCACTTCACCTTAAACGTAGCGCTACTTAAACGCCGCAAAAGTCCCGCTAAGAGACGCTGCGGAATTCCTGAGCGAGCCTGGCAGTAACTGAAGTGCTAATGCGTTCATTTGTGCTCGTCTCGAAGCTGGATGTAAAGAGGGGTGAAACAAAAAGAGGACCGAGTCTGTATATGACACAGAAATAGACTCTGGCAGATAAGAGTCTATCACGCAGCACGTAGCTGCCTTCTGCTTATCCTGAGGGAGGGAAACGTGGCAGCCAGGATGTTCAGAAGAGTAAGGAAGGATGAATGCACACTTACAGGCTTAGCAAGGACACTTTTAAGCAGCAATCTGTTTATTCCTTTCCGTTCTAATGGCTGCCTTTTTAATCTTTCTCTTTCGGATAGTGACTAGAGGGGAGCAGGCAGAGAAGGAGCTCGACACATGGCGGGGCGCTGTGTCACTGTGACATGTCAACAGTGACTAAATCTAGACATGGCCCGAAGATATTCACAGCTTTACGCTACTTTTTTTTTTCTCCTTGTCCTTCGGTGGAGAAAAAAAAAAACAACAACATCGGTATCTAATCAGTGACGTCATAAGAAGTCTGGTGCTGTTTCTCTGAGGACGTAGCGTCCTGTAACCTACAACATTAGCATATTAGCATGCTGTTGCTGATCACAACACGAGCATGCTAATTATTACTATAATTGCTGATTGTTATCATCCCGGCACGGGGAACGCTATAATCATAGAGACCAGCACACGGTTTTATGGAACCCTACAGACAGTCTCTTCAGAGCTTTCTGTTCTATGGCGGCTAACAGAGGTTTGCTATGGACGGCGGTCGTTTCTCCAGGCCTGACTAAACTCCACACGGACCTGCTGGTTGTCGGCTCACATTTACATCAAAAGGTGTCATGGCTCTGATGTCTCTTAATGTCAAGGTCAATTTCAATTCCATAAATCAGAGCATGGCTGCTGATCTAGAGGGAGTTCTTGCAGATATCATCTTAATCCGGACATTGTTTTTCTGCCTTTAAATCAGATTGCCTTCATTTTCCATGCGCCGATAACCGTCATGGGCTTTTTGTGCTCTTTCTTTCTAATCTAAACTAGATGCAACCCCAATATTCCTCAAAGGCATTCCCAACCACTGGTGAACTCTGTCTCCGTAAATTACGATTAACTGGATTTGCTCAATGCTGTAAGCCGTTGCCTCGAGCTGTTTGTCTTAATTTGCTTGCATAACTGCTGGTAAAATGAACAATATGCACAAATAAATTATGTTAGAGCAACACAAACGAGTTAAGGCAGCCACTTTGCATAGGCGCAGTCTCGTCTACCGGGGTTTACAGTAGAGCTCGTGAATCTGAAGTCAGAAGAAGTAAGACCTAAGAGGTTTCCGGAGGAACCCAGGCACTGTGTTTTACATTTGGTTCGGAAGTATATTACAACTTTGGGGAAGGCAGAGATTAATTTGAAGGCGCTTCTCAGCGCAAAGGTGGGTGTGGACTGGAGGAGTGGAGCAGTCCGCTGACACAGAGACAGATGAAGCCATCCAACACAGCAGTAATGACATTTTCTGCTTACTCAGTTTGCACTCTATTGGCAAGCTCTCATCACATCAGCCCAGTGGGACAGCGCTCATCTGATTTACAGCAACATCGGGCACTCCGTAATTGTTTGATCTGAACATGCGGGAACGGCGTGATGGAGTATAATGGCTTACGACTAACTTTGTTTCAAACAAATATCTACAAATTAAGAATTGGATTTGGAAGGGCCGCCACAAAAATCTTGGGCTATGGCAATGCGGAACACGGTCGGTGCACTAATTCCATCTCCTAAGGTACTATTATTATTATTATTATTATTATTATTATTATTATTATTAAGTTGGCTTAACACAGTTTTCCTAACCTTCGTATTATTATTTTTCTAGGCTCAAATTCTGTTCTTATTTCACAGCCCATAATTTCTGAGCTACAGGCACCAAATTTGGTCCAAATGTTCATCATTTACAGGTGTAGTGCATATAGGTGTAGCATATGTGCTTTTTGGATTTCTGGACGATTCTCACACCATATTCATTGAAGCATTTTTTTTCTCCCCATAGGAAATGAATGGGGGACTGTTCAACCATATGAAACCCCATCAATCCTATATATGCCATATACCTCATGCATTTTAACTGTATGTATTATACCATCACAGTCACAATACAGTCTGTATCCAAAACATGTTTTGGATGCTCTAAGACACCAAACGTTTTTGGACACTCTACAATACACCACTTTAGCAACCACCTTTCTTAAGCTCCCTTCCTATTCAGTTCTACCAACTATACAGATACACACTGTAGTTCCACAGTTACAGACTTCAACACCAACTGTGTTCTCTGACTTTCCATCTACAAGGTGGACCAGCAAGGTGAACCTACACCATGTTTACACACTCCAGCAGCACTGCTGTATCTGATCCACATGTACCAGTGTAACACACCTTAACATACCACCACCACATCAGTGTCACTGCATTGTTGAGTATGCCACCATCCACATAATACCTGCTCTGTGGTGGTCCCATGTGAGTCCTGACCATTTATAGAACAGGGTAATAAGGTATATAGAGAAAGAGATGGACTACAGTCTGTACCTGTAGAACTGCAGTGTGCTCCTATTTGGAAATGTAAATACAACATAGGTGCACCTAAGAAATGATCATAATATTATATTAATAATATTTTTAGACAGTAGGTTTTTTAAGCATGTAATAACGATACTCAAAGTCAGAATTCCCACTTGCCCGCTTTTAACATCACCATCAAACTGGCATGATAAACAGCAAGCTTACTCACTTTGGATCAATGTTGTGGTGCTGTGCTCCGTTTTTCTGGGTGCTTATCATATTTCATGACCTGCCATACAAACATCACAAAGCTGCAAACATCCATGTTTATCTGAGCCGAAGCACTGGAATGCATTTGAATCAGAAGCCAAGAGTGCAGACTTCGGAGTACACCACAGCAACAGCATCTCATATTGAGTTTTATCACCAAAACTGCATCACTGTCGAGTTCGTATCAGCTAGATCTCTGAGCTTGTCATAAAGGAGAACCTCTGGGTACTGGTTGACTTATGAAGTGGATTCCGTCATTAATAAAACAGATCTCCGAAAAAAATCAAGCCTGGAAAACATGGCCTTCAAACATACAGCTGCTTCAACGAAATATGTCAAATAGCCTTGACTAGATGTTCAAGAGTAGGAGATTAAAAACTAAGGTACAAGGATCCTTATAGAACTGCGGTATCAGGACTTCTTACTATGTCCAACTATTCTCAGCACAGAAACAAAAACGTGCTCAGCACTATCCCTCCCTTATAAATGCTCATAAGCTTTAAAATGAGAGGCATAAGGAACAGCAATACAGCACAGGTGCTGAACCAACACAACAGAATCAGATTAAAACCATAAACAGGATTAGCAACTCAGTGTAAATGGCTAATGTGGGAACAAGCTGAAGGTATGTTACTTACCTCACCAAATTACCCATAAATAAGAGGACCTGAGTAAACACAATTACTCCCCAGCCAACAGATCTCTGTACCACACCTATCTCAAACTTAGGCCAAACAGGAAGTAACAATTATAAACCTTGCAGAAAAGGACATCGCCATCTAGCATCTTGGAGTAGAACTGCAGTGTGAGACATACTAGGGCTTTAGTCAGTAGGACTGCATAAAACACACTCACCATCAACAGAATAGATGCACCCCGAAGGAATCAACCGACAGGAATAAAACTTGGTGGGTAGGTTTGATATTGTGAGACATGCGATTTGCATCCATGATTGCGGACATTCAGCGAGCAGTGATGCCCTTCATGAGTTATCCTGTAAGTGCCAGCAGCATTGGCAGACAGCTGCATAACACCGGACTATGTGCACGCAGACCGCTACCAGACTGTCCTTAACACCACGTCAACGTCACCACAGACAGCACTGATGCCGTGCCAGAATGTCATGGAGTCTCTCAGAATGGTGGTGGGTCATCTTCAGTGACGAGTCTTGGTGGAGACAGGCAATGAATCTGGGTGTGGAGGCACCGTGGTCATTGTGCAGATGAATGGTTTGTCATGTGTCACCCTTCCAGAAAGTCGTGAAATCTGCAGGAACTGTGTGAGAATATCCAAGCGGCATGGGATAGATTATCACAGGACACCATTAGGAACCTCTACAGCTCCATGCCAAAACATCTGGCATCTAACATTAGCAAACATCACCATACTAAAAGACACTGCTTCTGTATGTGTAGCTCAATAAATATTGATCATATCAGTCTACATGTATCATCAGTTATTGATCCTGGTCACCTTTATCTTCCTTCCCAACAGCACTGCAATCCCACACCTCCTTCTGGGTGCAGATATTCTTTTGATGATCAGTGTAGCATGTCATAGAATAGTTAGCATCTTCATTTTCAGTAATGTCTCCTATTTGGACATACTCCTCACCCAGGTGGTTGTTTCGCTATATTGTTAGATGCTTAGGAGCTCAGTGTAGAGAGTCTATTTGATTCTGGTAAACCACTGTATTAGATAGCAGTGGAAGTGCTACTTTCCCTGTATTATACTGGTAACAGGCTCTTCACAGTTAGGTCTATATTTGCAAAGAGTGCTCGGAGAGAGGCTAATCAGTAAGGGAAATGGAAATTCCGACTGAAAATTGAGGGAAGATGCCTACAGTGTTTAAAAGGGGGAAAAACACGGCATGACACTTCACACAGCCGGCGGCTCGGAATTCAGTTTTGTGTTCCACCTTCTCCCAGTCAGCGTCGAAGAGTCTCCCGAATCTGCAACCTCGTCAACGTCATTATCTTTTTATTTTCTGGCAGATGAGCTTGGAGAATTGCCACACATGCGCTCCGACGCCCCGATCATGCGACGGCACCCTCTCGCAATTCGGCCATGAATAAATCAAGCATGCTTTTGAACGGAGCCGGCTGAAACCAAACACTTGGATCAATTTTTCAGCTCCGCTCATCAGTCAGGCCTTTTACAGAATATAATCGAATTTAAAGGATTCTTGCCCGGTGCGGAGCGGCTCTGGAGGCCCGTGACAGACCCAATTTTTCAGAAGCTTCCTCTATCCCAGACTGACGTTTGCAAGTCTCCGCTAGCATGAAAATTATGGAGGACTTATTTGTCTTTTAGTTCTGTTCCAATAAAGCTTGTCGTGAATTTGAATATATCGATGCAAAAAAAAAAGTCACATGACTTCAGGCTTTCAGGTCTGGCAGATCTATTATCGGGGATGGCGCCTAACCTACTAATTAAGCACACAATGAAAGAAGCTCAGAGTGCTCTCTGATTATACCGAATGTCACTTCGAATAAAGTAGGCCTAAATAATCGTGTGCTATGTGTACAATGTTGAAAAGGAGAACTAGGAGGAGGAAAAAGGTGGGGGGATTTGTGCATACCGTAATACTGGTGGTGTTCCCTGGTATAAATCAGCCCTGCTAATAGATTTTTCTCCCGGTGCTGTGTGTGTGGAAATATCCTGCAGTGAATAGCTAATGTACCATAGCAAATTGTCTCTGCAGTCAAGTCGCCATATTGTTACAGGAGAATGCTTGCCACGCTGAAAGTGAGCGACGCATAGACAGCAGCAAGGAACATGCCACATGCGAAATCATCCGATATCTGTTAACCTGATGTGTGAGCCGTCTGGGCATCCCGTTACGCCATGAATGAGATTAAAGACCCATGGTGCCAAAAAGGGTTCTAATGTGACATGTTCTGTTCTAGAGTAACACAGACAGAATTCTTCACAGTGGTGAAAGCAGTGAAACCAGACATATGAAAGGTTTACTTGCTCTATAAACCATCTCACAGAAGTTTACTGAATTAAATGTGAGCACTAGTAGATGTGTAAGCTATATGTGTATGTACTTGTGTTGCACTTATAATGACCTTTTCTTCTCTATAGGTCTGAACACTGGGCTGGGGTTGCCAGGTAGTGCACTTTGCTTTATATATGTCTGGGTATTAATCTCTAGGTATCAGCACTGGCCCTTGTTCGGGCAGTGTCTGAGCTCATGGTGAGTTTTAGGCTCTAATCTTCCTGTACTAGCTGGAATATTATCCAATGGAACACTAAGCACGGTCTTAATAAGAGCATCTGCTAGATGCCTTAAATGTGAATTTAAATGGTTTGATGCCCCATTGTTAGTTTTGCTACATTAAACGTTTCTTAATGGTGTCCTGTGATAATCCATCCCATGCAGCTTGAATATTCTCACACCGCTCCTGCAGATTATGTGGTAGGGAGAGTAACACCAGGCCTTCTGGACGTGTGAACTGTGCTAACAAACCGTCCATCTTGGCGCTGACCATGGTGCCTCCACACATTGATTCGTTAGTGGTCTCCACCAAGACAAAAGTGAGACTTGTCACTGAAGATGACCTGCTGCCATTCTGAGTCACTCCATGACAGTCTGGCACCATTGCAGTCTATAGCGACGATGATGTGGTGTTAAGGGCATTCGTTGTAACAGTCTGTGTGCATGTAGATTCAAGATTCAAAGCTTTATTGTCATATGCACAGTAAGGAAACTAGTTTCCCTGTACAATGAAATTCTTACTTTGCTGCCCACACTGGATGTCATAGAATAAGTATAAATATAAATAGACAGATAACAAGGATCAAAAATTAAGCATGCAGAGAATATATAAATAAAATATAAAATATAAAATGTAAACAATTTAGAATTATACAGCCTATATACATTGTGCAGGTATGTGCTACATTAGTTACATTGTAACAGTCTGTAGTAAAGTGGTGTTTGTGCAAAAAGAGCTGAAATATAACCATACAAGAGCAGTTACATGTGCAAAACGATGTGTGCAGCTGTATGCAGACACAAACAGTCAAGTACAGTAGTGCAACTATTCATGTGCAGAATGATATGAGTTAGTACAATTTTTATAAATACAGTGATGTCTATGAGGAGAGACATCAGCTCAACTGTTTAAGAGTCTGATGGCTGTGGGAAAGAAAGAGTTCTTTAATCTGGTAGTCCGGCATTTCACGCTTCTGTACCTCCGACCTGAAGGTAGAAGTGGGGGGGGGGGGGGGGTAAATAGTCCATGTTGGGGGTGGGTGGGATCTTTGATGATGGAGGCAGCTCTCCTGTGGACTCTGAGATTGTAGATGCTCTGCAGAGAGGGTTGTACCATCTTGGTGATTTTGAGTAGCAGTCTTTACCACTCTCTGCAGGCGTTTGCGGTCCTTCACAGTAGTGCCTGCCATACCACACAGTGATGCAGCTGGTCAGGATGGATTCAATGATGCAGCTGTAGAAGTTGCGAGGATTCTGGTGGCGAACATGCCAAATTTCCTCAGCCTCCTTAGAAAGTACAGCAGCCGCTGCTGAGCCCTCTTTAGCACATATGTGGTGTTCAGTGTCCAGGTGAGGTCATCACTGATGTGGACCCCTAAGTACTTAAAGCTGCTAACCCTCTCTACCTCAAGGTCCCGGATAAATAGTGGCTGATGAGGTCTCCTCTCCTTTCTCATGTCCACTATCATCTCCTTGGTCTTGTCCGTGTTGAGGGTTAGGTTGTTTTTGGTACACCATGCCACCAGACTGTCCACCTCCTTCCTGTAGGCTGCCTCGTCTCCGCCAGTGATACGACCTATCACAGCGGTGTCGTCAGCAAACTTCAGAATGATGTTGCCAGGATGGGTGGCGACACAGTCGTGGGTGAACAGGGTGTAGAGGATAGGGCTAAGGACACAGCCCTGCGGGGTACCAATGTTGGTGGTGATGATGGCTGAGGTCCTGTTTCCAATCAGGAAGCTCAGTAGCCAGTCACAGAGGGTGGGATGTAGTCCGAGAGATGAGAGTTTATACGTGAGTCTGTGTACATGTAGTCCTGCGTTGTGCAGTAATGTCTGTAATCGTGGCTATTGGGTCAGTCAGGTACAGTGATATGGTCCATCCTTCCTTAAGTCACATGTACGGCTGAGTGTAAAACTTGGGTCATTAGCATGCCTCACAATGTGAAACCTACCCACCAAATTGCATTTATGACCGTTGATTCTTTTTGGGTGCAGCTATTTATGCAACTATTATTTTGATGGAGTGTATTTTGCAATTATCAGAATTACATACCATTACTGTCCAATGAAACATGTGTCTTTTGATCACATGAGCTGCTGTTTACATTGTGTAAGCATTTCATGATGAATGGACCAGCAGATATGGCCCAAAATCACAAGTGTGGTTCCATGGACTTACTTTAAAACTCTTCTGGAAAGTTGCCATTTTGGAGATACTTGTTTTTCTTTAAATATGTGACCGTATAAAAACCTCAGAAGACACATGAAGGATCACTGGTCATTTTAGATTGCAAGAAAACTGGCTCTATCACACCATAAGTTTAAAGAAAGTCAGGTCAGCAGGTTTGTCCACAATCAACCAGTTCAACATCAAACCATTCTGATCTTCCCATTTTAAAGAGATGACTGCGACCACTCCCAACATGTTTGTCATGTCATTGTTTCCCGCCTTGCTGTGGGGCGGGTCTTTAAAAGGAGAGATATGTTCCTGTTTCCTATGTGTCCATGCCAATCCACCCTCCCAACATTCTCATTGGGAGCACGTCTCTTCTGTCCAGCTACGGGGGATCAACAGAAAACTCGCCAATACCCTGATAACCCCCACCACCACAACCACCCACGCAATTCACACTTTCTCTTCACACACTGTATCAGTGTTTGGCAGATCCCCCCATAGCCCAACCTGTTGGGACTTTTTTTTTCCCATTTAATATAATAATAATAATATAATAACCAATCTCTGCTAAAACTGAAATCATATGTGACCACGGTTGTGGTTGGAAACACTGATTCATTCATCTTCTAATTCTTCTTGGTCGTGGGGAGTGTTGGAGCCTATCCCAGTGCTCATTGGGCAGAGGACAGGAAACAGCCTGGACAGGCCACCAGTGCATTGCATTGCAAGGCAGACATACATACATTCACACATGCGCACAGCTAGGGGGCGCAATTTACCATTTCCAAATCACCTGACCACATGTCTTTGGACTGTATAAGGAAACCCACACACACAGAGAAACACCCCACAGAAAGGACCCCAGATGCCAAGCCGGGAATGGAAACCAGGCCCACCATTTGACCCTCCTAAATGGAGGAAGAAAAGTTGAGTTGTTGAAATGCCCAAGAGAAACGTGTCCAATCAACGTCGTGGTTAGGACTTCAGGAGCTGAAATGAAAGCCTTACACATTAGATTAACCACCAACATAACAAGGAACCAGGAGTATAATCAGTGTGATCAATATCCTGTTTTAATTTCCAGTGGGTGGAATTACTCACCACAGGCATCTGGAAGTTCTATACTTCAGTGGCAGCCCGACTATACCTTCCAATCTGATTTTAGAAATGGAAAACCACAGCAGCACTATATGCCAGAGCTTCAACTATAACAGGTAGGGTCTATAACTGGTATAACTGTTTAGTGTTTGGTGTTTGATCATTCTCACACTGATCTCAAGGCCATCGCTGGTATAATGTGAAGCAGTGATTTCAGTGTCTTTGTATTTATTGTTCTATGTGTTGACTGTTTGTATTGCACACTTGGCCAGTGAACGGATTGCGAATCTGAGCGAGTAGTACTGTGGTGGTCTTATAAACACAGGCTTTACTTGGTAAGTCGCTCCTAAGCCTTTGAGGATTACAATGTTATTTTGTTCTGCTATGCACTCATATAAGAATGCCATGGCAGAGTCCTTCTAGACTTCTTTCCTGAAGACCTACTGCATCCCATGTTTAACAGCGAAAGAACAAATCTGTAACTGAGTGTCTTTAATATATTTTTACCTTTGGGTTGAACACAGACCCGATCACCCACCAACTACAGATAGTATATATATATATATATATATATATATATATATATATATATATATATATATATATATATATATATATATATTTTTTTTTTTTTTTTTTTTTTTTTTTTTATTTATAGAGCCTGGTTACTAAAAGATATGGCCAGAGACTGTACAGATGTTGCACAGTTAAGGTCTCTTACACCAGTTACGTAAATACTGATGATCTTGCCAGTCCCCTAGATACTGATATACAGGCAGTCAGAGTACGAGAAGTATAATGATGTATACAGGTGGTATATAGGTGATGGGCTGTAGCAGCAAATACTGTACAATAGATCAGTCATATTTGTTACAGTAAACACTCATTAACCAAAAAAATATATGTAATATATTTTTTATTTCCATTTTAGTTATTTTTATACAATTTTAAAACCAGATGAATACACAGAAATGGTTCAAACTGACTTAATTCAAAATAAAAGTTAAGAATGTTTTTCTTTTTTCCCTTTCTCTGTAAAGTTCCCATTTTAGAGATACAGCATAAAATGAAATTGAAATTGTGAAGTTCCAGTTTGAATTTTCAGATTTGCTGATGTTAAAACTCACTGACATAGAAACACGCACATGGTCACTACAGAAACAAAACTTGGATCTCCCAAAAAGTCATGTGCAGAAGAAGGAAAATGTCAAACTTTTGATGTATGGTAATGTAACAAGATTTTTAAGGTTTTTATCTATTTCTATTGGCCCATATCTGATGACACAATATAAAACACAGCTGGTGAATTATGGGAAGAAAAGCAAAACACCAAACGCTTTTGCGTTATAAGAAAAGTTGCTGTCTGAAGAGCCTTCTGAAACATGTCCAATACATGTGTCCCGTCCTGTCCTGTCCGTCTTGTCTTGTCTTGTCTTGTCTTGTCTTGTCTTGTCTTGTCTTGTCTTGTCTTGTCTTGTCCTGTCCTGTCCTGTCTTTTCCTGTCCTGTCCTGCCCTTGTTTGTCTCTGTTTCTCTCTTGTCACTTCCTTGTGCTTTCTGTTGTCCTCTGTCATGTGCTTCTGTTTGTTATGGTTTATAGCTCCTCCTTACTCCACCCTCTAATCATGCCCCTCACCAGTCCCTAATTTGTGGCTCCTTCCCAGGTGTTAATCATTACTCCCAGTTGTTCTCTTTGTGTTTGCTTGGTGTTTTGTTTCTGCTGTTGAATGTTCTGGTTCTCTGATGATCTTTGGTTCATATTAAACTAGCACTTGCATCCTGCCTCCTTGTCTTTCTGGTCCTCTTTACAACAGGGCAGCCAAGGTCATATATTACTTTACACGAATCAGATTTAATATTAATATGTCATTTGATCACAGTAGTTGTCCTTTACAGAGTGGAACAACTTCATCAGAACTGGACCAATAGGAATGCTCCAAAATGAAATCTCCTTACATTAACTTGCTTTGACAGTAAAGAAGCTTTGTGCCCTCCCTTTCGATTTTCTTTGGGCATCAACCTTAAAGGCACAGATGCACAAAGCCAAACCAAAGTCAAACTTATTTTCTTTAACCAGAAAACATCACAGCATATTTGAAATGGCTTTTGTTTATATGGTAAAGCAGTTTTTTAACTAGCATTGCAGCCTTTTGTTTAATTCTGGCCGCTAAAGGAGCAGAAGTGCGGAGGATGCAGACAATCGGGCTGAGCAGCAAGCCTTACCGAATATTTGCTGCTGCAGAGTTAATATTCTGTTTAATCTAGGGAACTGCGAAGGATGGTCAACATCGCGGAGTTTGAATATTAATGAATATTTGCGAACCCAGCAATCCAACATTTGTCTGGCTGGAAATGATTTAGGTTGGGAGAAGAGAAATTAGCATACTCGCTAACAAAAGGCAGAGATAATATGTGTTAGTCAGGCTGATGAACTATTGATTGAGATTAATGCTTGTGCTTTTGGGAGTGAGCCGTAAAACAATAACCTATTACACGAGGTAATTGCTCGTATGAAAAATCTATTATATTTCTATCCCTTGGCCAGAGCAAACGACTTTGTAATATTTATCAGGACTCCGTGGACCAGAATTTATTAACTGACAAGCGAGTGGAAAGTCTTCCCGGGGTAAAATGAAAGTTAGACTGTTTGAAAGTTTGGGGATATTCAATTAAATCATTACGAACATGTGCAGCCGCAATTGTTGACTCTTATTAATGTGTCTGGATGAAGAAGAGTGACATGAATCATGAATCATTTTGAAACATGCCTTGATGTTTTAGGCCAGCTCTAGTCTGGGTAAGACTTGGGTCATGTGAACATCAGTTGAACTAGACTCAGCTCCACAAAATATTTGGAACTGTGCATGCAAAGTATTTATTTAGTGTGGATAAAACTACTAACTGTTCATTTACTTGTTACCACATGACATGTACAGGGGTTGGACAATGAAACTGAAACACCTGGTTTTAGACCACAATCATTTATTAGTATGGTGTAGGTCCTTTTGCGGCCAATACAGCGTCAGTTCGTCTTGGGAATGACATATACAAGTCCTGCACAGTGGTCAGAGGGATTGTAAGCCATTCTTCTTGCAGGATAGTGGCCAGGTCACTACATGATGCTGGTGGAGGTTCGTCCTTCTTGGTGGTATGCTGACATTACCCTGGATACCGTGGCTCTTGATACATCACAAAGACTTGCTGTCTTGGTCACAGATGCGCCAGCAAGACGTGCACCAATGATCTGTCCTCTTTTGAACTCTGGTATGTCACCCATAATGCTGTGTGCATTGCAGTATTTTGAGCAGAACTGTGCTCTTACCTGCTAACTGAACCTTCACACTCTGCTCTTACTGGTGCAATGTGCAATTAATGAAGATTGGCCACCAGGCTGGTCCAATTTAGCCATGAGACCACCCACACTAAAATGACCGGTGTTTCAGTTTTATTGTTCAACCCCTGTAACACAATTCCTACCGGTTCAGTTGAGTCTTTGGTCATTAGTTTCCCTGCTAACTTTCAGAACGAACTGACTGTGAGGTCTTCTTCCCCGGAGCTGAGCTACACTCCTGATCAAAATCTTAAGACCAGTTCAAAAATGGCATAAATTTGCATTTTGCACTATTGGATCTTAAGAAGGTTCTAGGTAGAGCTTCACAATGCTAAAAGAAGAAATAGGAGCAAGAGCAGCCGATTTATTAAAAACAACAATTGGCCTGAAATAGGCTGCTCATCAGCTGATAAAAAATTTAAGAGCATGTCTCAAAAACCCCCCAAAAAACAAAAATTGAAATGTCAAAAAAGGAATTAGAGTAGTCCAGAGGTGGTCCACCATTGTGGTTGATCACTTCAAACAATCGTTTAGGCATGCTTGATGCAAGTTTTTCCAGGAGGCTAGTGGGAACGTTGCTCCAAGTGTTGAAGTCGGCTTCACAAAGGGCATCCACTGTCTGGAACTGATGTCCATTTTTGTGAACTTCCCTTGCCATCCATCCCCAAATGTTCTCAATGGGATTTAGATCTGGGGAGTACGCAGGATGGTCCAAAAGGGTGACGTTATTCTCTTGGAAGAAGGCCTTTGTCAGTCGGGCATTGTTTCTTCATTGCCCCTTCTTAAGATCCAATAGTGCAAAGTGCAAATTCTTGCAATTTTTAAACTGGTCTTAAGATTTTGATCAGGAGTGTACTGCCCAAACTCTGTGGTCTGCTGCGGAGCTACTGCCCATCCTGTGTGCTCTGATGCTGTGGCTTCATTTGCCACTGCCGCTGCCTTCCTTGCCTACCATTAAGCTTCTCCTCGTCCTGTGCTGTGAGGGGGCTTCACCTGCATCCTGCACACCCATCCAATGATCCCATATTTAATCAATCAATCAATCAATGTTTATTTGTATAGCGCTTTTTACAACCAACGTTGTCTCAAAGCAGCTTCACAGAAAAAAAGTTTGTTGTATATAAGAAAAGGAAAGAAAGAAAAAAACACAAAGTTAATGTACAGACATTTGAGGGTCGGGGGTGGGGAAAAACCGGGTCCAAGCCCCCCTTGAGCAAGCCTGAGGCAACAGTGGTGAGGAAAATCTCCCTTGATTAAGGAAGAAACCTCAAAAGGGAGGAACCAGGCTCAAGGGCGGAACCCAACCTCCTCAGGTCGAACCCGGATGAGACGAGAAAGACAGAACTAACAGGAGAACAACATCTATCAGATCCAGTCTGATTAGATCCAGTCTGATTAGATCCAGTCTGATTAGTCCAGGAGGGAGTAACTGCAAGATGGAGCCGACCCAGAGATAGAGTTCATGATCAGAGCCAGACGCAGGTCAGTGTAAAGGTTGTGGTCATGCCGGGCGATGAAACAGGGCAGGATCAGACTAATGCTGCTCTAATCTGACATTTTTTACTCTGCCTCTAAAACACTCAACACTTCTCCTATTTATTCTAATAGACCATCACTGTAGTCTCCATCTAACAGTTACTAACAGTTATCCTGTTCAGTTCTGCTCATGGGTTCCCCCTTTTGAGCCATGGTTCCTCTTAAGATTTCTTTCTCTTGCTCTGGGGGAGTTCTTCCTTCCCACTGTTACCTTTGGCTTGCTTATTGGACCCGGATGCTCTGTAAAGCTGCTTTGTGACAACTTAAACATGAATAAATTTGACTAGACTTGACTGAATATAGTTTTAGGCTGAAACTATATTCTATTCAAACTACTTTTTACAGTGTATATTAAACTGCCATTAGTTTATACATAGCTGCCAATCGCGGTGGATAATTTAGATACTATCACAGCTTACTAATAAAAAGTTCTGAAATGTCTTTATAGTGTGTGTTTATATATGTTTCATTATCACAATTATGTTTTATGCTACAATACTGTAGTTCCATGTGACCAAAATACTTATTTTACTTATAATAATTATTTATAGCAATTTATTCCATAAACTGAGTGTTAATTTAACTTAAATGGTCATATTAATTGATTGATTAGAAACATTGCTACACATACAAGATCAGTACCCTTGAACCTAAAGTGCCGAGCACACCTGAACACACATGCACCACCTATATCTTATTAGTATTTCAGTTATAAATATTAAGGCTTAAAATCTAATTTAGTGTGAAGATAATTGAGTGTTATGGATGTTGGGTCAGTCAGTTTCTTAGGCCACATGCACGGCTGACCATGAAACTTGAATCATTTGGTGTCAAACCTACCCAGCAAGTTTCATTCCTGTTGGTTAAATCCTTCTGGGTGCAGCTTATTCTCTAGAAGATGAAGTGTATCTGTAGTATAGGCTAATAACCAATCTAGAAATATAGTTATACTCACGCTTTGACAAGGTAAGAACAAAAAATGATACAAATCTTTTGAGGAGTCTGACGCTGTGAACCCATATACACCTCCTCCACCTCATACAGCTGTTACATGTCATCACATCACCTGGTGAGAAAGCCAGCAACAGTCACAGCAACAGGTCAGGTTTGGTCTTATTGGTCTCTTTATGTCAACTTCATGATTGTCTATTAGAGCAACAAATGGACATGGCAGATCTTTGTATTACATAAAAATGCTTCTACCTCATGAGCTATTCATGCTTGTGACGTGCCTTTACTTCTGGTTCCTACTCCTTGTCGTGTCTGGTGTGAAATGCTGCCACATACAATGCAGGACCATATGGAGGGGAATCAGGCAGAGAACGCTGGAACCAGGCTGGAAATAAACATGCATGCATCAAAGTTTACGCATCACAGATCCTTTGCTGTGTGACCTGATACAGGTGGAGAATACAGAGAGCTCATGTCCTTAATATACACAGAAATTAATGCAACAAATTGTGATTATTTATTGTAATTGTAAATCATACAGGAGTGTTATGTAAACTTATGTAAAACAAGTAATAATAATAATAAGAAGAAGAAGAAGAAGAAGAAGAAGAAGAAGAAGAAGCTATAATGCAATGACTTTATCTGATTTATCTAAGTACCAGAACAAGCAGGACTGAAATATCAATCACTGTTATTGGCCAATTAATATGTGTAATATGTGTAAATATATATATATATATATATATATATATATATGTACATGTCTGCTTATGTCTATGTTTTATATATATATATATATATATATATATATATATATATATATATATATATATATATATATTTATCTATATATATATATATATATATATATATGTGTGTGTGTGTGTGTGTGTGTGTGTGTGTGTGTGTGTGTGTGTGTGTGTATGTAGTAGAATTAAAGAAAGGTGCTATATATATATATATATATATAGAGAGAGAGAGAGAGAGTACAGTATCTATATCTATATATATACATACTGTACTCTATATATATGTAGTACCTTTCTTTAATTCTGCTATATATAGACATATGTAGACATAATAAATATATATCTAATCATATATAGAGTACAGTATCTTTATCTTTATCTATATATATATATATATAGATTCTGTATATGCTGTGTATATATATATATATATATATATATATATATATATATATACAGCATATACAGTATCTTTTTATCTATATATATATATATGTATCTATATATACAGCATATACAATATCTTTATCTATATATATGTATCTATATATACAGCATATACAGTATCTTTACAGAGATACTGAGAGAGAGAGAGAGAGAGAGAGAGAGAGAGATAGATAGATACTGTAATCTATATATAGACATATGTTATGTATGCTATATATATAGACATATGTAGACATATATTTAAATATATATCTTAATCATCTGTGCAAATATGTCTGAATTTCAAAACCACTGACAACAAGCGATGCCGCTGATACACCGGCCTGCCACTTTGGAGTTCCACAAATGACAAGTGGATATTGGGCCGTGCCGAGCCAACAGCATTCTCTATTGACAACATATCTCAGAAATCCTTTTTAATGCTTATTGTGGAATGTTTTTTTTCTCCTCCTCAAAAAACAAACCGATCGATCTGGCAGGAAAGGATTATGGGCAAAGTTAGCCTACAGGAAGGTAGCATTAATTGATTGCGGAGTCTGTCTTGGGGTGTTCTTGACACATCGACGAATCCTCACCAGACAGGTTGGAAATAAGCTTTTAAGGACAGCGTACACTTACAGCATTGATTATTCGTGGCAGATCAAAGTATGAGCGCACGCATACAGATAGGCTGAATATTCTCCAAGCCTTGTTTGGCTCGCTCAAACAAAATCACTCAACCTTGTAAATAAATGGCGTGTCTGAAGGCAATCACAAACGGCTCTGATTGCTTTCGGTGTCCAGTTGCTCTGTGTCAATGCTGTTTGGTCATGCATAGTAAGAAAGGCCCTGCCCACCTCCATAGCATGACTCACACATGGCTAATTCCACACCTACTGCTAACTCCTAGGCATGTTTTTAAATCGGTTCAATCTGCAGTGTTTGGATTCTGCAGATTACACTGACAGTCCAAAAGTCATGGGACAGCAGTATGTAAATTGATTATGAAGTGGGGTTAACTCAGGGGACAGCTTGGCAACACCCGCACCTTTATAAATTGTAAGGTGTTATCTTGTGAGTGAGGTTAAACACTGGGCAGCATGCCCATGGCAAGGCGACAGGAATTTTCAACTATCAAGTAAAGCATGTTAGTGGTATACCATTACTGGGCTGATGTTGAGTTAATTGGAACTCTCCAGAATGCTCCTTGAACCAGTTCGGTCAACTTGGGCCTGACGGCATGGTGCATTGGGGGGTCCATGAAGTCCATGAAGGGCTGCAAATGGTCACCAATTAGTTAAAAGTAGGTGGCGTCAGTCAATGACATGTTTAGGCAGACCAGTGGACCCATCTCATGCCATGAGAACACATCCCACACCAGCATGCAACCACCACCAGCCTGCACAGTGTCCTGTTGACCACTGGGGTCTATGATAAACCACACCTGAAACAACTGATACCATTCATCAGACCATGCCACATCTAGCCAGTCCCCTGGGATCCGATCAGCAAGTTAACGAACCCAGGTGAGGTGTTTTGTCTGGTGTTGTGGTATAAGGTGTTGCATGTCTGTTTGTGCAGGTCAAGCCAGACCAGTCATGTTCGTTAAGCACCTGTGGGCAGGTACTGGACTGTCAACTGTGGGTGGTAATGCTTTCTATGATGTTGATAGTAGAATGTTAAATGCCTGCACAACTATGGAAATGGAATGTACCATCCGTCAGGCACCACTCTCATAACTCACCGTACCTTTCCATGAGTACGCTGGTCAGTGTTCAGCCTCACCTCACAGCCTCGCCTACACAGGTGTAGGCATTCCCAAGCCAACAAGCAAGGTAACACCACTATCACACTGCTATCCCGTGACTTTTGGTATGTCATTGTATAACCCGATCGATAAAGATCATGGGTGTTGCTAAGAGCTTCCTTTAAGATGCTCCTGCACTAGAAATTTCTTTGCAGCTCAGGAAATCATTTATGGAAATGATTGCGAGTTCGAATGACACAGTGCACCACAACCTCCTCCATGGCTTCTGTTCAGGAAACACTGATCTAGCATCAACCCCACTTATGTTCTCTCCAAGCTTTCATCACTGGGTTGCAAAACGGAGCGCTGATCCAGAAACAGTCCGCCTACACTGGGATTCTGTGTGAACACGACCTTTGGTCTCGTTCACTCGCTAGACTATTGCTCCAGCTTTGTGCATCAGACCTTGATATCTCCAGGATGCCTTTACACTGTTTCCAAGGTGACTGAACGCCCACTTTCTGTTGTATTTTCGGGAACAATTAGCCTCCTGAAGAGGCGTCTGTCTAAGGCCTGTCTTTGTTCTTTAATGTTTTCCCATGATTAAATTGAACAAGGAGCTACTGGCCAAATGGAAGGCCCTTCTGGAGTAATGAAAGGAGGTCTAAAAGACCTGATGAAGACCAAATCCAGGTTTACAGGTTTACTACTCCAAAATATTTTAAAAGTATAGACATTTGTGTTTGTTGACATGACAAATATAATTATGGAAATTATGCTCATCCATCCAATACGAGAATGAACAATGACCTTTAAGATGTATGCCATAGGGACACCTTAATATGAGCAACACTTCTACCTGGTGGCCACATAGGGAACTACAAGCTAATGGAGGGAGCTAATGAACAAAAAGCTTTGTTCTCTTTTATAACAACATCACATCTTAACAGCAAACGTGCCAGAAAGACTTCTTCTGAGGAATGCCAGAGAAGAACCGCTTGAGGTTCCCTGATGGTTCTATTATGTAAATGAGATATATGTCTGTGAAGAACCAATGTGTTCACCAATTTCTGCATAATGCAATCACTGAGAAGTCTTTCAGAATGGACTGATCCAAGTTAGTGCCCTGCAAAAGAAACTTAGCAGCTGATTTCTTTATAATAGTGTTGACAGCCTAGCCAGGGATTGTGATGTCTACAATTTTTAATAAGTCCAATATAGCCATTTACTATCCAAAGTGACCAGTAAAAATAGGCATATAATTTTAATGATGATAAGTAGTAGACAATATCTGAAGACAATATGGCCTCAAAAACAACAAAAAATAACAAACTGTACCGAAATAACAGTTAAAAAAAAAGCTAATTGATGTATCTTGTTGCAGAGTTACCTATTGAAGTTAGCATGCTAACCAGCTAGTCCCAGCCTTTTCTTCCTTGGAATACCACTTTGTACTTTAAGAGGTGATAATGAGGCACTGTAACGTCTAGTCTGCCATCAGTCCACCATGAAAGTATGAAGAAGTGGCATACTCTAATCTTATGCCAGTCATGTCCTGGTTCAGCAACTGGTTAGATCAGTTCAGAGCATGTAGCCAACTAAATGATCAGTGAAAACAACAATGGCTGAATCTTATCACCACTGCTGCTTAACCTGGGCAAGAAAACACATTATAACAATATTATAATAATAGAAGTGGTGCAAAACATTGAATACATTGCTATTGCTTTTCACCAACAGAGAAGCTTGATAACTCTGATTTGATTAAGTTTAATGCTGGACTTTTAGGAAAGGAGTGAAGAGTGATTGGTAATGACTGAGCATTTCCTTATTTCTTCCTCTAGGGGTGACCACCACAGTTTTCTAGAGATATGCTACATGTGAATTCAGCAGGTTGCATTATCTTACAAAATGCTCCACTGAAGAACCAATTAGCAGGTCCCAATATCTAAATCTTCCACTGGCTCATCATATTGGTTTATCAGTCTACTCAAGCTTTAGGAAGTTTAGTGCTTGTTAGGAAGTCACTGTCTTTTATACACCTAATAGCATTTAGCACCTCCATGAGCACAAGTAATGGCTGTGATTCAATTTGGCATAGACTGGACAAGTTTAGGCCACATCAATATTCAACAATTGCATAGTTATGCCAGATTTGGTAGATGCCTTCCCTGGCGTTTTATTGGTTGTTACAGGAAGTCCCACAGATGTTCAAGGAGTTTTGGTGTACGTGCTCCTGAATGTTCATCATGCTAATCAATCACATTTGCAGCCCTGTGAATGTGAGAACTTTCGTCTTACAGGTATGGGAATGTTATGATCCTCAGTAAGATGATGAGCAAAAGGTAAATCCTGGTCATCCAGCAGCTCAGTGTAAGCACTGCGGTTCAAACTTACTGTCGCTCCAACCAAAGAACCAATTTCCACGTAATTAAAACACCCACAGAGCATCACAGAAGCCGCTCATTATTAGTATGGTAGGAGCTTATTAGGCAGCATATTTATAATAATTCATGGACAGTTTCTCTAGAGTGGAGCATCTCAAACTCGCTACCATATTTAAGGACAAATCTGATCAACAGCATTCAGTTATATCCTTCCAGCTTTCCATTTAAATGCTAAACGCTGATTTAGATAAATGTTAGTGCAGATAGCGTTAGGGGTTGTTTGCCTTGTTTCCACTCCACGTAAAGCTGCACTACCACTGGTTAGTGTGACAGGAAGACCTTATCTAACACAAGGCTCGAGGAGTATGACCCACTCTGCTATGCTTGGCCGGTCAGGGATTACTGCTCCACACACAGCTGGAATTTAGATTTAGAAATGTGGTTTGATAGCAAACACTTTTTAAGACTTCAATAATGGAAACCTTTAAAATGCATTCAGTTCAGGCCGATATGCTGGATTTCCTATGACAATATCAAAACTACTTTCATACGTTTGACCTGTAGCCACCAGCCACATTTTAAAAGCCAATATCAGTGCACCGCACATGGACAGGGTGGCTTCGTATCATATAGTGGCATCAAAGCATTACATATAGACAGGTTCTATTCTGGCTGGGTTGTAAGTGTCCCTGTATCTATGTATGTATTGATGTATGTATGTATGTATGTATGTATGTAATGATGTATGTATGTATGTATGTAATGATGTATGTATGTATGTATGTATTGATGTATGTATGTATGTATGTAATGATGTATGTATTGATGTATGTATTGATGTATGTATTGATGTATGTATGTATGTATGTATGTATGTATGTATGTAATGATGTATGTATTGATGTATGTATTGATGTATGTATTGATGTATATATGTACGTATGTACATACATACATATATATTTCAAAATGGCGCCGCGGAGGTGGCAGCCTGTTGGAGCAGCTCCTGCTCACTGTTGAGTTTTCAAGTAATTAAGTTTACTTTGTTAGCTAAGTGTTTTCTCTTGTGAATTTCCCCACTGTGGGACTAATAAAGGATGATCTTATCTTATATTATCTTATGTATTGATGTAGGTATGTATGTATTAATGTATGTATGTATGTATTAATGTATGTATGTATGTATTGATGTATGTATGTATGTATGCATGCATGCATGCATGTATGTATGTATGTATGTATGTATGTATGTATGTATGTATGTATGTATGTATGTATGTATTGATGTATGTATGTATGTATGTATGTATGTATGTATGTATGTATGTATGTATGTATTGATATATGTATTGATGTATGTATGTATGTATGTATGTGCAAGTCTTTAAAGAAACTCAAATATGTACCTCATCCAACATTAAGTGCCTTTAGATCAGTCTCTTTTGGGCGAATGCAATAACAGATTATATCAGGCCTAATTTTTTTTTTTTTTTGGGAGGGTGGTGTTGGTGGGTGAAACTTTTAGTGGTCCACAGTCATTCCTTTTGTAATCCTGCATAATTAATGTTGCTGCTTTCCTGCAGGGAAGGTCACGAATGAAGAGTAGCACTTTACAAAGAGTGAGAAGATTCATAAAATGGGAATGGTAGGGACTATAGCAAAGGAGCCTTATACCATATTCTCTCATTATGCACTTTTATTTACGTATATACGTCACGCCCCTGAGTCTCCCTGATATATGTATATATATATATATATATATATATATATATATATATATATATATATATATATATATATATATATATATAAAAATGCACATATATTCTTGTAACTGCACTGGAGAAGGAGCCTGAGAGTGTTTCGTTATACTGTACAACCCTGTATTTGTATAATGACAATAAAGTTGTATTTAATTAAATTGAATTGAATGTATGTGTGTGTATATTTATATATATATATAAATTTGACCTAAAACCTTTTTTAGATTTCCCATCACAACTCCCAAAAGTAGATAAAGGGAACCAATTTAAAACAAACGAGACAAAAATATTATACTTGGTCCTGTTAGAAGAGATGGTGCAACAGGCCCCAGAACATTGTTCCCCATGGCCTGACGCAAGCCTGCTTTGTTCTGTTCTCAGCCGTGTCGCTCCATGACTCAGGTGAGCTCCAAAAATCACACTCCTAAATGCCATGGAGCCCGCTGAGAACGACTGTGTTATGTTTCAGTGGGTAACAGAACAGACTCCCCAAATGGTGCACACACACATCACATGCGACAATACAACTGCACTTCAAGAGCCACTGACAGATGAGACTCAGGCAGACAGCTCCTCTCTCAGCATGTGTATTGCATCAGAGCACCACAGCTTAAAAAAACAACACTCACTACAGTACTAGAGGAGTGCTCAGTGCAGCGGTAGTACTTTAAAAAGCTCTTTAAAGCATTAGTAAATAAATTAATGAATTAATAAACAAACAAACAAACAGTTTTCCTCTTCACTTAGATGTAAGCAATCAGCCAAGATATGGATGGAGCTCAGAAAGTATCCCTTTAGCCACCTAGCATGTTTAAGAAGGTAGTAAGATTGGCTAAAAGGAGTGACTGCATGTGGGCGTGGCCAAAGACCATAGTGTGAAGGAAGTAGCTGAATCTGCAGGTGTATGGAAGCGTACACTCATACGGGTCTACCAGCAGTGGCTAAAATCCCAGTCTACAGGGCATTCTCCTCGGAATTGGGCCAGGGAAGGACATCCACCAAATCTGGCCCAACTGCACAATTCATTGCTGCAGGAGACTGTCTGAATGCGGAGGTGGCCTACATCCAAACACCAGATTGGCTCCAGGTTGGTTCACTACCCCCCCCCCCCTCAATGTGCTACACGTCCACAAACGTTGATATAGTGTCCATGTTACCTGTGAAAATGGATGATAATCAGACGCATCAGAGATTGTTACCACTGCACATGTATTCAAACTAGTACCCAAAGAAGACATATTTATTTTAAATTAACCAGTAAATTTGACCAATTTCATGTAAAAACGTGTAGAGAAGACGACGTGTAGACTCACCGGTAGTTATACTATGGCTATATTTGTAGACGTCGCCACTTCTGCTTCCCATCACCACCACTGTGAATGAAAGCAGTCCACTTTGTTACAATTCACCTTAGAACACATGCTGCCATTCTGAGACATGCCATGACTGGCACGACACCATTGCAGTCTTTGGTGACGTTGACATGGTGTTAAGAGCAGTCGTCGTAACGGTCTATGGGCACATTGTCTGGCGTCATACAGCCGTCTGCCAATGGCGCTGGCAGTAACAGGATGACTCCTGGAGGGGATCAACAATCATGGCTGTAGGGTCAGTCAGGTACAGCAATAACACCCGCCATTGCTTAGCCACATACAGGGGTTGGACAATGAAACTGAAACACCTGTCATTTTAGTGTGGGAGGTCTCATGGCTAAATTGGACCAGCCTGGTGGCCAGTCTTCATTAACTGCACATTGCACCAGTAAGAGCAGAGTGTGAAGGTTCAGTTAGCAGGTAAGAGCACAGTTCTGCTCAAAATACTGCAATGCACACAACATTATGGGTGACATACCAGAGTTCAAAAGAGGACAAATTGTTGGTGCACGTCTTGCTGGCGCATCTGTGACCAAGACAGCAAGTCTTTGTGATGTATCAAGAGCCACGGTATCCAGGGTAATGTCAGCATACCACCAAGAAGGACAAACCTCCACCAGCATCACGTAGTGACCTGGCCACTATCCTGCAAGAAGAATGGCTTAAACTCCCTCTGACCACTGTGCAGGACGCAGTATATGTCATTCCCAAGACCAACTGACGCTGTATTGGGCGCAAAAGGAGGCCCTACACCATACTAATAAATGACTGTGGTCTAAAACCAGGTGTTTCAGTTTCATTGTCCAACCCCTGTATGCGGCCGTGCACGAAACTTGAATCACTGGCATGTCTCAGAAGAGCAAACCTACCCACCAAGTTTCGTTCCTGTCGGTTGAGTTCTTCTGGCCGATGATGAGTGTATGCGTTTTGGCAATGATAGTTCGTAAGGTAGATTCACTATGGACTGGCCATGTGGGCTGGAGGTTAGGGAACCAGCCTTGTGACCAGAGGGTCTCCGGTTCGATTCCCTGAGCCTACAGTAACGACTGAGGTGCCCTTGAGCAAGGCACCCAACCCCCAACTGCTCCCTGTGTGCTGTGGATAGGGCTGCCCACCGCTCTGGGTAAGCGTGCTCACTGCCCCCTAGTGTGTTCACTAGTGAGTGTGTTTGTGGTGTTTCACTTCACGGATGGGTTAAATGCAGAGACTAAATTTCCCATCATCAGCACCGCCAATGAAATCAGTGCACCTTGTTACAATGCACAGTTCAGCCCCCAACGCCTTTGACTTTGATTACATCTCAACAGTGGACCTATTGAGAAATGTTAAGCAATGTTGGGAAAGGTAGATTGTAAACTTTGCGATTTGTGCTTTGTCTGTGGAAACTCTTAATAGGCCTATGTGCAAAACACATTGACTAGCTGTCAGGACACATAGCACATTAATACAACTGACCTTTGTTGCACCTTCGTAGCAGCTCCTAGCGCCGCTAAACATAGCTCTGTCAAGCGCCAACAAAGGGCCTAATGACAAACGTAATGGAGGAGTGAGAATATGTAATTTGAGTAACTTTCTGGTCACCTATCATCGCTCTGACCCACAGGTTCCTGCCAAGCTGCTCTCACATTAAAGCAAGCCCTTTAATTCACCTGATTATATCAGACCCCCCCCCACACACACACACACACCCACACACACACATACACCCAGGCAGCAGTGTGAGGGAGCAGAGGATGAGCAGGGAGCGTCCTCGTCCTGCGAGTGGCTGTAAACAGGCTGTCATTCGGCTTTCACTTCAGCTCCTGTTGACTGACTGCAAGGTCAGCATCTCCTGACTTCACACCTTTCAGATAAGGCGCGCGCCGCTCTGACACGGCCGTGGAGCTGCCATACCGGGCTAATGCGCCCAGACTGAAAAAGCCTCTTTGTATTAGTCAGGATCCAAGGTGGCGTTTTTACCTTCGCTTTAACTTTGAGAGGACGCTTCTGAGCCAAGGAGCAAAAGGGAGGGGGAGGAAGGAGGGGGTGGGGGGGTTAGTGGTGTCCGAGGTGGGTTGCTTTGATCTTTAAGTGGCGCTCCGGGTGAATAAATTTGAGGAAGGCGCCGCTTTTTTAATTTGGACATCTGTCTTCATATAGAGGGACCCTTGAACACGAGGCCAGCGGGTATCGATCTTGTCATAAAGTTGGGGAGTGTGCGGTAATTCAGCTCTCGCTGCGGCGCAGGTACTGTTCACCTCCCGTTTCAGACTGGAGGGGTAACATTTAACAGCAGTCATCAAAGCCCAGCAGCGGAGCATGACAACCACTCTCTCTCTCGCTCTCTCTTTCTCTCTCTCTCTCTCTCTCTCTCTCTCCCTCCCTCTCTCTCTCTCTCTCTCTCCCTCCCTCATTTATTCTTCTTTCTCTCTCTCTCTCTCTCTCTCTCACCGTCATTTATTCTTCTCTCTCTCTCCCTCTCTCTCTCTCTCACCCTCATTTATTCTTCTCTCTCTCTCTCTCTCTCTCTCTCTCTCTCTCTCTCTCTCTCTCTCTCTCTCTTTCTCTCTCTCTCCCTCTCTCTCTCTCCCTCCCTTATTTATCCTTCTCTCTCTCTTTCTGTCTCTCTCTATCTCTCTCCCTCTCTCTCTCTTTTTCTCCCTCTCTGTCTCTCTCTCTCTCTCTCTCTATCTCTCTCATTTATCCTTCTCTCTCTCTCTCTCTCTCTCTCTCTTTCTCTATTCCTCTCCCTCCCTCATCCTTCTCTCTCACACACACTTTTTCTTTCTCTCACTTTCTCTGTCTCTCTGCCTCTCTGTCTTTCTTTCTATGTATTTCTTCCTCCCTCCCTCGTTTCTCTCACTTTCTCTTTCTCTCTGTCCCTCCCTTTCTCTCTCCCTCACTTCTCTCTCTCATTGTCCCTCCCTCATTCATCTTTCTTTCTCGCACACACTTTTACTCTCTCTTACTCATTCTCTCTATTTCTCACTTTCTGTCTTTCTTTCTCTGTCCCTCTCTCCCTCCCTCATTTATCTCTCTCTCTCTCTCTGTCTCTCTCTCTCTCTCTCTCTCTCTCTTTCTGTCTCATCTCATTTTCTAGTTAAATCCACCCACTGCCTTGCTCTGTTTCTCCCCCCCTCCCTTATTTATCCCTCTCTCTTTCGGTATTACACTTACATTTGTTTTCCTCTCCCTCTTTTTGTCTCCCAATTCCCCACCCTCTTTCTCCTTGTCTCTCTCTTTCTCTCTCTTTCCTCCCTATCCTTAATTTTTTCCACTCTCCCCTTGTGCTCTTTGTGCTTCCGCTTCTTTCACTCCTGTCTTTCATTCCCTTTGCTTTTTCTATTCCTACTCTTTTTATTTCTTCCTTCATCCTTTTAATTCTCCACTGTATCTGTTTGTCCTCTTTGTGTGCCTCTCTTCTCTTCTCTTCTCTTCTCTTCTCTTTGCCTGTCCTCCTTTTCTCTTTGTTTATTTTCTCCTCTGCATATCTCTGCCTCTTTCTTTTCCTCTCCTGCTCTCTCTCTTTGCATCCCCTCCTTCTCTATCTCCCCCCTCTCTCCCTTGTAACCCTTATTTTTACTTCTCTATCTCTCTCTCTCTCTCTCTTTCTCTCTGTCAATCTTTCTCTCTTGTTCATTCTCCCGCTCTTCCTCTACCCTCTCTCTGTCCAGCCTCCCCCCCTCTCTCCTCAGCCTCCCTCTCTCTCCTTCCCTCCCTCCAGGATTAGGAAGCCATTACCACAGTCATGTTGGGCCAAAGCAAACAGGGTCCAGGCTTCACACAGTGAGCGCTGCATCCATCATCACGCTGGCCCTATTATTCGCCATTCCGGCACTCTAACGCGTACATCACTCTTAATTGGACAGTAGTGGGAGACCCCTCACGACGTTCGGCACCCCAGCGCCGCAAGTCACGGGCAGATACAAAGGAAACAAATTAGTGATGAGAGGAATAATTGGCTGTCATTTCCCATCTCGGCACTTGTGCTGCTGGAGCCCTCGCTGTGGCTCTGGAGAAAATAGAAAACGAGGGGGCCTGGAATCAGCAAGGAGCTCCACAAACAGACTCACAGGAGAGATTCTCTGAATACAAGCATTACCTGTTAGAGCACTAATTAGATAATGGGCTGAATCACTTGAGAAGGCTTTCAAGACCCTGGCTGAATGCAGGTAGTTCGTAATGGGAGATTGCCTGTAATTAGACACGGGCCATTTCAATTCCCCATCTTAGTTCTAATGTACTCAGACAATCTGACATAAAGACGATTTCCTCCATGTAAACACTCAGGCTGCGTAAACCGCCATTCTTCCTAGAGGCTTTCTTTAAGTGCACGTCCAAATACAAGCATTAGTCTAGGAGATACAATGGCCATCAGACGTGTGAAATATTTTGTATAACATATTCCTTTTCAGTTTTTATTATTATTAAAGCTATAATATACAGGGTTTGGACAATGAAACTGAAACACCTGTCATTTTAGTGTGGGAGGTCTCATGGCTACATTGGACCAGCCTGGTGGCCAATCTTCATTAACTGCACATTGCACCAGTAAGAGCAGAGTGTGAAGGTTCAGTTAGCAGGTAAGAGCACAGTTCTGCTCAAAATACTGCAATGCACACAACATTATGGGTGACATACCAGAGTTCAAAAGAGGACAACTTGTTGGTGCACGTCTTGCTGGCGCATCTGTGACCAAGACAGCAAGTCTTTGTGATGTATCAAGAGCCATGGTATCCAGGGTAATGTCAGCATACCACCAAGAAGGACGAACCTCCACCAGCATCACGTAGTGACCTGGCCACTATCCTGCAAGAAGAATGGCTTAAACTCCCTCTGACCACTGTGCAGGACGCAGTATATGTCATTCCCAAGACCAACTGACGCTGTATTGGCCGCAAAAGGAGGCCCTACACCATACTAATAAATGACTGTGGTCCAAAACCAGGTGTTTCAGTTTCATTGTCCAACATATATATATATCAATTTAGCGGCAACATATATAACTCTCGGAATGGAGTGTAGAGGTTCCTAATGGTGTCCTGTGATTATCCATCCCATGCAGCTTAAATATCCTCATCTAGTTCCTGCAGATGGTGCAGTAGGGGTGGAGGTGGGGTGACACCAGGCCTTCTGGACGGTGACAACAAACCATTCATCTTGGTGCTGACCATGGTGCCTCCATGCACAGATTCGTTGGTCGTCTTCACCAAGACAAAAGCGGTGCTCATCATTGAAGATGACCTGCTGCCATTCTGAGACACTCCATGGCAGTCTGGCACAACACCATTGCAGTCTTTGACCACACTGATATGGCGTTAAGGGCAGTCAACCTAACGGTCTTCATGCATGTTGTCCTGCATTGTTCAGCCGTCTGCCAAAGGGGCTGGCACTAACAGGAGGGCTCATGGAGGGCATCACTGCTCGCTGACTGTCTGGAGTTGTGGCTGTTGGATCAGTGGATCAGTCAGGCACAGGGATAAGGCCCATCCTTGCTCACATCACATGCACGGCCGAGCGTGAAACGTGAATCATTTGCATGTCTCACAATGACAGACCTACCCACCAAGTTTCATTCCCGACGGTTGATTCCTTCTGGGCGCAGCTATTCTTTTGATGACGAGTGCAAATATGCCCCAGCTAAAACCGCCAGGTCGCCTGGTGCGACCTGTTAGCTCATGCTCATATTCATCATGTGCCGCATACAGTATAAAAGACACACATCTAGCTTTCTCTTCCATTAAAATATGATCTCACCTGTGTGATCTGATACTTTTAGAAGATCTTTGTATTGTGTATTATATACAGGATACAGCACAGGAATGACATAAACCCAATAAAACACAGAGTTTAAAGTATAGAGGGGTTCCAGTGGCTTCTCGCATCTGCTCCTGTATTGGGACAGCTGGTGAGATGTCGTCATGAAATCAGTTTCCGGGTCACGGAGGAGAGGAGCATCAGCAGGAACAAGCAGTGACTGTGTCCGGAAACCCTGAGAGTTACTCCTTTACTGACTGATCCTCCTCGGTGACCCGGAAACCAATTTTCTGACGCCATCTGGCCAGCTGTCTGAATACCGAGGAGACCAGAGACATGACATCACTGCAGACTAGCCTGGAGAGGACCATGGAGCAGTCCCACTGTACTTTACCGTGTTTTGTTTGGGGGTATGTGGTTTTCTGTGCTGTGTATTTTGTACACAGTGTAACATATAACGGAATACGTGGAGGAGAAAGCCAGATAGACGTGAACACCTGGGCTCTATGCGGTGTGCTTTCAAGCCGATGTGATAGGTTTGGTTTATCAATAGTCAACAGCCAATTTAACGATGTTGAAAGGAGCAAACTGTCCTGCTTTTCTGCTCATTATTTTCTCTCTTCTCCTCCCGCTCCTTTCCTCCCCTTGAGCCCTCTGCATTCTTATGGAGTAGGAAAGGACCAGTCTTACTGAGGGGATGAGGGGGAGGACAGGGGCAGTTGCTAAACTGTCTGGACCCATCAGGTAACTTCCCGGGTTTGTGCTTGCAGCCCTTCTGTCCTCAACCATCAGTCCTTCTTCCCTCTCTATATACATACATCTGGAGCTAGTTGCCCCTTCACAACAAAAGTCCATAGCACATTAACCCAATGAATGCTGATAAGCTCAAATCCTTGGCTAATACTATAAACATTTATTGGACACTCCGCAGTACTGAGGTTGACCGTTGCTTGCATTGCGGCAAACGCTCAGCTTGCTCAGAGAGCCTTCCCCAGTACAGATGTCATTCGGAAATCATACGGAAGACATACATGTTATGATTTCAGATTTACACTGACTTTAACCCTATGGACCCCAAAGCGGGGACTGCATTTCAAGGTGAGGCCATGTGCAGCAATAATTTAATGAGATGTATTTTAATTCTAATTCTATTTTAATAATGCTATTGAATTGCATTCATAAGGTATTGTAAGACATTCATAATCTGTCGATAGGAATATTTCTCAGCATGAAAGTTGTACTAGGTCAGTTATGGCTTTAAACAAGCTATACAGCATAGGAATCTAGTGGCAAAGTATTACATTGTATGTCTACTATTACCAGTTAGACAATCTAACTAGACTTCGGGATAACATACTTCAGTAAATGTATTAAACACAGGTGTTGGACAATGAAAGTGAAACACCTGGTTTTAGACCACAATCATTTATTAGTATGGTGTAGGGCCTCCTTTTGCGGCCAATACAGCGTCAGTTGGTCTTGGGAATGACATATACTGCGTCCTGCACAGTGGTCAGAGGGATTTTAAGCCATTCTTCTTGCAGGATAGTGGCCAGGTCACTACGTGATGCTGGTGGAGGTTCGTCCTTCTTGGTGGTATGCTGACATTACCCTGGATACCGTGGCTCTTGATACATCACAAAGACTTGCTGTCTTGGTCACAGATGCGCCAGCAAGACGTGCACCAACAGTTTGTCCTCTTTTGAACTCTGGTATGTCCCATAATGTTGTGTGCATTGCAGTATTTTGAGCAGAACTGTGCTCTTACCTGCTAACTGAACCTTCACACTCTGCTCTTACTGGTGCAATGTGCAGTTAATGAAGATTGGCCACCAGGCTGGTCCAATTTAGACATGAGACCTCCCACACTAAAATGACAGGTGTTTCAGTTTCATTGTCCAACCCCTGTATGTAAATTATATTAAAAACTCACTTCACTTAAAGCTGGTACTGGCCTGTCATAAAACCCTATAAAAAGTTAAATGGTGCAGTAAATAGTGAATTATAATATTAGTGTCTCACTCACTGCCAAGCGTTTAATATGTATTATGCAGTTTATGAGGTAGAGACAGAACAGTCTACAAAAGCTGTTATAATCAGTTATTCATTCTTCTGTATTATAATTTTTATTATGTGCACTCAAAACACTCATTATCATCAAAAGAATAGTTGCACAAAACCAGAAGCCAAGCCAGGAATGAAACCATTAACAGGAATGACACTTGGTTGCTGGGTTTGACATTGTGAGACATGCCAATAATTCAAGTTTCATGCTCCGCCGCACATGTGACGCAAGCAAAGACTGGGATTATCGCTGTATCTGACTGACCCAACAGCCACGACTTCAGATATTCAGCGAGCAGTGATGCCTCCAAGATGGCTGCACGATGCAGGACTACATGCACACCTACCGTTACAATGACTGTCCTTAACACCACGTCAGCATCACCAAAGAATGCAATGGTGTCGTGCTAGACTGTCATGGAGTGACTCAGAATGGCAGCTGGTCATCTTTAGTGATGAGTCCCGCTTTTGTATTGGTGGAGACGACCAATGAATCTGTGTGTGGAGGCACCGTGGTAAGCACCAGACCTGTCCCTGATGCAAAATGTATTACACCTTATTTGGAGACACTGCTTCTGTATGTGTAGCTCAATAAATATTGATCATATCAGTCTAAATGTATCATCAGTTATTGATCCTGGTCACCTTTATCTTCCTTCCCAACACCACTGCAACCCCACACCTCCTTCTGGGAGCAGCTATTCTTTTGATGACGAGTGTCTGCAGAGCCATCACTTGTCTTTGTTGATCAGCCACTCCTGTGTTGCTGGGGCTGAAAGGTGAAAAGTTCCTCCCAACTTTTTCTATCAGGCTGAAGCAGGCTGTCCTGCAGTCTCTCCCTGGATTCTGCATAATCCATCAGTCCTTCAGTTTTAACAAGGTGCCCAGCCGCTGCTGAGGAAAGGCATTGCCACAACATGATTCTGCCACCATCCATGCTGCGCTGTTGGGATGGTGCTTGCTGAGGAATGGGCAGGGTTAGGTTTCCCCCCACACACATACCTTTCTTGAATTTTGAAGCTTTATGACAATATGTATTTGTTTTTCTCCTGTACCGGCTTCCTTCCAGCCGCCCTCCCATACAGGTCAGGTGTATGCCGAGCTCTTGATATTCTTGACTGGTGCACCTTCACTCCAGTCTCAGCCACTGAACTCTGTAGCTCCTTCAAAGTGATTGTTGGCCTCTCTGTGGCTTTCTTGCTCTGATGCTGGGTTTTGAGAGACGGGCTTGTCTAGGCAGTGTCTGGGTGGTATGATGCAGCTTCTATTGTTTCACACTAGTTCATTCTTTTCCCATCTTGTACATCTTTTACTTTATCTCCAGTTTCCTGAATGTTGTTTGATCTTGTCTTTGAGTTTGTCTTCATTTTCAGAGCCTCATCGGTGGTATCTGAATTAAGGGGTCTTTCATCCAGATATTGTGTACTTTGGTAATGATTGACAGGTAGAGGATCTTTGTAAGTAACTCACACGTACTTTAAAAAGATGGTTCTTCAAGGGTTCTTCGGCAAAGGCAATGGTTCTCTTTAGAATTAGAAAACAGGGGAATGTCTGGCTTAGAACAATAGAACCATTGTTTGGTGGATAGCAGGAGCATTTCACTATGCAAATAACCATGTAAGCATGAAATGTTTCTTTAAAGGACTTGTGGTTCTAAACAGGAGGATAGCCTTACCTGAAGAACCTTTGAAGAACTTTTTTTCTCCACTGAGACAAAAGTGGGACTCATCAGAATCAGAATCAGAAATACTTTATTGATCCCAGGGGGAGATTGCAGTTTTTACAGTAGCAACCATTTAGAATAAACAATAATAATTATTAGATATACTGTTAGCAGCAGTAAGTGTTCAGTAGTCAGAAAATTATTGCACATTTTGAGTTGTCGCAGACATAATTAAATTATTGTTTTACTGTTATTACTGTACATGTGAATGGTGTTGTGCTCTAAGGGAGGAGTTATAAAGTCTGATAGCCACAGGTAGGAATGACCTCCTGTGACGTTCTGTAGTGCATTTTGGCTGTATGAGTCTTGCACTGAATGTGCTCCTGTGTCTCATCACCGTGTGATAGAGAGGATGGGAGCCGTTATCCATGATGGTCTGCAGCTTAGCCAGCGTCCTCCTCTCAGACACTGCCATCAGCGAGTCCAGCTCCACACCCACAACATCACTGGCTTTGCGGATCAGTTTATTTAGTCGGTTGGAGTCTGCCACCCTCAGCCTGCTGCCCCAGCATGCGACAGCGTATAGGATGGCACTCGCCACCACAGACTCATAGAAGATCCTGAGCATAGTCCTGCAGATGTTGAAGGACCTCAGACGCCTCAGAAAATAGAGACGACTTTGGCCCTTCTTGTAGAGGGCGTCAGTGTTCTTAGCCCAGTCCAGTTTATTGTCAATATCAGCTGAGCGAAGCCGCTGCCATTCTGAGTCACTCCATGACAGTCTGGCATGACACCATTGCAGTCTTTGGCAATGCTGAAGTGGCATTAAGGACAGTCGTTGTAGCGGTCTGCATGCATGTCTCGTGCATTGTCCAGTCGTTTGCAAGGAGAGCTAGCACTAACAGGATGACTCATGAGGGACATTACTGCTCACCGAATGTCTGCAATCATGGCTGTTGGGTCAGTCAGGTACAGCAATAAGGCTTGTCTTTGCTTACGTCACATGCACGACTGAGGGTGAAACCTGAAACATTTGCATGTCTCACAATGTCAAACCTAGTGGTTGGTGTAGCTCAGCGGACACCGCTACCCACCAGGGAACCACCACCACCATCATATGTGGGAGACTGGGGTTTGAATCTGGGTGAATATGCAGTGCTACACCATTAAGAGTCCTTGGGTGAGACTCCTAACACTACACTGGCCCACCTGTAATATGAGTAACCTTGTAAGTCGCTCTGGATAAGAGCGTCAGGTAAATGTACCCACCAAGTTTTATTTCTGTCAGATAATTCCTTTTGGACGATGAGCGTACATCCATAGAAAGGTTCACTGGAATATTTCATTACATTATACCACAGCAAGGTCACAGTCCCTCTGTTACCAATACTGAAAGCTTGATGTTGCAGATGTTGATTTCCAAATCGCCAAATCTTACAGGGTAGCTTAAAGTTAACCTACTGTAAACCTACTGAAGAACCTTTGAAGAACCATGTTTTCTAAAGTGTGTAGGGGCCAAGCACCTTCCAATGCAGGGGCTGAATACTTATCAACAGAAGCCATTTTCTCATGAAGCACTACACTGCGACATGGAGCATATGGGCAAATAGCATCAGTTTCTTTTCCCAGCAACTATTGCAGCAGCATATTTAGCTGTTCCACCTTATTTAGTGCAGCAGTTATTATATTCCCTTTTCCCTTCAGAACTTCAACAAGAAGCCGGTGAATGTCCTTACCGGATTTCGGCTGAATCTGCACCCAATCAATATTGAAAACACAAGGAAACGTTTGAAACACTGTGTTACTACACTGTACTAATGAGCATGCTAGGTTGAACTTCTAAGTAGGAAGAATAAATAGCTGCAGAAGCTCAGTCCCACCGTAAAGAAGGAAGGGTGGATGGGTCTGGGTTTCAGTAGGCTGCAATATGCCACCTCACCACTAGAGGTTACACACTGCTCCTTTAAATGAACTCTTCATTTTGGGGTCTGTCTTTGAAAGTACAGCATGATCAAAGTGTCATTTACCCTCTGGATGACTGTGATGATGTTTTAGGGGATGAATGCATCTGCACGTTACCGCATGTCAAAGCTGACAAAGGTAACCTTTCTGACAGACGACGCCGGCTGAAGAAAAGCCTTTATAATTGGTTGTCAGCTGTCAAAAATGCAGGTGTCACAGTGCCTTATGAAAACTGTCCTTCAGTAAAGCCTTACCTACGTCAGGTTCAGTCTTACGAGCTCAGAGTTCATAGTTATGAGCCTTTCTTTTACAGTAGCAGCACATTAATACTTATTCAGGTGTGCTGACCACTCAGAGTCGCAGTTCCAGCTCATGAGTTAGTATAATCACTTATGCTTCCATTCATACACCCTGGCCATAAATAAGTTGGCTCAGTGATGATATGGAGCTAGTTTTTGCTTGTATATCAGGGTCTGGGTGAAATCTGTTGTTCACTGATTCTTGATCTGGATCGGAGCAGTTATGATGGTTTTCTAGGAACAGGTAACATACTAAATTCAGATAGTCATAATTACATGTTAAACACACTCATCGTAAAAGAATAGCTGCACCCAGAAGGAGGTGTGGGAGTGCGGTGCTGTTGGGAAGGAAGATAAAGGTGACCAGGATCAATAACTGATGATAAATTTAGACTGATATGATCAATATTTATTGAGCTACACATACAGAAGTCTGTCTTTTAGTATGCGTGTAGGGCAGGCACAGGTTTGCCTAAAACAACAGGCCAGACGTCGCCGTGTATGGAGTTTAGAGGCTACTAATGGCGTCTTGTGATAATCCATCCCATGCAGCTTGAATATCCTCACACAGTTCCTGCAGATGGTGCGGTAGGGGTGGAGGTGGAGTGCCTTCTGGACGTGTCGTGTGTCACAACAATCTGGGTGTCTCAAAAGTGGGACTCATCACTGAAGACGAGCTGCTGCCATTCGGAGTCACTCCAAGACAGTCTGGCACAACACCACTGCAGTGTTAGTGGCGTTGACGTGGCGTGTGCGGTTGTTAAATGGTCTGCGCACATGTAGTCCTGCATTGTGCAGCCGTCTGCCAATGGTGCTGGAGGATGACTCATGGAGGACCTCACTGATCACCGAATGTCTGAAATCGTGGCTGTTGGGTCAATCGGCTACAGCAAAAAGGCTCGTCTTTGCTTACGTCACATGCACGGCTGAGTGTGAACCTGACACATTCACATGTCTCACAATGCCAAACCTACCCACACATCATCACTGTCAGATTAATCCTCTGGATGAATGAGCGCGTCCCATAGAAAAGTCACGGTGTATTCAATTATTGGCATTACATTATACCACAGCACAGTCACAGTTCCTCTGTTTTACCAACACTGAAAGCTTGAGTATTAACGGATGTTGATATGACGTTGCATATTGCTTACAATTGCACAAATCGCCAAATCTGACAGTGTAGCTTTAAGTTAACCTACTGTAAAGCACCATGCTCTCAGTGTTTAAAGTCTATACGAATAAGACAATAACTACGAGGATGACACTGGGATACAACCATGTCTCTTCCTGCTATCAGACTGGGACCATCTGTACTACTCTCTGTGATTTTCTGTATGCATATTATTGCTATTATTATGCAATAATACAACACAATATAATAAGTGACCCCAGCAACTCTGATCAAAATGTATTCTAATATACAGGATATACAGCTTAGACACAGCTACTCATAAAAGATTCTACTTATGTTTATTTTAACGTATTACTTTAAAATAAAAGTGATGACATCAAACTATAAAATAGCCCTCATGGAATTATACAGTCCACCTTAAAACCCTCCAGAGTGGAGCTTTACAGGAGGAGGAACCAGCTTTCTAACCTGCAGTGGAGCTGATAGAACAAGGGTTATTACTAAGCAGGTTTGGAGCGATTCTATTGGCGGCCATCATGGGAATATGCACTAACCTGAAAGGAGAACTAGAGCTTTTACACTGTGCAGAAAAAGGAGATCAAAGGTTTTTTACACCAAAAATATATATAGAGGTGGAGATATGGAGAGTATCATAATGTGTAAATCAGGAGTAGACTGTGTGCTATTCAGGATATGGAAGGGTTCAGACTCTCATCAGTGGAAGACTGTAAGTGGTAAGGGACGTAGAGTCATTAAGATCACAGCTACAATCCATTTAGATGGGTTGTCTAAACTGTTACTGGTAGGCCAGTATTAGCTCTACACAAGAAAAACCAGGGTTAGGTTCACAAGGGGCCAAAACCCCGGCTTGCATTATTCTACACATCCCCTTTACCCCAAAATCACAGTTCCACACTGGAGTGTCCATCACTCTATATCTAACTCAATGCTGCCCCCCTGTGGACATACATGACAGTGCTATGCTACTCTTACATCTTACATTACACAGCCTTACAAATCTCTCCCAACTGTAGTAATGGTCCTACGCTGACCCCCTCCCTCCCCACACTGGTCTCCATTTTAGAGAGAAGTGATTATAATCGGCTGCCATATCCATAAATGCCTGAAACTTTCTTTGGCTGTGAGTGTAAATGACTACAGTGAAAATGGCAATCATTCTCGAAAAGCATTTTTAACAGCTGTAAATGACATTTAAATGATCAATAGTTCATCCCAGCCCTCTTAATGCCCGCCTCGGCTAGAGAGGGAGGGAGAGAGAGAGCGGTGGTAATGGCTCTCACACTGAAAGTGCAGCAGATGTACCAATGGATTGGGCAAATGAACAAAGTAGCATTTCTCCTCCAAACAGCCCAACTGGCCGAATCCATAACAGAGCAAAACAGCAGGATACGAAGCTGATGCAATGTGTGAGGAAATCTG
>JAMWET010004619.1:37500-66728 GCA_024036415.1 Prochilodus magdalenae | reverse complement strand
GGCGGCGGATCGTGGCGCGGGGCAGGCACGGCCGGCGCCGGCCGCTCCGCCGGCAGCCGCCCTATCGGGCGGCCGGCGGCGCGCGCGTGGTCGCGGCGGTCGTCGCTCTCTCCCGCCCGCGAGTCCTCCGCGCGCTCGCGCCCACACACACAGACACACAACCCACAACAAACACACTGTCTATTTTCTCTTGCTTATGCTTCGGTTCCTCTTCGTCTTTGGCCATCGCCGCAATCTTCTCATCCTGCTAACCACTGTGAGCAACCCCGTGAGATGCAGACTATTAAGCGAAAAAAAAAAAAACAATTCGAAACCAAAAGCCAAGCATCTTATACTATTACTGAGTCAATATAGTTGTTCTGAAAACTCGTGTGTAAAATGTGGCGGGCCCTCTCAAGGCCTTTTTTTTTGTTATGATTATTTTGTAGCTGTTTTTTAGGGTGTCTAACAAAGTCCCATCTAACATCTTATTGTACAATAAATATATCTGTGATTACTATTTCCTGAGACTCAGAAATGCAGGATTTTCAATTGGTTTCTTTTCACAAGATTCTTCTTTTTCACCATGCCGTTGTTCAGCCCATCATAGCCCCAGTCCCCGACCATTCCATCGCCTAACAGCTTGGAGACTAGACAGTCCTGAAGAAAATCACTGAACAGGGGTTTTTCTTCTACAGTTTTCCTCCTCAGACTACGAGATAGAGAAATGATTTAGTACTTACAGCTACACACCAAACAGCTGTGGGGTGTTTCGTGTTCCAGTGTGCGGCATACCTTGGATTCGCAAAAGTAACCCCAAACACCGCTCACCTAACATTCTAATCCAGAGTCACCCCTAAGCAGAGTGTGGTGTGTATATGTGGTAAGCAGTGAATGGAGGGATTTGCAAGGTGGAAAATGACACACACAGCGGAAGTAGTCTGTGTTGGCATGAAATGAGGGTTTTGGTCCAAAACAGCTTCTCCCCTCTTCATCTCAGGTAGACAGAAAACACCCAAATCTGCTGCTGGAGGATCGCTACACGCAGCACTGTGTCGTGTGTGTGTGGATGTGTCTCACAATAGTGTGTGTGTGAGAGATAGAGAGAGAGAGACGAGAGATCGGAGGGACACGCTATTACGAGAGAGAGAGGATGGTATACATGTTTTTGATTGATGAGAGAGAGAGAGAGAGAGCACGCAGATGGGTGATTGTCACATGGTATGAGGTTAAAACCCCTGAACTGTATTTTGAATTCATTTCAAGCAAACACTTTTCAAATATGTGGCTGCATGTGTGTTGTGTCTAGTACTGGCACAGTGGACTTGGTGTGTGTGTGTGACGTGTGTGTTATTGAGTGTGTTCTCTCAGCTGGAGTTTTGACTGTGGTGCTACACACTCTGAAGGCTGCTCTGCATTAAAATGGGAGCAGCTCTTTTCTCCGCAGCCCTGCACACCACTTTTACTCACATTATTCACACTTGCTCACCTCCAACTTCACTGCTGCACCCTCTCCCCCCTCCCACCCCCACCCCAAGCATTCTTACTTCAGATTCATTCAAAAACACAGCTCAGGGCCTTTACTCTTACACTCTCTTTGCTGGAAATGTTATTCAAAGTACAGTGTTTGGGGTTATAAATATCTCCACACATTGAGAATGTTCAGACGCTTCTGGATGCTTCTGCTAGACTGACTCCAATAACCAACTCTTTTTAAACAACAGTGAAGATTCTGACTTGCTGACTTAATTCTGAGATGATTACAAGGGACTGTGTACAACAGTGCATTCATTTAAAAAGTAACAAAGTTGTTCATTAATCCAAATGTATTCATTAAAAGTCTTTTCAAATTTTATTCCTTAACATTTCCACTTTTTAAAAATAATGCATTTGATGTTAAATATTTCAGGAATGTAGTATTTTTTTAATATTCAGGTTTATCGAGAGCGTTATATCAAGTTTTAATGGAGGTTTGGATTCATCATGAGTTTAATTCTGAATAAATAAAAAACCGGCGCGCCAGCATTTTAGAGATAGAAAAGTGAAAAACTGCCTTTAATGGGCTTGTTCAACAAAACATATTATCATTAAAGACTTGTTCGCTGCTAAAACCTATTGACTGTTCTGTAATTCCCAGTAAAAACCTTTTTTTGTCGTGTTTGAATAAAGAGTATTAATGATTTTATGTTGTGACCATGTTCAAAGCTGTGATTGCTTAGCCAGGCATTGATTTACTCACAAGAGGTCATTAAGCAAAACTGACAACATACAACAGTACCATTCGGTTATTACAGGTCCAAAACTAGCAGAATGGACCACTTCACACCATTACATTAATGCGGGAAAAGGGAGTAAATGAGGAAAGCCTGTTTACCTCGGCCGGGTGTTAAGGAGAGGAGAGAGAGAGTTCAAGAGAGCGAAGAGAGACTGAGGGAGATGAGGGAACGAAATACATGGACAATCTGTGACTGCTAAAGTAGTGGTGGGTTCGATAAGGGCGTGTAGTGACGAGGGGGCCACAGGCCAAAAACACAACACAAGGCCGCACACACTAGGGTCTCTAGGGGTCCCGGCATGAGGTGTAATCTCTTATAGACGGACAGTACGACACGGTCACATCACGTCGGCAGGTTTTGCACGATAAAGAATGCCAGCTGCATGTAAGCGTTGACGTTCATGATTATATCACCTCAGCTGTTCCTCTGCACAGTCCAGCTCGGCTCAAATCATTTCAGGCATGTGAAACACTAAGTTCTTTGCCAACACACTTCCTAGGGCATGTTCAGGATGTAATATTACATTTAAAGGAAAATCCCAATATGCACGGCTAAAATTGTAAGAAAACCTGCAGCTAGACAACATGTAACTGATTATACTTAAATGTGTTTGCAAGAAAGTATGCCTATGGTGCCCATGCGATGTTATGTTCTTGGTCTATTTATGTAATTAACAAATATGTTAACATTGTTTAGAACAAAGTATCAAAATAACAATCATCAAAAAATGACAATAAATTATTCAGCTTACGTGTTTAAGGTGTTAGCAACCAGGGGCTGGATGTCGGGCAACCAGCCTTCGTGACGAGAAGTCGCGTGGTTCTATTACCCAAGACAACAGCAAAAACTGAAGTGCCCCTTGACGGAAGGCCACCCATCCCCCAATTGGTTCTGGTTAACATAGGGGCTGCCCACCTTTTGGGGAAAGGTGTGGCCTCACGTGCCTCCTAATGTGGTGTGTGTTCCACTTGGTGCTGTAATTATGAGGATGTTTTTACTTCACGGATATCTGCGGATAGACAAATTCATATTTGTGCAAATGTGCAAACACACAATGCCATATAATGGACCTCTACAGAATGCTACGACTAGACGACTTTGATTGGCCACACCAATTTAATTTCTATCTGGATTTAATCTGTTATAAATAACTTTCAGGGCTTCTGCAGAAGGCCATTGCACTTTAGGGACACTCGTATTCATGCAGGGTGGTGTGGACAGCGATTCAAAGATTGAGAAAGAGGTGGTTACAAGGCAGCAAAATGTCCTCATTTGATGTGTGTGGAAATGGGGTCAGAAGCAGATGTTAACGGCTAGCTAACAGGAGTGATTGCATTTTGTGAGTGCCAAAGGCATAGTGTGAAGGAAAGTAGCCGAATATGCACAGGTGTATGGAAGTGTAACAGGCAACTGTCCTCCAAGAACTGTACGTTCTGGCCGGAAACGCCCCTCTCCACACCAAATCAGCAGACCACACACATCGCTGCAATTTCTCTTCGGACGCTAAGAATGGAACTGAACACTGATGTTGCGTACATCCAGAAACTGTTCAGGCGCAGTAATTATGTTTCAGTTAGCACGGTGGCTAATGTTTGTCGGTAACTTTTAATTCAAGTCAGGATATGTATACTTTTTTAAGCTTTATTTATGGTAGTCGTGAAGTCGGTGACAAATTATGACAGGATTATGGCAGGTACACGATCAACCATAAGCTCATTCTATTATGCTTGTTTTAATCATCATCACAGTCTGTCGCATAAAAAAGAGAACAGGATAGGACAGTCAGATACATCACAGGGCATATCTATTTTATTAATTTAAAAAAAACAGGTAACAAGATCAAAACTAGAAAAAATACCAATCACAAGGGCAGAGGATAAAGGGAAAAGGTTAGGTATATACAAGTAATTAGGAGTAACTGGTATAATTAGGAGTTTATTGTTAATTAGTTACTTGATTAATTGTTACTTGTATAATTAGGAGTAACTTGTATATATTAAGCGTTACTTGTATAATTAGGAAGTTACTGTATAAATTAGTACTGTAAATTAGGAGTAACTTGTATTATTCAGAGTACTTGTAAATTAGGATTCAATACACTTGTATGACGTCACGCTTATCTGAACCTTCAAGAGGTCTTTCACTGACTCCCGCCGCTGTTAATGAACCCCGCCAAACTCCACTTCACCAGCTAATCGAGGACATTGCCTGATGACGTCAGCTCCATCCGTGCTCGGGCACACACCCTACTGGGGACGTGCCATTCAGTTCTGGTTGCGTGATAACTGAGGTTTAGAGTTTTAGTCAGTGACCTACCCCCCCCCCCCCCAATCTGTTTTGTATTTATTAGTTAATCGGGGTCTCCCATGAGCTATCTTTGCGAAAAGCTTGCCTACATGGTTCAGCAATTTGGCTTCTGCCTCGCGTTATTTCCTGAATGTTATTCTTGACTTCTGACTCTCTTCTGGGTTTTTTTGGAACTCCGCTTTTGTTCTCACCTCTATCAGGTTTATGTCTTGTTCCCTGGTCTCTGAAACTGTGCTCCTCTCTGCCTCGGTTGATCTACTCTCTTTAAAGCTTTTTCCCTTTAAAACTGTTTTTTTTTTTTTTTTTTTTCTTGTTGCCTTCGGGACTGCTTTCTTCCTGTCTCCGACCTGTGCCTGGTCCCTGACTACGCTTTTCTTCTGTCTCTTGGTATGGTGGCCATTGTTGTTTAGCCTGTGTTTTTATAATAAATCTGCTTTGTTTTTTAAACTCTGCAAACGTCGATCCGGAGTCTTTATCCTGACAGTATAATTAAGAGTTACTTGTATAATTAGGAGTTACTTGTATAATTAGTTACTTGTATAATTAGGAGTTACTTGTATAATTAGGAGTTACTTGTATAATTAGTTACTTGTATAATTAGGAGTAACTTGTATAATTAGGAGTAACTTGTATAATTAAGAGTTACTTGTATAAATTAGAGTACTTGTATAATTAGTTACTTGTATCATTAGGAGTAACTGTATAATTAAGAGTTACTTGTATAATTAGGAGTTACTTGTATAATTAGTACTTGTATAATTAGTGAGTAACGTGTATAATTAAGAGCGTACTGTATAATTAAGAGCTAATTGTATTAATTAGGAGTTACTTGTATAATTAGTTACTGTATACTTAAGGAGACTGTATAATTAAGAGTTACTTGATAATTAGGGATTTACTTGTATAATTAAGAGTTACTTGTATAATTAGTTATTGTATAATTAGGGAGTAACTGCATAATTAAGTAGTTACTTGTCTAATTAGGAGTATTGTATAATTAAGAGTTACTTGTATAATTAGTTACTTGTAAATAATAAGAGTTACTTGTGATAACTAGTTACTTTGATAATTAGGAGTAAAGTGCATAATTAAGAGTACTTGTTAATTAGGAGGAGTGACTTGCATATAATTAGAGTTACTTGTATAATTAGGACGTACTTGTATAATTAAGAGGTTACTTTATCATTAGTTACTTGGATAATTAGGAGTAACGTGCATAAGTTAAGAGTTACTTGTATAAATTAGGAGTTTACTTGTATAAATTAGTTACTTGTTATAATTAGGAGTTTACTATGCTAATAATTAGTTTCTTGTATAAATTAGGAGTTACTTGTATACATTAGTTACTTGTATAATAGGAGTTACTGGTTATAATTAGACGGATTTACATGATTAATTAATTCTTTGCATTATAAACACAATCTGATGCCATGTAGCCTCTTATGGAGCCTAGGACTTGTCTTCCCTGACTGTCCAATACCAATGACCTTTGGAAACTCACCCAGGACAGGGAGACAATGACTTGGTCGGTCAAGCGTGGTAGTGACTGGCCTGAAATCTGACACACGTTACATTGTGAAAGACAAAAATATTGTGTAGTCTGATGCTCAGAAGGCTTGGGCCCGAAGTCTTGACTGACTATTGCTGGACCTCAGACTTGACCTGAACTCATTCTATTGGACTCTGTCTTAACTCTGTGACTAGTAATGGGCTACCACCCAACCCTATTTATTTGGGAGTCCAATCTATGTTGTGTGTCCAATCTCACAAAACAACATTTGATATGACAGCACACATATGACATCACAATAATTCGACTGTGTGATGAAGCCCAGTTTGGGGTGTTACCGGTCTGCAGTCCTCACTGTCCTCTTTGTGACTCCGTAATTGGTACTTCCCTTCGGTTTTCAGTACTGGCTGTCTCTCCATCTCACAGAGGTTGGTCTGGGACTTTGTGCTTGTGGGCGTCATAAAAGCTGATCTTCACGCGTTGGACAAAAACAGCTTTCAGCAGCCACGATGCTAATTCTGGCTGTATGTGCCTTGGATGGAACAACCTTTATTAGACCTGCAGAATGAGCCTGCCAGGACATGAGTGGGCAGTCCCCTAAACATTAGTGTTTTCCGGGGGAGTGCTGGCGGCCTCGTCTCTAAATGTCATCTGACCTGGGTGGATGTTCGGGAGCGGGACTGGGAAGAGAGATGTGAATGTCAGGATTGGTCTCGCAGCTGTTTTAGAGCAGCTATCAGAGTCACACTGTCCTGCTTTTTAAAAAACGGCAGCTGGGCAAATTTACTATACACTTGTCTCGTCTGTCTGGGAGATCATATGTGAGGGTGTTTTAGCTTATGTGAAGTTGGATTTAAGGAAGAAAAGATTGGGCTGGTCCATACCAGTATATGTACTTGTGTGTTCTTAAGAATAGTTTTGGTGATTATTTTGGAACATCATTGAGGGATAATAGCCAGTATAAGAACAGGGTTTACTTTCAAATAGGTAGTTTTGTCATATTGAGAATGCAAGGAAGTGAAAAAGTAGGATGAATAGTGATGAGGCAAGCCCATTGTGGCTATAGACATATATTAGCCCAGTAAGCGTGCAAACAGAAAGTCACAGCAATATGTTGGACATGATCCTTATATTATGAAGAGAAAATAATGCCCATCACCTTGACAACGGGAAGATTGCCAGCCTATTCGAGGAAGCAGATATAAAGCAACTACGTCATCATTCAGACATTCTTCTAGCTCTAGAAAACAAATGAAAGCATACAACGTAATGAGGGCATACACCCTTCTTTGTTAATGGTACTGACGTTGCTTCCACAGTGACTGTTATTTGGTTTTCCTTGCATTGTCCAGTGAATTAACGTAGCAACCACACAGTCATAGTGTTTGACAGTGTTTTATTTGACATAGGTTTACCACTCTTAAGGGTCCGGTGAAAGCTGGAAAAGATGTGCAATCACTGGAAAACGAGGTAGAAGTCAGCTTTCATTGCACCTGCGTGCTGGGTTTTTCTGTTTGCCATTCCGTATGTGGAACTGTTTGACCCTGATGTAAGGGTTGATATTGCTCTTGTTTATATTTTTTGTTTTATATCCATAGTGCACATTTGCAAGTGCAAATATATAGCGAATTCCCTTTCACCGCTCAATTCGCAGGGACAAAAGGTTTTATATCTTCAACCTTAAATGGTGTAGCGGGCACCAGAATGTCGTACCCTCTGCAAACATTTAAGGGGAAAGAAATGGGAAAACCTCAAGCTAGAAAGCTGGTTGAGTAGTAAGCTTGACATTTACCTTCATCCTGACTTGTCAGGGACCACGGGGGGGAAAAAAAAAAATATAACACTTCTTATTGGTCCTTTTCTAGCCAGTTTGTCCTGCATTTTCTGCCTTAAACCAAACATTTTGGTACTTGATAAAGGCCTCCTTGTTGTGTCTAGGTTTGACTTGAGGTGACGGTAAATGATGCAAAACAGGCATTTTGAGAGCTTGTGCAAAAATCCCTATGTGAAAAATCTCTTCCTGTCCTTCGCCGGCAATGTTTTCAGTTTACTGCAGTAATTCTATGGCAGATAATCAATAAGTGACTTATTAAGTGAACGTAATATATAACAAGTGTATACGTTGCTTTATTCAGTAATATCAGAATTTTAAAGAATTTGCCGAAAGAATATCGCATTAAATAAACTGTTTATATGTGTGTAAAGTAACAGTCTGCTGCCAAACAGTGATTGGACATTGTGGCCACGTGTTTTATGGAATTGGTGAACATCCGCGGAAGTAATACTGGGAAATAATGGTCATGGATGATGATGTGTTGGGTGTGGGTTTTGGTGGTTCAGACAAGAGCACAACTTTCCGACATGCTTGGTGATGCTTGCCCAAGTCGAATACAACAACCAAACCCCACCACCCACCCCCCCACACCAGTTCATCCAGTGAGGTGAGTGTGTTAGGTTCTGCTCACTTTGAGGGCGCAGTGTGCTAGGTATGTGTTATGGGTTTAGGCTCAGGCTGGTCCATGCAGAGGCGAGTTTGCTATGAAATTGCATTGCTAAAAATGATTGTTAATTGGGTTTTGATGACATTGTGTCCTGGTGACTCGTGAGCACTACACAGTGGGGATCTGATGGCTGAACAGTGCGTCCACTGTGACATCAGGCCACTTTTGGACTTTGCTTACATCTCTGTAACTGAATTACAAAGAATAGTTTAAAACATGTCTCTTGAGTGTGCCCTTAGTTGTAATGGCCTCTAGTGTCACAACATCTAAAACTACACCCCAGTTGTGGACCTTTACATGCTCTTATATCTATTTCATTGATGTAATGCTCCTGACTAATGTGAGTTGCATGTCACATGGGGTATGGTGTACTTCTCGCATACATGAGGCAAGTTTATCTGTATTGCAGGACTCACAGATAGCGACCTAGCCGCTACTGACCTGTATCTTTCTGTACCTTTAAGCCATCACATCAGGAGGCTTTAAGTTTTTTAAGGCTGTACTCTGCAGCAGCGTAGCCAGAGAGAGAGAGAGGACAGAGAGAGAGGAGAGAGAGCGCGAAGAGGAGAGAGACTGGAAGGGGGGAGGGATATGGAGGAGGCAGAGGACGGATAGTAAGGAACGAAGAGGACTCAAGTGAGGACCAGTGGTGAGGAAGGAGGGTGATTTCGTAGGTGAACGATCAGATCAGAGGAAAGGGAGGGAATGTCTGTGTGAGGCATGAAGTGACATAGGAGTTGGAAGCCGAGGGAGTCCGTCTAGGTACTGTGGTAAGTGGCGGAACAAGGTCTGATGGTTTTTCTCAGAGAGGAAAGGAGGGATGGTGGTAGACAGGAGAGTCATCCAAGGGCATGGTTCCCTGTGCTGGCTCGATTCATACAGGGAAAATGTGGAGAGAATAGAGGGGAGATCACACACTCACACACACATACCCACTTCTCAGGTCAGTACACACTCATACAAACTCACACACTTTCACACACTCACTAACCAAACTTTCCATTGCAGACCACCGAATCAGAGGAGAAGGACTTACACCACACTCCACACTACTCGAGAGAGAAGAAGTGACAGGAAAAACTGGCGGGAAAGAAATGTACAAGAACCTGGGCACAGAACCTGGATAGAACTGGGAACCAAGACAGAAACTGGAATGAAGAGCACAGAACCAGTACAGAATCTAGAACAAGAGAGTACTAAAGAAAGGGGAAATATGGAAGTAACAGAACGGACACCGACGGCAGAACCTCAACAGAACAGTAACGGACAGGAACAGAATTCTGGACAGAACTGTACCGAACCAGGACAGTACGGTACAGTGCTGTGCAATTGTTCCACACGAGCCTGTAAAGTAATGGGATAGAAAAATGCTGAATCAGGGACTGAACCTGGACTGGGACAAGCACAACAGGAAGCTGGACAAAACATTTATACTGAAGTGGGATTAGGCAGTTTGGCACTGTGCAAAAACTGCTCAAGCACACGGGACAAAACAGAAACAGGAATACCTGTACAGGCACTGGACAACAACAAAATGGCAGGAAAGGGACCATAACCACGACAGTCACTTTTCTGAACCAGAACCGAACCTGGACAGAATAGTACTGAACCCTGGGACAAGTTATTACTAAACCATGAATAGAATCGGGACAGCACAATACGGATATGAACTGAAGGTCTGCAACGGGACGAACTTTTGTAAAACTGTGCTGAATCAGGACTAAGACTACTGAACCTGGACCGAGCTGTTATTGAACTGACACCTTCCGGTCTGATTTTTCTTTCTCAGGACCTGTACCGCACAGCTGGTTTTTCCCGGGGGGGAGTTGACTGACATATACAAGCTACGCGATCTCCTAAGAACCCCATACCTTCTCGAAGAGGGCATAGGGAAGGGGGGGGGGGTGCATAAGGCAGCGAGGGATGGTAGCTAGCGAGCCATACGGATAGCGCGGGCGATGGCCGAATGTATCGGTCCGTATTCGGGCCGTTCTGAGAAGGAGGATAGATTACAAATATGTGCCGGAGAGGCGTATATTGAGAGGCGAGGGTCGGAGGAAGAGCGGATATGAGTAGGGAACAGGGAGGCGCAGGGAGTCTCTTGATTATACGTATCCACTTTACCTCCGGTTCTAGATTGCTTCGGTTGAAGATCCGGAGCTCACCCCAGAGATTATAAGGGGTATAGCATAGTTTTGCTGAACCCGATTTACTTTCCCTCTGTCATCTAAGCGGGTTTGTTTTTCCTCTCTTTTCATCATCCTCTCCTTTTTTGTATGAATGTCCTTTAATACCACACCTCTTCTTTTTCCCTTCTTTCTTTCTCCTAACCCGAATTCCCCATCTCACATATGTTCTTAATCTTCTCTCCTTCCTCCCTCCTACCTTTCTTTTTTCTTTCTCTACTTTTTCCGGGGATTCCTCCATGCCACCTTCATATCTTCTCCACTCACCAGTCCTCAGCCTCTTTTTCCATCCTTTTTTCTTAACTTCCTATCTCATTGTTCACTTTGCCCTGTTTTTTATCAACACCCTTCATCCCCTCCCTTATTAAATTCATGCCTAATTACCACTCCACTCTATTAATCCCAATTTACACTATTCTCCCTTTTCCCGGCCCCTTTACACTACCCCATCCTCTAATTATCCCCTCAACTCTCGCCACAAATTACAATCCAGATTTTTACTGGGGAATTTTCCGGATGATAACGGCTGCCGCTCTTGAAAGTGAAAGCTGCTGCTATACTTCCCCTCACGCGGCGCCTTCACATCATCGGCTTAATTGATTTGGCACAACAAACAACCAATTGAGCACGGGTGCAATTCAGATTACATCTCGGGGCCTTTCCGTTTCCGCTGAGGACTCCCATGTGTCGAACGAACCTGCCACCGACAGTGGGTTTCTGAGTCATGTTTAGTGACGGCGGGTTTACATACTCCCAGCTTTACATAAGCTGAGATCCCAAAACCGGCTCTGCATGGCCGTGTCGGCAAGATCATGAGTATAAAGTACAGTCCCTGAGTAATTATACCGAGTGATTCACAGGGGCCTTTTTCAGAGTATAATCCTTGAGTATAATATATACCGAGTTATACAGCTCAGAGTATAAACACTGAGTATACAGCTCTGATATAACACTGATGCTACACATCTCTAAGTATATATACTGAGTATACGCTCCGATGTACTAATCTGAGTATATATCCGAGTATACAGCTCCAGAGTAGTAAACACTGAGTATAACAGCTCATGAGTATATCACCGAGGTCATGCAGCTTCTGATGTAAAACACATGTGTATACAGCTCTGAGTATATATACCCGAGTATAACAGCTCTGATAATAAACACTATGAGTATACCGCCGTTCTGAGTATCAACACGACTGAGTAACAGCTCTGAGTATAACACAGAGTATACAGCTCGAGTTATAACACTGAGAAAACAGTATGAGTATACAGCTCAGAGTATAAACACTGAGTATACAGCTCTGAGTATATATACCGAGTATACAGCTCTGAGTATAATCTGAGTATATATACCGAGTATACAGCTCTGAGTATCAACACAGAGTATACAGCTCTGAGTATAAACACAGAGTATACAGCTCTGAGTATAAACACTGAGTACACAGCTCTGAGTATATAAACCGAGTACATAGCTCTGAGTATAAACACAGAGTATACAGCTCTGAGTATAAACACTGAGTACAACCGCTCCTGATTATGAACACCGAGTACATAGCTCTGAGTATAAACACAGAGTATACAGCTCTGAGTATAAACACTGAGTACACAGCTCTGAGTATATAAACCGAGTACATAGCTCTGAGTATAAACACAGAGTATACAGCTCTGAGTATAAACACAGAGTATACAGCTCTGAGTATAAACACTGAGTACACAGCTCTGAGTATATAAACCGAGTACATAGCTCTGAGTATAAACACAGAGTATACAGCTCTGAGTATAAACACAGAGTATACAGCTCTGAGTATAAACACTGAGTACACAGCTCTGAGTATAAACACTGAGTATGCCTGCTGTGGAGGTAATGTGATATTGTTATAACAGTCTGCTGCGTTGTTTATAATGCACAACTCATACTCATTGATTAAAGTTACTACTCCCTTATAATCGTTTTATAATGAGAGTAAAGTTCTTTTATAACTGTTATACAGTGATATAAAGCCTCCACACTGTTATAACACTCTTAGGAACTGCTGTTTATAAAAGAAAAAACGTGTCCTAGGTCATTCACAGCAATGTGTTACAGTTCTGCTTCCACACACCAGCAAGATTATCTGTTTAGAGCCTCAGTTTACCACACGTCCACAGGAGGCACGTGGTAACTAGTCATCTAGTACTAAATCAGAGCCGTGACCTGTTATAACCATTAAATAACACTTAGGACTGGCTCTTATAGTATTCACAGAGCACTGTCTATATTCACGAAAACACCAACGCTATAGCCTCCTGTAAATACCACAGTCAGAACTGCTATACCACAGTGCAGAGGCACACGCACCACTGCGTGCTAACCATCAGTGCAGCCGCACACTACGTGCTACACACACACACAATCCGCACACTGAGCGTGCTACCACAGTGCAGCCAGCACACTGCATGCTACCATCAGCGCAGGCCGCACACTGCGTGCTACCACACAACAAAAAAACCCGAACAGCCGCAGCCCGCTACACTGCGTGCTGCTACCACACACCAGCCGCATCACTGCGCGTGTTACCATCAGTGCAGTCGCGACAGTGCATGCTACCACACACGACCACCTCCGCACACTGCGTGCTACCAAAGTGCAGTCCCACCGCCAAAAAAAAAAAACGCACACTACATGCTACCACACACACCAGCCGCACAATGCGTGCTACCATCAGTGCAGCCGCACACTGCATGCTACCACACACACCAGCCGCACACTGCGTGCTGCCATCAGTGCAGCCAGTGTGAATTCAGTGCAGCAGGTAAGTCAAACACAGAACCGTGTATCTGCAGGTGGGACTTCTGGAGGAGCCACTGAGAGGGTCAGGTAGCCCGTATAAAGAACAGTAAACAGACACAAAGGTGAGGTAAGAACACTACAGTGAGGGCAATGTGTGGTCTTTTAATGATCTATTATTATTATTATTATTATTATAAAAATAATACAGTAACATCTCCATGATACAGCAAAGTCATCTTTTATAAATACAGCAATACCAGGTTCTACAGAAGGAAGCCCATGAACACTGTTATTAAGCACTAGATCAGTCATATTACCAGATATAACTCTTCTAATAACAGACTGTTATAACACATCCACACAGCGCACATTCACTAACGCGCCCACAGTGATGGGAACAGTCCCAGCCCACGGCCATTACTGCTGGTCTGTACTAAATCAGTGATCTTATCTGTGTTATAACAACCTTTATAACGCCTGCCTACACTGTGTATTCAGTTATTACTGCGCTAGGTCGTATGATACCAGGGTTAGTATTAATAATCATCTCACTCATTACTTCATTATTTAATAACCATTAATACACTGTATCTCTGGGACTGTTATAACAGCGTTATAAACAGAGTCCCTGCTGTTATAAAGCATTCCGTCAGTGCCCGCGCAGTAATGTGTCTGAGCTGAGCTCGCGCGTTGCCATGGCTCCCCGGCGAACACCAGAACAGCTCGCGCACGGCGGCGGCAGCGGCAGCGGCGGCGGCAGCAGCGGCAGCGCGTGATGAATCAGCAGCTCGGTTCCCTCACAAACACTCCCGAAACCGCCCCAAACACGGGGCAAAAGGGAGAATACAGCCCCCAGCGAGTCCGCTGCTTTCTGTACACCCGGAGAAATACCCCCCCGCGTCTGCCCCCGTTACCGTCCACCTGTACCGACTGACCGGCGCGGGGCTAACGGGGCTAACGGCGCTCACGGAGCCCGTCGGAGAGAGCTACACGGGGCAAAGTGAAGCTTCGGGCTCAGAGACACATTTAAGACCCCTGGAGCAAACTTCCCCGCGAGCTCACTTCAGACCTCTTAGCTACTCCTGCTAACCGCTACCAACACCACCACCACCACAACCACAACAACAACAACAACAACAAAAACAACAACAACAACAACAACAAAAACAACAACAACCACAACAACAACAACCTGCCCTCGTAAAAACAGACCCCACGAGCTGTCAGCCCTCCACAACACTGGGGCTATTATTAGCCCGCCTAGCTACTCCTCCGCCCGGAGGTGAGTCTGCTAACGGTACCTAGCCAAGTTAGCCAAGTCAGCTAACCGGACTTACCTCAGCTAGTTAGCGTTAGCAGCGCTGCTGGGTCTGTGCTGAAGCAGCAGAGCCGCGCTGTAAGCCCACCTGGGTGGCTGTGGTTCCCCCGTCTGAGGAGATATGGCCGGTTCGTCGTGCTGCCTCCAGCTGTGGAGATGTGGCTGCGCGCGGTCACGTTTTCTCGACGAGCTGCTTAAAGGGGAACTCCACCGAAATTCTACACGGATTCCGATGTAAACAAAGCCGTTCAGAGCGGCTGGCGTGAAACGGTGCGCTCGAGAGGAGCTCTGTGAGTGGCGGAGAGAGGAACCGGGCGCTCCCGAACTTATTACACGGAGTGGTTATGATTCGGATCTCTACAGCTCATATTATAATAAAGTCTGGACTTAAAATGTACAATTATATTATTTTATTTAAAATCATATTATATTATATTATATTATATTATATTATATTATATTATATTAAATCAGATTATTTAATATAATGCGTGCAAGTCTCTATATGTGGTGTTATAGATACGGAGAACCCTGGTTCCTATCACCACCACTGTAAAGGACATCTGAACCTCCTCAGGGTGAGACTCGCTCACAGACTGGAATTTTGAAAACTGGTGGCATTCCCCTTTAAATCCTCCACAGCGGGGTCTGGATTTCGGGTTCTGTGAGTTATTATAATCTACACACGTGGAGTTATTCTTCAGCAAGAGTGACAGTACCACAGCAGGTGCAGTATACAATCAACCACCTCACACCAAACCACTCCGCGTACACCTCAGCCGTGTTTGATGATGCAGGGTTCCTGAAACCCTGACGGAGTTCCCCTTTAAGCGTGTCTGGGGGGCGAAGCGCTGGGTCCGAATATGTGACAGATTAAACATGGCCACTGGAGCGGCCACCGACCCCTCGCTGCCCGCACCTGACAGCCAGGCTGGGGGGGGGGGTGGGGGGGGCGCTGTCACACCGCGCGCGCCGTAGCGCCGAGCTCTTTGTGTGCGGGTTAAAGTGCCCCTCCGCGGGCAGGGCTGTGGGTGTCCTCCCGGTGGCTCGGCTTAATGACCCGACCGTGATGAATCAGCATGGAGAGCCCTTTAATAATACCACCCGCCCCCTCCACCCGACCACCGCCGCCACCACCACCCAGCGCACCACCTCCTCACATCGGCACGATGTCGCTACGTGAAGGCAGCCACACTGTTAGTATCCCTGTCTTTCTGGGGGTCTTTCTGAGGGGGGGGTCTTCCCAGGGTCCCCATACCGCCGCCGTACCAACACCTAACCCAGCTCTTTGTGTTCTCTCTCTATTAGGAGCTGCTGTAATCACGAGGTCCTTACAAAGACATAAATACAGGGACACGCTGTATGTTCGGTCCTTCACGCGCTCGCTCGCTCGCTCGCTCGCTCTCGCTCTCTGTCTCTCTCTCTGTCTCTCTCTCGCTCGCGCGTTGCGAGAGTGCGTGCACACTCAGTACCCAGCGGCAGCGTCAAAATGTCCACGAGCTAAACACATACATGACCCCACACGCACATACAAGCACGCGCACCAGAGAGGCGCGCGTGCACACTCAGCAAAACCAGCCCCGGCTGCGAGTCTGACACTGCCGCCCTCTCCACTCCACCAGCACAGGAGCAGCGGGAGAACTTCGGGGCGCTCTCCCTCCCGCGGAAAACACACATTCACTCACCGAACCCGAACCGGAACCGTCTCCGGAGCCAACAGAGGGCCAGAAAGTGTAAGCCGAGGGTCCGGGAGTAAGTTTAGTCGGTGTTTTCGGCTCGGAAGTCGCAGCTCCGCTCCCCTCTCCGCCTGCTCTCCTTGTTGATCCTCTTTCTCTTGTGCCGAGGCCAGACGTCATATGATGTTTGGTCACGTGGTTTCATTCATGAAGGCTCTACGCAGCATGGGCAGAAAGTCTTAAAGGGAAAGCTCCGCGCGACCACCTGTTCTCTCGGTGGAACCAGGGGGAACCTGACTGCAGGTTCCAGGTTCTCAGCTCCACTGACCGTACAGGACACTCTGTAGGTGTACAGGTCCAGACTGTAGTCCATCTGTTTCTCTGTGTACTGTATTACCCTGTTCTTCAATGGGCAGGACCCCCACAGGACCCCCACAGGACCCCCACAGAGCAGGTAGTATGTGGGTGGTGGATCATTCTCAGCACTACAGTGACACTGACGTGGTGGTGGTGTGTTAGTGTGGGTGGTGCTGGTGTGAGTGGATCAGACACAGCAGGGCTGCTGGAGTGTTTAAAGGAGCCGTGTGTATCCTCTAGTGGTGAAGGTGCATACTGCAACCTACTGACCACCCCACCCCACCCCTCCCTTCCTGAGAACCCACGGTGGGTGTCAGGTGCTCTGCCGGTGTCTCAGTGTCTCCTCTCTGACGGTCAACACAGATTCCTCTCCACATTAAAGTTCTAGCTACATATCGTTAGAACAGTGTAGTAACACAGTTACACTCTGCTGTTCAGAACCTTCACCAGATTCTCATTCTAGATTTCCCATTCCACCTTAAATGGTGCTGCAGTTACATTCTGGCCCCTGAGGGTTTTTATAAAACCTGCCTCACCACACGGTGGAATGGTATAGATTAGAATAGAATGCCATACTATTTAAGGTGGACCATTTAAGGTGGAATGGGGACATTCACACAGTCCAAGCTGGTGAATAAGAAGCTCAAATAGAATGCCATACTATTTAAGGTGGAACAGGAACATGTAAACAAAGACCTGGTAAGTAAGAACCTAAATGCCTGTGGCAGAATGTAAATGCTGCACCATTTAAGGTGGACCATTTAAGGTGGAATGGGCGCTACTAATACATATGGATTCGCCCTGCCGGTGCTACAGCGCCACCCATTAAACCACTCCCAGATGTGTAAGACTCCCCCTACATCTTCCATACTGCTCCTTTAATGTCTTGCCTTTAAATAGATTAGACACGATCCTGGTGTAGATCTGGGATCAACTGATCATTGATCGGTTGATTAGTTTACACTGTGACTGAAGCCATAATGACTGAACCGCTCCGACCTCCGACCTCCGACATCTCCGGCCTTACTCCAGAAAGGCTCCCTGTAGGTGTGGTAGGTGTGTCTGAGGAAGGGCATTACCTAAACAGTAACCCTCCTTAAACTGAGAACCCAAACGATATGTCATTCAGCATGTTCAGTAATGGGAGAGAACCAATAGTGGAGTTTCCACCTGCGCAGGATGCTGCTGCACCCGAGTCACGCTGTTAGCTGATGATCAAGTCCAGCATGATAAAGGAGGAGGAAAACAGGAGGCCGTGCAGGACAGGTAGACTGCTGGACAGAAGGCGACAAGATTAGTCGGAGTGGGAGTGGGAGTGGGAGTGGGAGTCGGAGTGGGGGTGGGAGTCGGAGTGGGAGTGGGAGTGGGAGTCGGAGTGGGGGTGGGAGTGGGAGTGGGAGTGGGAGTGGGCGTGGGAGTGGGCGTGGGAGTGGGAGTGGGAGTGGGTGTGGGAGTGGGCGTGGGAGTGGGAGTGGGCGTGGGAGTGGGAGTGGGAGTGGGAGTGGGAGTGGGCGTGGGAGTGGGAGTGGGAGTGGGAGTGGGTGTGGGTGTGGGAGTGGGAGTGGGAGTGGAGTGGAGTGGAGTGGGAGTGGGAGTGGGAGTGGGAGTCCGAGTGGGAGTGGGGGTGGGGGTGGGGGTGGGGGTGGGAGTGGGAGTGGGAGTTGAGTGGGAGTGGGAGTGGGAGTGGGAGTGGGAGTCCGAGTGGGAGTCCGAGTGGGAGTGGGAGTGGGAGTGGGAGTCCGAGTGGGAGTCCGAGTGGGAGTGGGAGTGGGAGTCCGAGTGGGAGTGAGAGTGGGAAAAACCATAACACCCATCTGCTCAGGAGACTCACGCTCAGGTCCTCTCAGAGACACACCTCCACACAGCTGGTTCTGCACGCTTCTATAACCACGGGGTGTGCGGAATCATCACTGGTCCATCACACCCTGGCCCTCACCTGGTCCAGCGCCTCCTCTCAGGCCTGCACTCTGGCCAAAGCAGGATCAAGATAACCGGGCTACAGGGGGCCTTCTTCCCACCCGCCATCACACTCAGGAACAGCTGAGCACCGCACATCCACACATCCACACATCCACACATCGCTTAGCGTAGTAACAGTATCACACCCCACTCGGTCCTCTGTACTGAACGCCTCAGACTGCACCTTCATAACCTTAACCCAACCCGTCTCTACAGCCGGACTGCTGCACTCAGCACTGTACTGTGCACTGGGCTGCGCCCGGAGGGACGACCCGGAGGGATGACCCGGAGCAACGACCCGGCAGGACCGGAATTTTCATTCTGTGTTTCGGTCACTGCTTTAAAGCCCTGTTACGGTATCAGGATACTAGACCACAGTGTGTTAGCTTGTGGCTAGTGTGCTAGCTAGGCTAACGGTTTAGTCACTGTAGAAATGTGGAGGTCCTAAAAGTTAGTGTTCAGTGTGTTCAGTGTGTTCAGTGTGTTCAGTGTGTATTGACATGCTGAGTTAGAAACACCAACCCTGTGCCTCCACTAACTGGCCACTTTATTAGAAACTACAGTCTACCTAAGTCTGTTATTACTTGAGTGGTGAAGGAACACACAGGGGACTCGCTGGTGTGCATGTGTGAGTGTGTGAGTGTGTGAGTATGTGTGTGTGTGTGTGTGCGTGTGTGTGTGTGTGTGTGTGTGTGTGTGTGTGTGTGTGTGTGTGTGTGTGTGTGTGTGTGTGTGTGTGTGTATGTGTGTGTGTGTGTGTGTGTGTGGTGCGTTTTGTATATCAGTGCAGAGCAGTGTTTGTGCGTGTGGGGGTGTGTGTTACACACGTCAGTGTCACTGCTAGTGTTGTGGTGAAATCCAGCAACAGCCAAAAATATGTCTGTTGCACAGAAACAGAGCGTGTGATGAGTATGTAGTGGACTGGAGGTGTCATGAGACTAACACTGTCACTGCACACGTTTGGGTGTGTGTGGGTGTCGTGTGTGTGTGTGTTGTGTGTGAGTAGAAGGAAGACCTGAAGTTCCTCCGGGCCCTTCAGAGGGTCGGTCTGGTGAGCGGCCGTAACGGTAATGTTGAGCCGTGTGAGGACAGTAACAGAGGACCACACCACAGTCGCGGTGGAGCACCTCGGGAACGAGTTCAACCCCACTGCCCACTGAACAGAGGAGCTCTAGATGCGTTCATTAGGGGTCCTGAGCAGAAGCACTCTCCCCTCTATTCCGCTCTTCACTTCCTGCCCTCCATCTGGATTCCACGCATCATCGGAATCACACGACTGCAGACAGCCTATAGGCTGAGCGGCGTGTGAGGCTGTGTTTGGGAGGGGTCTGTAGTGAAGCCCTGTGGTGTGTAGCGGTCAGTAGTTTCTGAGTGGTGAACATGTCGAGCCCTTGTACGCGTCTCCCAGCGCTGCTTTGGCTCTCATGCGTCCCGTCGGACGGGCGCTGGGTTTACCCGGCTCTGACCTCCTCCAGACTTAGTACACCTGAGCTCTCCTCGCTCTCCGTGTGCGAGTTCAGTCCTGGGCCCGGCTGGAGCTGCTGGCCCCCAGAAAAGGAAGCCAAAGTGATGATTCACTGTGGCTGGAGGCGAAGCGTCTAACCCAGCGTCAGACCTGCCCTTCTCTTCCTCTTTTTTTTTCCTCTTCCAGCCACCAGCTGCACAGCAACGATAAAAACTTCACTTCGCGGACCCAGCCCCCCCGCCACCTTCCCGGTACCTCTTTTCTGAGTACACTGATGCTGATGTGGCTTATGCAGAGAGTAGGAGGGTGGAGAGGATGATAAGGCGGCTAGCGGAGCCTCTCAAACAAGCGCCTCTCTTGATTGGTAGTGTTTCTTGTGGTCGCCAGGGCAGGACGGCTGTGGAGGAGGACTAATGCCACCGACCTGCCGGTTGCGGCTGCCTGTGCTTTATAAGGAGGCGAGGTGGCGGGATGAGAATGGGAACGCCGGCATGTTTGGGGAAAATAACTCTAATAGGAGGTGTTTTAGCGAGGAGTTATCAGTGCTCGGGAGCGGCGGGGCAGGCGAGGTGTAACCTCTGGAATAAAAGGGGGATTAGCCCGACGCTTTAGTGCCTTCTTGACTTCCCATCATGCACACAAATAAACAGTGGCCTTCGGAGGAGGCGGCGCACAAGGCCAGCGAGTTTAATCGCTGCGGTGACACTGGAACTAATCCCGCCGCCGCTTGTCATTCAACGCGCTCGAGCGATGGGAAAACATCTCCTCCAAAAAGAGACAAGGCACTTTCCATGTTTCTCATTATCACTCCTCCTATAATGAGGAGGAGTAATCTGCTCGGTGCCTTCGCCAGGAATGTAAGTGGCGAATTGTTTGGAAATGAATTGGTGCATTTATCACAGGTGCAGAAATATAACTCGGCATTGTGGCGGCCCAGGTGCCAGTCAGGTGACCTTCACCGGAGCAGCTCTTTATACCGCATGAGCACGGTCCTCATTAACTCGTGAATTTGGGAGTTCACTGCACGAAAGTTGCGTTCCAATTTGTAAAAAAGACGAGTGGAAAGTTTTCACGGTTCCCTTCGAGAGCTGTCGGTTCTCTCTGTGTGAGAACGCTAACGTCAGCTAGCACACCTATGGGCTTTCTAGTACTACGTTAGCTAAAACTGGTGCATGTGAACTTTTGTGTTCGTCCTTTTTAGACTTTTCAGTCTTTTAACAGATGTGAAAGCTGCAGAACCGAAATCTGGGTTCTCTTGCTAATTAAGTTAATCCGGTTCCTCTGGTTCCACACTACACATGCACACAGTATGTCTTATACAGAAACTTCGCCAAGTCTAATTACTGACCCATATATATTCACCACATTCCACTTCATGTGATGTGGGCGGTGCTAATCTTAGGTAATGCTCCCGTAAGCGTTCCCCTGACCAATCACAAAGCTGGCGCCTCTTGCCCCGCCCACAGAGAACAGTTACAGGCTCAGAGAAACTTGGCACTGCTTCGGCCGCCAGCCGTCTGTTGGTCTGAGACTTGTTGGTCCAGTTGGCATCACATTAAAGCTGGATAATGGTGTTGGTCCTGTATGGGGGCAGAGCAGGATGGGCAGAGAGCTGTCAATCAAACTGCTCATTAGCCACGCCTACAAAGTTCTCAGACAGGCCTGATTAGAGGTTTAACCCCGTGTTCTGTATCATATTCAGCTTTGCTGGGTGTTTAACGTGAACACGGAAGTCCGGTATCACCGCTCTGCGTTCAGGCCTCCTCTGAGGACCTCGAGGAAGTCCAGGGACATCGGTCCGAATACAGACAACCGGTAACACCTATTTGCTGAGCAGATGATTTTTAGGCTTTCCTGTGATTGGGCGACTGCCATCTGAATGCGGTCAGCACAGCTTAGCATAGCTAGCTAACCAAGCCCTGTCAGTATAAAATGGAGGAAGGAGAAGGAAGGTTTAACATATGTGGCCAATACTTGATCCCTGATCACTTTAGATCTTTTCTATTGATCCACTGATCCAGTTCTCACAACATACCGATGGTGTGTGTGTGACAGCAGTTACTCCTGCTGCTACTGGAGAACCCTACCGCTCAGGCTCCGATTGTACATTGTTCACGTTCACCAGCGTCACCAGTCCCTCCATGACTGCTGCTAGCTCATGACTTCCTCGGCGTGAACTTTGACACGTGGGTCATCTCCAAGGTGTCCCGTTGCAAATGACGCCGACAGCGGCGCTCTAAAAACGGCACCTGTCTCTCCCGGCCACCAATCGCCGCTCCGGCTCCATGTCAGCAGGGGAGAAAAAATCTATACAAAATTCTGAGCTATAAATAGACCGGGCCTCTGGCTGCCTGGCGTAATACCAGCGGGCCGGGAGCATACCTTTCTTATCACAGGAGAGTTCAGTCTGCCCACCCACGCTGCACTCACGCTGGCAGAGCGCGGCTTATAAGAGGAGACGGCGGGTTCATCCTGAGAACTCAGACGACCCTTATTAATGCCCCACACTCCTGATACCGCTTCAGATCCGCCGCTGACGTGCGGTACGAGTCTGAAGCGCACATGAAGGAATTCAGCCCTGTTGTGCAATCCTGCGAGGCTGTGTTACAGTAAAACGGAACCAGGAAGGAAAGCGGGCCCAGAGGTCGCTTGCACAACCCTGCCTCTGTATGCATGCTGACTACAGCGCGCCCTGCAATACCTGCTCCACAAGGATGTAGTCAGCGGACGGCAGCTGAGCTCAGTCTGAGGATTACACGTGGGTTTAAATCAGACGCAGCACATCCCTCCCGAGGTGGAGCCCATATATGATCAGTCTATCAGCAGGCTTTACAGCTCCACAGGCTCCAACCTGTTAGTGCAGGGCTGAATGAAGTACTCCCTGTGAACACCTCCGGAACGTCCGTCCCTGGAAAAATGCTGATCAGTGGTGTTATTTAATATTCAGTAACTTCCTGCTGAAGCTCGATCCATCATGGTGCACTGTACCGTTACACTCACATGTGCCGAATGATCAGGAACGGTGTGCATGTATACAGCACGCCTGCACGACCAGCTACCGCACTTCTGCTCAACCCAGAGACACGGCCTCTGACACGCCATCTCAGGACAGACCCCCCCAAACCCCCTGCACTCATCTGTTTCACTCGTTCCCCCATAGACTCCCATTCAAACTCTACTGTCTCTTTAACTGACAGTCACCACCCGCATGTACTCGCTCGGGTCAGACCCCCAAACGCCCATACTGACCCCCGTACTGACCCTCACTCCTCTGCGTGTTGTTTATTCATCCCTCGTTCCTCCCACTGTAATCACAGCCTAGCCGCAGGGAGGTGGGGACCGTTTAAGCTACGGGCCCATTCCGGCTTTCCTTCAGGAGACACACTTTTCCAGCTCCTATGGTAATCAGTGGGGCTGGGACTATCGGAGCGAGGCCTTCCGTTCAGGCCTTCAGCGTCATAAACCTGCCGAACATGATGATGCTAATTTCTGTTAGCACCCCTGTGGGAGTGTAGCAAGGCTGCCCACCACTCCAGGCAGGTGTGCTTACTGCCCCCTAGTGAGTGAGTGAGTGAGTGAGTGAGTGAGTATACGTGCTCCACTGCCCGGAGGGGTTAAACGGCAGGGTGTGTGAGCACCACTGGTTAATGGATCTGAATTGTAAGTTGTTAGCGCTAAGCTAACACTGCTGCACGCGATCCTTTATGGCCACGTAAGAATAAACAGAGCTCGTACGAGGCCCGATCCTTCATCTGAAGCCTGTACCAGACGCGCTGCGCCGGTGTGCTGAGTCAGTTTCTGCTCGTTGATAATGACAGTAAAGCCACTTACTGATGAGGAACTACATCTCTCCCTCGCGGTGAGCACACACACCACCCTAATTAACCCACAACAAGCCCAACACACAGCTGTACTGAGGGCTCCCACTTCCCATCAGCCTCTGCATGCTGTGACTCACACAGAGACCGGAGCCGCCACCTCTTACCTGCACGGTCAGTGACGGGACGCGGGCTTACAGGGGTGTGTCTGTCCCACTGCTCTGAGCCACGATGTGCGGGTTCCACCGACAGGTCCCGAGTCTGTTAGAGGCTAATCTTAAATGTTAGGCCTAGAGGTCAGTTCCTGAAGTCCTGACCAATGGGAGGGCTTGATTGACCTGATCTTCCTAGATACTGCAAAGAACATAATCCTGATTGGACAGCCCTGTTTCCCCACTTAACAAACGCCACACACTCATAATCTCACAACTACAACCTACTATCTCATAACTACAACCTACTATCTCACAACTACAACCTACTATCTCATAACTACAACCTACCATCTCATAACTACAACCTACTATCTCACAACTACAACCTACCATCTCATAACTACAACCTACCATCTCATAACTACAACCTACCATCTCACAACTACAACCTACTATCTCATAACTACAACCTACTATCTCATAACTACAACCTACCATCTCATAACTACAACCTACCATCTCATAACTACAACCTACCATCTCATAACTACAACCTACCATCTCATAACTACAACCTACCATCTCATAACTACAACCTACCATCTCATAACTACAACCTACCACCTCATAACTACAACCTACCACCTCATAACTACAACCTACCACCTCATAACTACAACCTACCACCTCATAACTACAACCTACTATCTCATAACTACAACCTACTATCGACTTATGACTTGTCATAAGACTTACTATCTCATTCTTATGATTTACTATCTCATTCTGAGTTTAGTTGTTTATTATTATGACTGTCTATACGGCCTGTTGTCTGTAAGTGGGGGAAATGGGCTTCCACAGATCTGAGCAGTTTGAGGACGAAGGGACACGATCAGTCCTTTAGCCTTTCAGTGTTTCTAGAAGGCCAGAACCCCCACTGAGGGCGTCAGGACCGAGGAACCCTGATCCGGTCTCCGTCCTGGGGCGATCACCTGAAGGCTCCCAGAAGGCCTCAACAGTGGATCCATCTCCAGTCCGCACCTCGGATTTCACACACAGGTCGGGCTTTCGGAGAACAAAACTTCCGAACCGAACGCGCTACGGCTCCACTGCCTCTGGACGCCGGTGTGTGCACCTGGTCTGAGTCCCGCAGACGTGCGGGGAATAAATGACAGGCCGCACGCGGTAATTACAGGGTCCTAACGCGGCTCGTCCTGTACGGGTGACTAATGGGCTTCAGGGAAAGGTCTCAGTTAATTCAATTACAGACGCATTAATTATTCACACGGTCTCCGTGCTATAATTACACACCAGGAACAAATAAAAGAACTGGATCAGAACCCGGTCCCTCCCCGGCCCGGCGAAAGACACTCCTCCGCTCATGGTTAGCACCTTTAATGAGCTTTAATGCCCGTGTACGACACAGTACCCCTCCACGCAGGACAGACACGCGTCAATCTGCTTTTACAAAGTTCAAAGGGAATATGACATCATCAGCAGACTAAACACAGACGGCTCCTCAGGCACATGCCCACCGCGAGGACAGCGGACACAGAGACAGGGTCCTGAGAGCTGGTGAAACGGTCAGAAAATAAAAATTACAGGAACCACACAAACACCACACACCGATTACAGGGGAACTCCACCAGCTTCCAGAACTCCTGCAGGACTAAAGGGTGAGGTCATTCGGGGTGGGGGTGAAATGGTCCGGACTGGATGCTCACAGAGGTGCTGACAGGAACCGGCTCTCCGGCTGTCCCGCTCTGAGTGCAGTGATGCTGGTTTATAATGAAGTTGGAAACCCATTCAGCGCCGGCGTCCAGGCGAGTGTGTGTAACCCCACCTCTGCAGGTGTCTGATCATTCTACTGCACACAGCCACTCTTGGATCAGATTAAGGCCCCGAAGTCTGACGGAGGTTTTAGCTCAGGTAGCAGGATTACCTGTACTCCGGATTATTTCGGATTTCTTCGTCTGTGCATGTGTGCAGTACAGGAAACGCGAGCGCCGAGCTGAAACTACGTCAGATGAAATGGGGAATTTAAAGTCAGCTAAAGCGACTCGTTCTCCACTTCCTCCGTCTGTTTACTGGTTACTATCTTGTGTTTGTTTTTTTTTGTTTTTTTAAGTGTCTACATGTGTGTTCTAGATATAATGGAGAACCCTGGTTCCCACCACCACCACTGTGAGTATGCGAGTTTGTCTCAGACTGATGTATTCGAGCTCTCTGATTGGCTGTTCTCTGAGTGATACAGAAACTCTGAATTAGTGTTCCCTTTAAACAAAAACGAGGAGACTGAAGACCTCCTCCTCCTCCTCCTCCTCCTCCTCCTCCTCCTCCTCCTCCGCGGTTACATTTTTCTTAAAGACAGGAAGTCTATAACATCACGTGGAACATCTGCTGTCTGCTGACTCCCAGTGCTGCTCCCCGGGGAGCACGCTGTCTGCCACTGCAAGGAGGCGCTAGGTGACAGACAGCATGCTGGAAATGCACTTCTGTTCGTCTCAGTCTGAAACGTGTGTCTGGACGGATACCGTCTCCAACTACCCTGTCCAAAATCCATCAGAGCGGCTGGGTAACATCTGCAGGCGCCCGAAGCAGCTTCAGAGGGAATATGAAGAGTGTGTGTGTGTGTAACAGTGTGTGTAACAGTGTGTGTGTGTGTGTGTGTGTAACAGTGAGTGTGTGTGTGTGTGAGAGTCAGTGTGTGTGTGTGTGTGTGTGTGTGTGTGTGAGAGTCAGTGTGTGTGTGTGTGTGTGTGTGTGTGTGTGAGTGTGTGTGAGAGTCAGTGTGTGTGTGTGTGTGTGTGTGTGTGTGTGAGAGAGAGTAAGTGTGAGTGTGTAACAGTGAGTGAGTGTGTGTGTGAGAGTCAGTGTGTGTGTGTGTGTGTGTGAGAGTCAGTGTGTGTGTGTGTGTGTGAGAGAGAGTAAGTGTGAGTGTGTAACAGTGAGTGAGTGTGTGTGTGTGCGTGTGTGTGTGTAAGCATGTGTAAGTGTGTAACTGTATGTGTGTGTGTAAGCATGTGTGAGTGTGTAACTGTGTGTGTGTGTGTGTGTGTGTGTGTGTAAGAATGTGTGAGTGTGTAACTGTATGTGTGTGTGTGTAAGCATGTGTGAGTGTGTAACTGTGTGTGTGTGTGTGTGTGTGTGTGTGTGTAAGCATGTGTGAGTGTGTAACTGTATGTGTGTGTGTGTGTGTGTGTGTGTGTGTGTGTGTGTGTGTATAAGCATGTGTGAGTGTGTAACTGTGTGTGTGTGTGTGTGTGTGCGTGTAAGCATGTGTGAGTGTGTAACTGTATGTGTGTGTGTGTGTGTGTATAAGCATGTGTGAGTGTGTAACTGTATGTGTGTGTGTGTGTGTAAGCATGTGTGAGTGTGTAACTGTGTGTGTGTGTGTGTGTGTGTGTGTGTGTATAAGCATGTGTGAGTGTGTAACTGTGTGTGTGTAACTGTATGTGTGTGTGTGTGTGTGTGTGTGTGTGTGTGTGTGTGTGTGTGAGAGAGTAAGTGTGAGTGAGTGTGTAACAGTGTGTGTGTGTGTGTAAGCATGTGTGAGTGTGTAACTGTGTGTGTGTAACTGTATGTCCATGTGAAGCTGGTCAGACTTTCTTCACTCCGCTCTTGTTGTTGAAAAGGTTGACCCGGTTCTTGGTGCCCCCTGACGTGTCAGAGATGCCCGGCTGCTGCAGCACTTTGTCCAGCGTGGTCTTCTTGATAGCAGCTGGAGAAATCTTCTCCTGGTCGGCGAGGGACTGCAGCTCCCTGTAAAGGAGGGTGGAGATAAACGGGTCTGGTTAATGCTGTGTGTGTGTCCCACCCAGCCGGGGACACCCAGCCGGGGACACCCAGCAAGTCCAGTCAGGAACCCACACATGGTAACGCTGACATTAGCATGTAATGTAAATCGGTGAGGGCTAGCTGGGCTAGCTCAACTTTGATTTTACCTCCTACAACTACAACCCTTCCCAGAACACCGAGCTGTGGCCCTGAAAGCTACAGGTAACTATTTTATTTATAGCATGGATATTAATAAATAAATTAATAAATTAATAAATTTAGTGTTCTCTGTTGTTTGTGTTTACAGTTCTGGAAATGTTCCTTTCAGTCTGTAACACAGGTGAGCCCTGATACCTGGCTGTTGATCTGGAGGCTGATTTCTGACTCTAATCTGGCTAACTGATCAGGTGACGGAATAATGAAATAATCATTCAGCATCCCGACTGACCAATCAAAGAGCTTCTCTGTGACTCAGAGGAATAACGGTCAAAGTCACATGACCCAACAAACACAAACCAGGCCCGTCTGTACGCACACGGAGACGCCCCCAGCGAGGAGCTGTGCAGTGACGTCACTGCAGTCTGGTGTATGAGGTGTGTGGTGCCCAGCGCGGAGACGCTTCCTCGGTACATGCGGGGTGACGCGGGGTTTAGCTTCTCTGAGCTGCACAGACCCACAGCGCTACGTTTACACCCTGCTATCCAAGACTGGGACTGGGACTGTTATGGATGATTGTACACGCACCGCTGAGCTAAATCTGATTAACTAATGCAGCAGGAGGTCATGAAGCGACGCAACCGCAGGCAGGGGGTCAGCGTCACAGGTGCAAACGGATGATGATCAGAGGAGCTGTATCAGTGCAGAGTGTGTATGCAGGGTGGAGAAGGCAGGTGGAGCTCGGTACCCAGTTACCATAGCTGTATATACCCCAGCCTGGAAACAACCGAACTCTAGACGGAACATCCCGCACACTGCTGTGGTCTGTAGAACTCTGGCCGTGACCCGTCTAGCACAAACATGTGAACACATTAACACTACGTCAGTGTTAAGCGGTGTGTAGATGAACCGTGTAGGTGCTCAACGCTGATTAACTCCTGTACCATAGGGATGCTGAACTGATGGACACAGACAGAGGGCCGTCCTAGAACCCTTCTATAGCTACTCTGCCCACC
>JAMWET010004619.1:0-32500 GCA_024036415.1 Prochilodus magdalenae | reverse complement strand
CACAGTCAGAGCTGAGCCAACGCAGCAGAACCTAAATCACCCAGTTAGGATCCAAACCTGACGAGCTGTACCAGAAACGGTTTCCTCCCGTCCTACCTGCAGCGGTGAAGCCCTTGACCAAGGCGTGGGCCAGCTGACCCGCTCCGATGAACCCGACACTCATGCTGTTTATTCCAGAGGCCAAGCTTCTCCTGCAACACAGATCAAACAGAAGACGTTTGTGCTCTGAGACAGCGCCTGGTAAAGAGGACACACAGAAGCGTCACAGTCTACGGTCAATCCGGTCATCCGGAGCGTCCAGAGAAACACCCACACGGCACCGTACTGAGGTTCAGCGCTCTACCAAAACAAACTAAACTGGAAACTCAGCATATCACATACCGCAACACCGCGCTGTGGTTTAGTGACACCGTCATACGGTGGGGCGTCCGGTCACTCCCACCCCGTCACTGACTTACCAGGGTCACAATATCCACAACACTAACCTACCCATCACCAGCACAACCTACAGGGAGTACCAATGGGAGGTAAAGTGTTCACCTACTCAACAAGGCCCTGCGGAACCTTTCACCCAAAGCTCATCGTAAAACCGTCCAGCTGCTGATATTCCAGCCGCTCCGTTTGGGCTGATTCGGAACATTTACACTAGGCCCTGATGGAGAACCGCGCGTACTGTCCGTATTCAGTAAGCAGCTACACACAACGCCACACAGTCCCCACACACGGGTCCAAACACTGCAGGGACGGGTTATCTTCCTGCTCCAGCCAGAATGACCACTACCTGACTTCCTCAACTAGGTGTTTCAGCAGGTGAGTGACGTGCTGGGGATTCGGGCCACATCACAGCAGCACACAGTCACGGTACATAGGCCACGATCAGACACTTCACTGGGTAAACGTCTGATAAGGACGAAGCCGGCCTGAACACCGTTTATCAGATAATCTAATCTGACTGGAGCAGCTAATCTCTCATCTACGCTGCCGGACTACATAACCCCGCCAACACAGCACAGCTCCACAGCTACTGGTCATATATACTACGAGTCATATATACTGAGGTTATATCTGTAACAGGTGATATATACTGAGGTTATATCTGCTACTGGTCATATATACTACGAGTCATATATACTGAGGTTATATCTGCTACAGGTCATATATACTACGAGTCATATATACTGAGGTTATATCTGCTACTGGTCATATATACTACGAGTCATATATACTGAGGTTATATCTGCTACTGGTCATATATACTACGAGTCATATATACTGAGGTTATATCTGTAACAGGTCATATATACTGAGGTTATATCAGTAACAGGTCATATATACTGAGGTTATATCTGTAACAGGTCATATATACTGAGGTTATATCTGTAACAGGTCATATATACTGAGGTTATATCTGTAACAGGTCATATATACTGAGGTTATATCTGTAACAGGTGATATATACTGAGGTTATATCTGCTACTGGTCATATATACTACGAGTCATATATACTGAGGTTATATCTGTAACAGGTGATATATACTGAGGTTATATCTGCTACTGGTCATATATACTACGAGTCATATATACTGAGGTTATATCAGTAACAGGTCATATATACTGAGGTTATATATAGGTTGTATACCACCCTGTTTGGTACAGATATACACTCTGCTGTGTTCCAGCATCCCTGATAACGCCGCTAATTCCCGTATCCTCATAACTCGACCTATCCCGGGAGATTCCCCGTCAGAGATCATTCCCAGCGCTCCCAGCCTTACCTGCACGGACGCCTCCTGAGTAAGTCCAGAAGCTCCCGGTTTGAGCCCAGACAAAAACAGCAGCTCGGTGTCAACGTGGCTTCCTTCCTCCCTCTCCGCCCATGTGCTCCGCGCAGCAGCTTCGAGTGACGCAGCACGCAGCCAATCAGAGAACAGAGCCTCACGGGCTTCAGCCAATCATCGCACGCTCATCACTCTGCTGGGGCGGGTTTGTAAGAGCGCGACGCTGTTGCATCATTTCCGGTTGTAAGTATGGAGGGTGAGCTGGTGAGGGGGATGTAGGTCAAGTCCACAGACACCCTCACCAGACTGGACACACACAGGGCAACAGGACGCGCTTCCTAACGCTGGTCAACACTTCCGCAAGGAGAATTCCAGATCTCTGCCTAGCTCCAGAGCCCAGACCGAGCAGGGATGGGGATGGGAACCTGGGTTCTCCATGTCTAGAATACACATATAGACATTTTATTGACTATCTAGAACCTACATGTGTCTTCTGAGTTCATATGGAATGTTGTTGATGGGAATCTGGAAAACCTGGAAAAAGATTTTCTGCTTGCTGTTTAGCGTTACAGCCTTACGGGTTCCATTTAGACTAGACGTTAAGCTGAACGTATGACTGAACGTATCCATGATCTTAAAGGAGCCGTGTGGAACAGGACTCAGCCTGACAAATTCATTCTTCCAACAGCAGGGGGCAGCAGATCACCAAGACGCTGTGGTGTTTATGTGCCGGTAGTAGTCCCTCCTCAGTGTTAGTGTTAGTGTTAGTGCTGGACCCCAGTAAAACTGCAGAGTAACGTTCTCTGGAGAACCGGTTTCGGTCCATAACTCGTATCCCTGTATCCTGAAAACAGCACCACACGTCCGCACTCGGGCTCTTCCACATAGAGAGCAGCACCGGTGTTAACTCCTCCTCTGCCTCTGCTTATAGCCCTCCTTCGGTTGGCTGCTGAACGCGGTTTCTTGCCCAGAGTGGTTGGCCGTGGTTGTGTCCTGCTCCTCTCCTCATCTACCTGCCCTTAGCTGATCTAACCCGGAGCTAGGATACGCTGTCGGGGCAGCAGCGCTGCTTCTCCATCCTCTCATGCTGGACTGACTCAGCGCTACAGTGACTCACTATCACCCCCTCAGGTACACAGTGGTATTACAGACAGGACGGGCCGGGGCTAGCTGGTTAGCATGCTAACTCCCGTAGCTCTCTCTGACACACTGTACACTGTATAGCCGACATTCTCGTAATTAATTTAGGAAGTGGCCGTCCGCCCAATCATCCCCTAATTCATATAACCCCAGGGGTGTTACAAACAGAGCACAGTGTGACCTGGCTGAGCTGCTCTGAGGCTGTAGAACTGTCTGGGGTAGAACCTCGGAACCTTGGTGGGTTCTGGTCATTTAAGGAGATAATTATGAAAAGATCACCTGAGGTCACCTGGGGGTCACCTGGGGGTCAACATAGCTTACATACTGACTTATCTGTCTGTCCACACGTCTGCTGTCCTGTACACACCTGGCGAGGCGTACCTGTATAAATACTGATGTAAATGTAAAAGGCTCAAACGGCGAACTGTTTAAGCTTCTGTGTGTTAATAACACACGTATACGACTATTAATACACTTACAGGACTATCATTACACTTACAGGACTATTAATACACTTACAGGACTATCATTACACTTACAGGACTATTAATACACTTACAGGACTATTAATACACTTACAGGACTATTAATACACTTACAGGACTATTAATACACTTACAGGACTATTAATACACTTACAGGACTATTAATACAGGACTATTAATACACTTACAGGACTATTAATACACTTACAGGACTATTAATACAGGACTATTAATACACTTACAGGACTATTAATACACTTACAGGACTATTAATACAGATGTAGAGGAGTTTAATTAGTAAATAGTTTAATAGTTTAATGAAGTGTTTTAGTCTGCTCTGAAAACATATATAGGTTAAAGGTCAGAGTGCTTCTGGAGCCTGGTTAATAGAGGCGCCTTCTCCGAGGGAGCTCTGAGCGAGGTATGAAATGTTCCCGCCGTCTGGTTCCAATCGCCCCCACTGTGATCCTGGCCCAGTCTGCAGGAAGTCGTCTGAGTCCCTTTACAGGAACTCTATAAATCTGGTGGAGCTGCCCTTCAGTACCTCTATATAGGCCATGTGGGTCAGTCACACTCCCAGCACTGCACTCTCTCTCTTGTGGTGGCCACAGGGATCAGGAGACACTTGCGTCTGAGAGTCTGAGCCTGACTTAGGCTGGATTATCCCGGAATCCAAACAATGCCGATCTCCGGGCTGTCTCCGAGCGTGCTTTCAGAACCTCATCAGATCAAAAGGTCCTGCTGAAAGGCCTGCAAGCACACATCAGACTAAAGCACACATCAGACCTGAAGCACACATCAGACTACAGCACACATCAGACCTGAAGCACACATCAGACTACAGCACACATCAGACTACAGCACACATCAGACCTGAAGCACACATCAGAGTACAGCACACATGAGACTACAGCACACATCAGACCTGAAGCACACATCAGACTATACCACACATCAGACTACAGCACACATCAGACCTGAAGCACACATCAGACTACAGCACACATCAGACTACAGCACACATCAGACCTGAAGCACACATCAGACTACAGCACACTTCAGACTACAGCACACATCAGACCTGAAGCACACATCAGACTACAGCACACATCAGACTATAGCACACATCAGACTAAAGCACACATCAGACTACAGCACACATCAGACTACAGCACACATCAGACCTGAAGCACACATCAGACTACAGCACACATCAGACTACAGCACACATCAGACTACAGCACACATCAGACTACAGCACACATCAGACCTGAAGCACACATCAGACCTGAAGCACACATCAGACTAAAGCACACATCAGACTACAGCACACATCAGACTAAAGCACACATCAGACTACATCACACATCAGACTACAGCACACATCAGACTATAGCACACATCAGACGCAAGCACACATCAGACTACAGCACACATCAGACTTGAAGCACACATCAGACTATAGCACACATCAGACTAAAGCACACATCAGACTACAGCACACATCAGACCTGAAGCACACATCAGACTATAGCACACATCAGACTACATCACACATCAGACTATAGCACACATCAGACTAAAGCACACATCAGACTACAGCACACATCAGACTAAAGCACACATCAGACTAAAGCACACATCAGACTACAGCACTGATTCATTTCTACCAGTTAGGAAAGCGTAACAGTCAGTACCACACTATACCAAACTTCATCACCATCATCACCATCATCATAACTCATGATAACTCCTCTAATCTGGAGAACTTTAGCCATCGTTGTGTTTACTGCTCCTTTCATTGGCTTCCTCCCCTAAATCAAGTTGTGAAATACAGGGGGTCCTGGGGGGGTCCTGGGGGGGTCCTGAAAAACTATACACTACGTTAGTGAGTCTGAAAGCCCGCCCAGCGTTCCATGTTACCGGGGGGACCAGACGAGGAGAGGTTCTCCTCCTTCCTCTCGAGGGTTCTCCTCTTCCTCTTGCTCCGATGGAGGTTTTCCTTGGCCTGCTCACTGGAGATCCTGGACCCAGGTTCCCTGTAGCGCTGCTTTGAGAGAACGTCTGCTGTAAAGGAGCATAGTAATAAACCCAGACTGGACTTCCTCTTCCTCAAACCGGGGACAGGGTCGGAGTGAGACGTCCAGAGAACTACCAAACCACAGAAGACCATGTCCAGACGAAGAGGGGAAAGAGGTCCTGCCGCCGGAGCTAACGTTAGCACCGCTACGGCGAGTGACTCGGAGTCAGCCAGGGCTGAAATAACAGGGGACCCCCCCAATACCCAGGGAGCACCAGGTGCACTGATAACCACAGGAGACATCTTACATATGGCTCCTTTAATTACAGCACCTCCGGCTCCTTCAGGGCACAGCTCCTGTTTATGACACGAACCCAGTCAGAAGCTGTGGTGTGGAGTTCCTGTAAGATCACCGGCACAGTGTGAGTGTTCAGGCGGCACCGTGTGAGTGTTCAGGCGGCACCATGTGAGTGTTCAGATGGCACCGTGTGAGTGTTCAGGAGGCATAGTGTAAGTGTTCAGATGGCGCTGTGTGAGTGTTCAGATGGCGCTGTGTGAGTGTTCAGGAGTCACCAGTTGATGAGTTTACATGCGGCACCCATGTGGAGTGTTCAGGAGTCACCGTGTGTGTGTTCAGGATGCACCGTGTAGTGAGTCTCGAGGCGGGCACCGCATGCAGAGTGTTTTAGGCGGCAACCGTAGTGAGTGTTCAGATGGCGCTGTGTGAGTGTTCAGGAGTCACCGTGTGAGTGTTCAGGCGGCACCGTGTGAGTGTTCAGGCGGCACCGTGTGAGTGTTCAGGCGGCACCGTGTGAGTGTTCAGGAGTCACCGTGTGAGTGTTCAGGAGTCACCATGTGAGTGTTCAGGCGGCACCGTGTGAGTGTTCAGGCGGCACCGTGTGAGTGTTCAGGAGGCACCGTGTGAGTGTTCAGGAGGCACAGTGTAAGTGTTCAGATGGCGCTGTGTGAGTGTTCAGGAAGCACAGTGACGTGTGTTCCAGGAGGCACGTGTGATGTTCACCGATGTGAGTGCCACGAGTGTAAGTGTTACGAAAGGCGCTGTGTGATGTGTGCAGTGCAATCACCGTTGTGAAGTGTATCAGGAAGCCACCGTAGGGTGAGTGTTCAGGGCGTCAAGCCGTTTTATTGTTCCGGAAGGCTCCGTGTGAGTGTTCAGGAAAGCACCGTGTGATGTGTGTTCAGAGAGGTATACCGTGTGAAGTGTTCACGAGCGGCACACCAGTGTGAGATTGTTTCATGGAGTCCAGCCGTGTGAGGTGGTCGCAGTGATGCACTATAGTGTAAGTGTTCCACAGCGGCACGGTCACTGGTGTGAGGGTGTTCAGGTAGTCATCCGTGTGAGTGTCCAGGAGGTATAGTGTAAGTGTTCAGATGGCGCTGTGTGAGTGTTCTGGAGGCACCTTGTGAGTGTTCAGGCGGCGCTGTGTGAGTGTTCAGGCGGCACCCTGTGAGTGTTCAGGCGGCACCGTGTGAGTGTTCAGGCGGCGCTGTGTGAGTGTTTCAGGTATTGTATATCTATACTGTCGTTGTTTAACAGCGTGAGATCTATCTAGTCGTCACGACACCGTCCGGGGTTCACCTACTCAGAAATTGGAAACCGGTCTGGAGCAACGGCGTCAGTTAGGTGCTTGTCAGCTGCGGCATGGAGTTGGCCGAACGCCAGTTTGGTTATCCATCAAATGATGTTTCACCCAAGAAGCGCACCGGCGAGGAAGGGAAGAGGGAATGCCTGGCGTCGGAATTTGGGTGCTCATATCACCATGGCCTAGCCGATAAGCTGCTATATATACAGCTGAATGTAAAGGGTTCTAGCAGCAGCTGCTCCGCGCCTTCAGCTGTGCAGCATTAGCCGAGCGGGTTTCAGGTCTGGTCCCGGGACAGCACTGCTCAGCACTTTTCCCGCCTCTCCGCCTCCGGAACCCGACTTCTGCATTAGGGGAAACTCCGGAAGGTCTGCAGTGCAGGGAGAACCAGGAGTCAGCGAGGTCACATGGTCGGGGCTGTGAGCTTTAAGGGGAGTTCTGGTCGTTCCAGGTTACCTGTCAGGTGTCCTGCTGTGTAACATGCTGTAGTGCTGCACCACATTCCACAGCGTTCCCGGTTTTGTCCCGGATGTCTTCTCTCTCCAGTCTGCAGACGGAGAGACTAATGAACACAGGCGCGATCTGAACCCGGAACCTCCCGCACCTCCTCCTCTACCAGCAACAGACCTCACCTGTACAGTCACCTGCTCTCTGGTGGGGTGCAGTGATGTGCTCTGTCCTGTGTGTGAGTGTCTCTCTCTCTACCTTCTCAATCGCTCCGGTGAGGTTGTCAATATGGTTCTACCTAATCTTCCACTCGCCTCTCTCTCTCATACTGCTACCGTCTCTTCACGTCGTCTCTACCCGCTCTCCGCTCAGAAGCTCTTACCTTCTCTCTCTAAACCTCTCTCTACCTCTCTCGTCTCTCCTCTTAACTCTCCTCCTCTCTCTACACTCTACCGCTCTCTCTCGTCTCTACCTCTCTCTCTCTCTACCTCTCTCTCTTACTCATACACCTCTCTCGATCACTCTCTCACTCTCCAAACTGAAGAACTCCTTCTACCTCTCTCTCTACCTGAAGAAACAAAGTCAAGTTAGATGATCTCTCTCAAAAAAAACACAACCATTATCACTTGATCTAAATCCCCCCCAAAGAAAAAGGTCATCAAGGCCAAACTTTAGACGACAGACAAATGAAACGGAGGTATTTAAAACACCTACATAACACCAGCAATACAAAGAAGAAATCAGCAAAAAAATAACGTAACAATGGTCAATATTACCACGGACCACCACCACCACCTCCACCCCCACCATGTATAGGAGAGAGAGGTAGAGAGAGAGAGAGGTAGAGGTAGGGAGAGAGAGTTAGGTAGAGAGAGAGAGGTAGAGAGAGTTAGAGAGAGGTAGAGAGAGAGAGGTAGAGGTAGGGAGAGAGAGTGAGAGGTAGAGAGAGAGAGGTAGAGAGAGTTAGAGAGAGAGAGGTAGAGAGAGAGGTAGAGAGAGTTAGAGAGAGAGAGGTAGAGGTAGGGAGAGAGAGTGAGGTAGAGAGAGAGAGGTAGAGGTAGGGAGAGAGAGTGAGAGGTAGAGAGAGAGAGGCTTAGATGCGAGCGCGAGAAGCATTTAATAGGTAAGCGGTCGAGGTCAGAGGAGAAGGTAGAGAGTGATGAGACGTTAGAGGTAGATCGAGCAGAGTAGATGTAGAGAGAGGGGTCGAGAGAGTTGCAGAGAGAGAGAGGTAGAGGCTAGAGAGTAGAGACGAGAGGGAGAGAGATCTCGAGTAGAGGAGAGAGGTAGAGAGAGTTAAGAGTCGATGAGAGGTAGAGGTAGAGGAGAGGTCTCTAGTTAGAGAGAGAGGTAGAGAGAGAGGTAGAGAGAGGTAGAGAGAGAGGTAGAGAGAGAGGTAGAGAGAGGTAGAGAGAGAGGTAGAGAGAGAGGTAGAGAGAGAGAGGTAGAGAGAGAGAACTGAAGTCTAGAGAGAGAGAAGGAAACATAAACCCGGCGCCACAGCGCACGTGAGGTAGAGAGGCTCGTTCGCTTCGAGCTCCGAGCAGCACACGAGAATGAGAGATAGATAATCAGAGTCGCGCTGGACTGGGCCTGCTGGACTGGGCCTGCTGGACTGGGCCTGCTGGTCTGGGCCTGCTGGTCTGGGCCTGCTGGACTGGGCCTGCTGGACTGGGCCTGTTGTACAGGCCTGCTGGAATGGGCCTGCTGGACTGGCCTGTTGGACTGGGCCTGTTGTACAGGCCTGCTGGACTGGGCCTGTTGTACTTGGCCTGCTGGACTGGCCTGCTGTACTGGGCCTGTTGTACTTGGCCTGCTGGACTGGCCTGCTGTACTGGGCCTGCTGGACTGGGCCTGTTGTACTGGGCCTGCTGGACTGGCCTGCTGTACTGGGCCTGCTGGACTGGGCCTGTTGTACTGGGCCTGCTGTACTGGGCCTGCTGGACTGGGCCTGCTGGTCTGGGCCTGTTGTACTGGGCCTGCTGGACTGGGCCTGCTGGACCGGGCCTGTTGTACTACACTGTTTGTGTTTCTGCTGAAGGTAGTTCTGAGTTCTGTACAGGACTGATTTCCTAATCCCGCCTCCGTCTGCAGCAAAGACATTCCTGCCAACTCAGCGGTGTTGTCCTGGCACTCTGGAAATGGAGCCTGTCTCCTGTTCAGACCCTGCTGGACTGGGCCTGTGTGGACTGAGTCTTCTGGAACCTGTGCCTGCTGGACCGGAAGCGATGTTGTAGGACCACCTGTGGAGTGTCTTCTCTGCTTGAACTGTGTAGGTGAATGTTGTGTACTGGACTATCTGTATTTGGGCCCAGTGTTCTGGTGGATGCTACCAGGTCTGCCAGGTTCCTGCTTTGTTTAGGTAGGAACACTCGGCTGTGTTTCATCTCCTGAAGTTGGTGTGGTCTCTGATTTCAGCTCGGTACGATAGAAATGTGTGTGTATGTGTGCGTGTATGTGTGCGTGGGTGCGTATATGTGTGTGTACTGTTGGGGCATGTGTGTCGTGTCTGCGGTGTGCGGGTGGCGTGTGTTGTCGTCCGTGCGCCTGTGCAGGTTCATGAGCGATGTGCGTTTGGTGTGTGTCTGTGTTTCACTGGTATGTGTAGAATGTGCGTGTATGTGTGCGTGTGTGTGTGTGTCCGTGTGCGCGTGTGTGTGTGCGTCCGTGTGTGTGTGTGCGGGTGCGTGTGAGTGTGTATGTGCATGTGCGTCCGTGTGTGTGTGTGTATGTGGGTGTGTATACGTGTGCGCGGGTGCGTGTGCGTGTATGTGTGGGTGTGTGTGTGTGCGTGTGCGTGTGTGCGTGCATGTGCGTGTGTGTGTGTTCACGTTGGGTGTGTGGAATGTTGTGTGTATTACGTGTGCGTGTGCGTGTATGTATGTGTGGGGTGTGTGGTGTGCGTGTGTGGCGTTTGCGTGTGTCCATGCATGTGTGTGTGTGCGAGTGTGGTGTGTGTGTATGTGTGTGCCTGTGCGTGTGTGCATGTGTGTGCGAGTGTGTGTGGGTGTGTGTGCATGTGTGCGCGAGTGTGTGTGTATGTGTGTGTGTCCGTCCGTGTGCGGGTTTGCGTGGTGCATGTGAAATCGCGTCCCGTGTGTAATGTGTGCGGCGCGGTTCCGTGTTTGTGCGTGTGGGTAGTGTGCGCTATTCCGTGTATATGTGTGTGTGCGAGTGTGTGTGGGTGTGTGTGTATGTGTGTGCGTGTGCGGGTGCGTGTGTATGTGTGTCTGTGTGTGGGTGGGTGTGTGTGTATGTGTGTGTGCGGGTGCGTGTGCGTCCATGTGTATGTGTGCGCGTCCGTGTGTGCGTGTGGGTCTGTGTGTATATGTGTGTGTGCGAGTGTGTGTGGGTGTGGGTGTGTGTGTATGTGTGTGCCCATGTGTGCGTCCGTGTGTGTGTGCGCGTGTGTGTGTGCGGGTGCGGGTGCATGTGTGTGCGAGTGTGTGTGTATGTGCGTGTGCGTGCGTGTGTGTGTATATGTGTGTGGGTGTGTGTGTGCGGGTGCGTGTGTATGTGTATGCGTGTGCGGGTGCGTGGCCTTAGATCTGAGATGACCTGGGCGAGTTGGTCACACTTACACCCACAATCTTGGTTCTGACAGACGGCGCGGACATCACGCCCGGGCGTGTGTGAGACTGATGGCTCGTGACAGGGGGCTACTATTCATGCTCCTGCACGGGGGCCTGCGGCGGTGGAGCGCTCCGGCTGCTGATGGACAGCTGTCTGCCCTGATCTCACTCAGACGCCCAAATCTCACCGCTGTGGAAACGTGGGCACGGAGCATAACGCGATCACAGACCGCGGCGGTCAGAGATACAGAGAGGGAGACCCTCCCGGCGTCCACTCCACTCACGGCTTTTTCAATTACTGACTTTTTGTTTTCTTCTTACAATAAAAACAAACAAACAAACAAACAAACAAACATGAAGGGAAACAGGAAACGTCTTGTTCTCCCCACCGAAGACGTTTTCACACCTGAGCTCATCAGAGTGATCCCTCGTGCCCTCTCCCGGACGCCTCCTCACACAGGCTGTTTTTGTGACTGTCCCTTTAAGACTGATATATGTAAATGACCTCTGTGCTGATTGGCTGAGTTTTGCAGGCTCTGCTGAGTGTATGATGTAAATCCAGCCTCTTACTCGTACCTCCTCTAAAGGGCTGCGTAAATGAGATGGATAGATTCATAAAAGGGAAGGAGGATAAAGGTGACCAGGATCAATAACTGATGATAAATTTAGACTGATATGATCAATATTTATTGAGCTACACATACAGAAGTCTGTCTCTCAGTATGGCGTCGGGCCGCCGTGTTCGCTAACCCAACACGCCAGACGTCTCGGTATGGAGCTGTAGAGGTTCCTGATGGAGTCCTGTGATAATCCATCCCATGCAGCTTGAACATCCTCACACAGTTCCTGCAGATGGTGCGGTAGGGGTGGAGGTGGAGGGACACCAGGCCTTCTGGACGTGTGACTACAGACCGTTCATCTTGGTGCTGACCACGGTGCCTCCACACACGGATTCGTTGGGCGTCTCCACCAAGACTAAAGAGAGAGAGTGGGAGTGAGAGAGAGAGAGAGGTATGGAGAGAGTGTGTGAGAGAGAGGTAGAGAGAGAGAGAGAGGTATGGAGAGAGTGTGTGTGTGAGAGAGAGAGAGAGGTAGAGAGAGAGTGTGTGTGTGTGTGAGAGAGAGAGAGAGAGGTAGAGAGAAAGAGAGAGAGATGGAGAGGTATGGAGAGAGTGTGTGAGAGAGAGAGAGAGAGGTATGTAGAGAGTGTGTGTGTGTGTGAGAGAGAGAGAGAGAGAGAGAGAGAGAGGGAGGGATAAGGAGAGAGTGTGTGAGAGGGAGAGAGGGAGAGAGAGAGAGGGGTATGGAGAGAGTGTGTGTGTGAGAGAGAGAGAGAGAGAGAGAGAGAGAGAGAGAGAGAGAGAGAGAGAGGGAGGGATAAGGAGAGAGGTATAGAGAGAGTGTGTGAGAGAGGTAGAGAGAGAGAGAGATCTGATGGTGGTACGTGCTGGCTGAGGGTCTGGGATTCTGGGGGATGCTGAGTTGGCCGGATTGGTCTCCGTTCGTCCTCCAGGAGAGAGAACATGCTGACTGAGAGAGGCAGTGACCAGCTGGACAGAGAGGGGCGGGGGACAGCCTGGGGACAGGACCGTGGGCAGGGGGTGGTGGTGTCCTTTCAGGATTAAGGTGGTCGGAGCAGAGGGGGCTTTAGGGGGATTAGGATGGGCGTTCCCGAGTGGATGGTGTTTCAGGGTTAACCAATACGGCATCCTGGGTCACGAGCAGGACGCAGATCCAGCCTCAGCACTGTAACAGTCATCCCGGGAATGCTGGGAATGCTGGGAACGCCGTCACGCGGTGCTCTGAGTATGTGCAGTTTCACTGGTCTTCTGTAGGACCACTCATTTATTCACATCACTGTACGGTACACGGAACCCAACATCATAAACCAGCAGGTCCAGTAACGCCCAGTAACGTCCAGTTACGTCCAGTAACGCCCAGTAACGCCCAGTAACGCCCAGTAACGTCCAGTAACGCCCAGTAACGTCCAGTAACGCCCAGTAACGGCCAGTAACGTCCAGTAACGCCCAGTAACGTCCAGTAACGCCCAGTAACGTCCAGTAACGTCCAGTAACGTCCAGTAACGCCCAGTAACGTCCAGTGCCTTACCTGGAGGCATTTTAATTCCAGTAGCTGTAACCAGTCAGCCTGAATAAAACCAGGAAGCTGCTGGATCAGCAGAACCGGAGCTTTATTTCCGTCTTGGTACTAGATAACACAGGAACTCCACCGGTACCAGCTCTGCAGGGTTCAGGGCTCGAGTCATTCAGAGCGGTCTTCACTCAGACTGACCAGAGGACAATGACCACACGAGGACGAACTCAGCTTCGCCAGCTTCCTGGTCAGATCGTCCCCGTGTCCCTACAGCTCAACAGTCCTACCGCACACACTGGACAGGTACTGATCAATCACACATGGATCATCTATCATTCTGTTATTATTCGGTTTAGATGTAAACAAAACAACACAGCAGGCATCACACACGATACTGGTAATGGCGTTTAGACGTCTGGTTCCATTCAGCACCACTGTGTAAAGTTCTGACTGTATCTAGAACAGAGTGTTTGGCACCATGCACAGTACAAGCCAGGTCCGAGACATTTCCCACCGTGTGGACAGCTGTGCCCACACTACACACCAGACTCCTGTTTTATTGGACAGCAACAAAACCCCGGCAAGAGACCGGCACACCCAGGCAGAACGTGGAGTCGTGTGAAGGCTGGCCCGTTAAGGAGGGCTCCACTCTCCGCACTCCTACAGAAACACTGGTCCGGTCAGTCTTCTCCGAGCTACATAGGACTAGAGTCTACACGCGCTGCTGAGTCACGAAGCGCACTCTCTGGGAACAGCAGAGGTCCGCAACGTACAGGGCCAGGTTCACAAAGCACAGCACCGTCACGACCAGCAGGCCGTCCCAGGCGCACTTCCCCCTGGGGCAGCCCTGGGGTCGGACCGGCGTGCCGTACTTCTTGTCGAAGCAGAAGATGGGCCAGACCACGGCGGCGCTCAGGTACAACAGCACAGCGGCGAAGGCGTAGAGCGTCACCATCCGGTCAGAGGGGGGCCTTACAGGGGCGGCACGGCCGGACACGTTGAGGGCCACCACTAGCGAAGTGGCGGCCAAGCAGACGGCGAACACCGCAGCACAGTAGATAGTGGCTGCGTGGAGCGAGAACTCACTCCTCGTGGCAAAGATGCCGCAGCCTAGGAACACCTGCACCACCTTCAGGAGGCCGGAGGGTGTAGCCATGTAGGGCGCCGGCCGGCCTGGTTTGGCCCGGGACAGGAAAACTTCAACACCGTATGCCACAAGAGCAGCCCAGGAGCAGGCGGTCACAGCTACTCGGAAGTTTCTCACCTCGCAGTCGTGGTAGGGACACTCGGGGTGCACGAAGTAGACGGGGTACAAAACCGACGCCATGAGGTACAGCAGGGTGGCTGACGCCGCCAGGGTCACCGTCAGGTTTTCCCAGGACACAGGAAGGCAGGAGTGTAACCGGGTCACATCCAGAACGAAGACGGCCACTGAGAGCGCGAAGCAGGCACTCCATACCACCATGCAGAACGTCCCATAGGGGGCGTCATAGCCGGCAGTGTGAACCACTAAAGAGATGACCGAGCAGCCTAAAGCGAGCTGGGTCAAACGGACAGCACCCAGAGGGGACAGGATTGCTGCCCGGTTTAAGTAAGACCCGCCCGGGGGGTTCCCGTTAGCGGCCCGCCTTTTACTGAGCATGTCCGGCCGCTGTGGCTGCAGAGACGAGCGCTGTTACAGTGCAGTCTGCAGGATCGGAGCGCGTCGGTGGAGCTCAGGCTGAGGCTGCCCTGACTTTAATCATTTCAGACCGCGGCTCTGTACGAGTCGTGTCAGGTTGTCCAGGTGATGCTCTGCTCCCGACGTGACGGTGACCCCCGGCTGCCTGTTGCCTGTCGTTGCAGGGGCAGGAGAGATGACAGGGGGTGTTTGTGTGTGTGTCTCTCTCCCTCGCTCTCTCAGACGCTTCCCTCCGGCTCCTCGGAGCGCTGTCTCTTCCTCGCGGCCACGCAAAGTATTTCTGTCTCTATTCTGGAGCGCGTGACTCACAAACTGTCACAAACAAAACCCGTCAAAATGGCTGGGGTCCGCGCCGCCAACCACCAGCTGATTCAGGCCTACGCCGAGGAGAAGCGCTCACTGCATCACCATGGTCCAGCGTATCGCTCAGCTCAGTTCAGGTCTCCAGCCGATGGCACGCTTCCCAGAGGATCTCCTGCTGATGCTCTGGGTGAGATTCAGGTGGATCCCGGTGATCTTGTTCCTCCGCACTGCTGAAGGATCTCCTGTAGGTTAGAACAGAACCAGGAGCTTTGTTCAGTCTGAGCGACGGTGCCTCCTCGGTTGCTCTAAGCATGTGCCCACATGACCATCCGCGTCTAAATGAAGAGGCGCAGGAGCGCGGGGCGCGAGGGCAGCCAGAGTTATTTAAGCTGGGGCGTGGCACGGGCAGGGTGTGGGTGGCTGAGGGACGGTATGCAGCTCTCAGGCAGGATGGGGGTAATGGACCCCTGACCCAGACGCTGCAGGGGACGTTAACCAGAGCTCAGCTATTAATAGGAGCAGCTGACTCCACACAGGAAGCATTGTGGTGCAGGAGTCGGACCATGAGACACAGTCTCCTCAGGATGGTGTAGATCCGGGCTCGGGATCATTCGGTTCCGTTCCAGTAGGGCTCCAAGTCTCCGGGAGCCGCCAGGCTGATGTTGATGGGTTAATGTGCCAGCAGCCTGAACTGCACAGACTTACTCTCCTCGCAGCAGCTCCTGCTGCTCCTGCAGCTCCTGCCGCTCCTGCAGCTCCTGCCGCTCCTGCCGCTCCTGCCGCTCCTGCAGCTCCTGCCGCTCCTGCAGCTCCTGCCGCTCCTGCAGCTCCTGCAGCTCCTGCCGCTCCTGCAGCTCCTGCAGCTCCTGCAGCTCCTGCAGCTCCTGCAGCTCCTGCAGCTCCTGCAGTATTCCATGCTCCTACTGGATCTTCCTCTCCTTCATTCCATGGATGCTAGCTGGGAGAGACTGTTGTCCGGGTGACCAGCAGTGACCAGCTGTCTGCACACTAATATTCAGGGTTAAAGGTCAAATAGCAGTTATACATTACATTCACAGTTTAACACCATTTACTGTAATAAAACCGTAATAGAACCGTATCTATTACTGTGTTGAGTGTTTAGGAGCGATGTAGAGTGTGTAGGGGTGTTGAGTGTTTAGGAGCGGTATAGAGTGTGTAGGGGTGTTGAGTGTTTAGGAGTGGTGTAGAGTGTGTAGGAGTGTAGAGTGTTTAGGAGGGGTGTAGAGTGTGTAGGGGTGTTGAGTGTTTAGAAGTGGTGTTGAGTGTGTAGGGGTGTTGAGTGTTTAGGAGTGGTGTAGAGTGTGTAGGAGTGTAGAGTGTTTAGGAGTGTTGTTGAGTGTGTAGGAGTGTTGAGTGTTTAGGAGCGGTGTAGAGTGTGTAGGGGTGTTGAGTGTTTAGGAGCGGTGTAGAGTGTTTAGGAGCGGTGTAGAGTGTGCAGGAGTGTTGAGTGTTTAGTAGAGTGGTGTAGAGTGTGTAGGGGTGTTGAGTGTTTAGGAGAGGTGTAGAGTGTTTAGGAGAGGTGTAGAGTGTTTAGGAGTGTTGAGTGTTTAGGAGAGGTGTGGAGTGTTTAGGAGAGGTGTAGAGTGTTTAGGAGTGTTGAGTGTTTAGGAGAGGTGTGGAGTGTTTAGGAGAGGTGTGGAGTGTTTAGGAGTGGTGTAGAGTGTTTAGGAGTGTTGAGTGTTTAGGAGGGGTGTAGAGTGTTTAGGAGTGTTGAGTGTTTAGGAGTGGTGTAGAGTGTGTAGGAGTGTTGAGTGTTTAGGAGTGGTGTAGAGTGTGTAGGAGTGTTGAGTGTTTAGGAGGGGTGTAGAGTGTTTAGGAGAGGTGTGGAGTGTTTAGGAGTGGTGTAGAGTGTGTAGGAGTGTTGAGTGTTTAGGAGTGGTGTAGAGTGTGTAGGGGTGTTGAGTGTTTAGTAGAGTGGTGTAGAGTGTGTAGGGGTGTTGAGTGTTTAGGAGTGGTGTAGAGTGTGTAGGGGTGTTGAGTGTTTAGGAGGGGTGTAGAGTGTGTAGGAGTGTTGAGTGTTTAGTAGAGTGTGCTGGTGTGAGTGGATCAGACAGGTCCTGTAAAAGGTGGAGGTGTTGGTAACAGAGTGGACGGTGTTAATGCTTCACTGTAGATCCTGTAACGCGGTTCTCAGACTACCATGACACAGAGGACCCTCCCAGCACCTCAGCAGGACTGTTCCACTGCTGCTGTCCCGGTAGAGTCCCACAGTTCCACTGCTGGTGTCTGCTGCCACCCTGTGGACAAAAACGTCCAGCACCATTTACCCTGAAGGGCTGAAGAGACTCAGAGACTGGTCTACCTGCACAGACCCTCAGACCCACGCAGGTGTATTAGAGTGTCCATAGGTGTGTTCTAGACATGGGGAACCCGGGTTCCCAAACACCACTGTACAGAACATCTGTACACACCTCACACCAAACCCACACACGGTCACTCTGTACACACCTCACACCAAACCCACACACGGTCACTCTGTACACACCTCACACCAAACCCTCTCTCCCTCACTCTGTACACACCTCACACCAAACCCTCTCTCCCTCACTCTGTACACGCCTCACACCAAACCCTCTCTCACTCACTCTGTACACACCTCACACCAAACCCTCTCTCCCTCACTCTGTACACACCTCACACCAAACCCCCCCTCACTCTGTACACACCTCACACCAAACCCTCTCTCCCTCACTCTGTACACACCTCACACCAAACCCTCTCTCACTCACTCTGTACACACCTCACACCAAACCCTCTCTCCCTCACTCTGTACACACCTCACACCAAACCCTCTCTCCCTCACTCTGTACACACCTCACACCAAACCCACACGTGGTCACTCCGTATGCGAGTGGGGTTCCTGATGGAGAACCACAGTAACAGTTTAAATCTACAGATGTGCTGTAAACAGCAGGAACGGTGGAACGATGGTGATTTTGATGAAGGCCTTCCGTGATCCAGCCATCCGGTCGCTCCATCGTGGTGCCTGGAGCTGGCCGGAATGTTTGGAAAAGTGAGGGGAAAATTCCAGAAAGCCAGAAACCAGGGCTGCGGTGGGGTTTTACAGGAGCGCTCATCCGTGACCTGCTCCAGTGTCACCTGCACATGGGCCTCGAATCCACCCAGCAGGTGCGTGCAGCATGTGCCCCTTCCTCACCCCCTCCCACCGCCTCTTCAAAGGCCCCGCCACAGCTGGAAGTAATTAGGGGGCTGGATGGGGATGGAGGGCTGGAGGAGCAGGGCATGGAGGGGCAGTCAGCTAGTTAAGGAATGACAAGTGCCAGGAGCGCCAGGCTACCCCCTCTGGACACTTTGAAGTTCCCTCAGACGGGCAGAGAGAGAGAGAGAGTGTTTGGGAACAGTGGGGCCGTGAACTTCAAAGCATCGTACCGGGGTTTAGAGAGCCACCTGAATAAGAAGCTCAGTGACGAGCGGCCGAGAGGAGCGGCTGAGGGACAGCTTCCCGCTCCGCCCGGCGTTTCCCCCACCCCACCAAACTCCAAACGCTTCCTCCTTCTCACAAAGCAGCTCCACAGAGAACCCAGGCCCAAGAACCCAGAGGAAGAACCTCGAGAGGAACCCAGAGTCAGGAGCAGCCCGGGGGGACCTAGAGTAACCAGCGATAACCGATATCCATCAGTGAACCAATACGTCCCATCAGACTTACAGGTCTGACAATCAGTCACCGTTACCAGGACAACCAGTGACGTGATGGGCAGAGGAAGACGTGTCTGATTGAATGTCTGATTAGGCCACACAGCAGGAGAAGACACGCCCGGGACTGAGAAGCGGGATCTTCCGATGGGTCTGTGGCATGCAGGAAGCTCCATAGGGGCTAAACCGGTCCAGAACCCAGGCAGGCGGTGGCACCCAGTCCAGGCAGATGAGGAACAGCCTCAGACGCACAGGATGGGCAGTTCTGACCACGGACCATACAGGATGGCCAATGGGCACCCAGGAACTCCGTTAAGGAACTACAAAGGGTTCTATGTAGCACCTACGGTTTTCACGTTGCAGGCAGGGATGGCACGACGCCACTTCTTTTCCGATACCTGTACCGGGATCGGCATCGGGCGGTGATTCTCACTGGGGACCGTTACTATGGAGCTAGGCAATTCTAACAACCTGGCTAAAACATAAAACCCCGATCCCACAACCGGAAAACTGGATTAACATTAAACACACTATAAACGTGTAACCCCCGAGGTACCGCGCTGTACGGAGGAGCTGAGCATGCACAGTGGAACCACTGGACAGGTAGGATGAGTATCTAGAACACCGGGACAGCTGCTTAAAGAACAGGGCTAACAGGCTACTGCGTCTCCTTCTCGTTCTCGGGAGGGTCTGTGTTCTCCGGCTATGAACCGGGTTCTGGTGGCCTGAACATGTCCGGCTGTGAACCGGGTTCTGGTGGCCTGAACATGTCCGGCTATGAACCGGGTTCTGGTGGCCTGAACATGTCCGGCTATGAACCGGGTTCTGGTGGCCTGAACATGTCCGGCTATGAACCGGGTTCTGGTGGCCTGAACATGTCCGGCTGTTCGGACTAAAGCTGCTGGAAGGAGCCCGTGTTCGTAAGGTGGTTGTGGTATTGGGCACTATAGAGGGTGCACCTTCCCCGAGGGTGGGTGTGGTTTCAGCACCTCCCGCGGACACGCCCTCATTTCCAAACTTCCTGTTGTAGGTGTTCATTTACACGTGTACGGATCGGGCTGGTTCTCCAGCACCAGCACCCTGAAGGTTCAAATGTAGGAACACCAGACTCTTTAAGCCCGTGTGCCGTGAGAGCCCTCTGAGGACCGGCTCAGCTGAGGGAAAGCCGGTGTCGGCCCGGCTGCTGTCTGTTAGACGGGTTCTGTTAAACGTGCTGAAAAGAAAACACGGAGGAACACCAGCTGATGGACATGTGAGCTTTAATTACCACAGCAGCTCAGGAAATCTACGGGCCTGGCTCTGTCTGCGCTGGGAACCAGTTTCTGATACATGGTTGTAGCTATTTAGCGTCGTGGTCATCCGAGGAGGCGCTCTCTGCAGAGGAGTCCGCTCTGCAGGCCCCCGTTAGGACATCCTCCAGCAGCGGCATGGCTCCGTGTCACTTCTTACCTGGGGAAAGAAGGGTTGGAGGACGTTAGCGTCTCAGTGAACAGGCGTCAGCAGTACAGGTCAGTACCGTCTGTCCCGTTGTGGTTAGCTTAGCATGGCGACAGTATGCTAACCCACATCCTGCTAACGTTAGCTTAATCACTCAGTGTGCGGTTGTTCCTCTAACGGGGATCCAAAAAATCTAGTCTGCTAGTCCAGTGTCGTGTACCTTGGCAACACGAGGCCATGAATTCTGGGGGCGGAGCTTCCTGTGAAGCATTATTCCCCAGAATGGCTCAGTGTGCATTTGAAGACTCACGTTTTTGTTAAAATGGATTTCCTAGGATCCCTGCAGTTATACGGGGGTGAGAAGCGAGGACACTTCCCTCGAATGCGGCCGAACAGAAGCCGGCCAAAACCCCTCGGACAAGCACAAGGTACAACAGGTGCGCCGTCGCCGCCCACTGGTAAACCTCAGCCTATAACAGCGCTGATGACACTGCTTCTCAGAAAACATCATGGAACGGTTATGCCAACACAAGTGTTGTCCATTCCGAACATCCAAGGCATTCTTCTGTCTCCGTGCAGCTCCAAAGCTCCCAAAGCCTCAAAAGCTTCTGAACGAAGTTCAAACATGCGGCAGGGAAGATCAATGGAGCCTTCTTTATTTCTCTCATCCTCCATTTCCCATCCGGGAAGACAAAAGAGCCGGGCTGCGTGTGAGAACCATCCAGAGGAACACAAGAAAGCACAACACAGACGAGCGGCCACCAGCGCGACCGCAACCCAACACACAACAGAGACAGAGGAGGCCCAGGGGCCCTGGAGCTGGGGGCCCTGTGCTGCTTCATGTGGTCCAGAGAGGGCCCCTCTGCTGCGTCTGTGCGGCAACCCGGAGCCCCCCCAAGGCCTGGTGGAGGTGGGGGCCGTGAAGAGGGAACGAAGGAGAGAAGGTGCCCTGATCTCCAGCAGTGAAGGGGGCAGTGTGAGTGAGGAGGTCAGAGAGGGAGCCTGGACGTCTGCTCCAGCCCAACACTGGAGGACACAGGAGGAACCGGGGAGGACTGGATCTGAAGCTCCAGCTTACTAAACCACTGGCTCCTGTTTGGTGAGGCTGTAAGCAGAGTTACAGTAACCGTGTCCCACTTCAGGGGCTGGAGGCTGAAGACCACCTGCACCACTGCGGTGCGACTGGGCCGTCCCATTTCAGAGGCTCCTTCCTGAGCGCCTCCATCTTTCCCATGATCCTTCACCAGCCAACATATCCCCATATCCCGAGATCCCGAGATCCCGAGATCCTGCACGCTGTAACAGTGCACACCACCGTGAAGAGCCTGTCCATTCCTACAGGTAACACACCTGGTAGCTTGAGCCACTTGGGCACCTTGGCCGGGTCGGTGCGTGCGGGTTTGACCGCCTGGCTTTGGGGGTCTGAAGCGTCCTCTGGGCTCTGCTGGGTGCTGGATGGCTCGCCAGGCTGTAATGGGAGAGGGTCTTCTGGGGGCAGAGAGCTGGAGGATGGAACAGGAGACCTAGGAATGCAGCTGGAGGGAGAGAGAGAGAGAGAGAAAGGGGTCAGATGAAGAGAGGGATGAAGATTAAAGGGGAGGATATCCAACGTTTGCTGAGTAATGGGAAGGAAGAGAGAGAGGAGGACGAGTTCCGCTGCTGTGGTCCTCTGACCGTGTGTGGAGGCTGGGGACGTGTGTGGAGTGTGTGTGATTTGGAGCGTTAACCCTGACCGCTTTCATGTGACGGAGAAGAGAGTCCAGAGGTGAAAGGTCATGACCTCTTGAGAGGCTGCTGTTATTAGAAGCTTCCTGTGGAGAGCCACTTCGGCGCAAACATCTTAATCTTTCCGGCTACAAGCATTTCCGCACGCAGGACACCAGCCACCTGCTGCTCCTCTACCAACATCCATATCCTCCCTCAGTGAGGAGCCAGGGGCGGCCCCGCGCCGCACACATCCCCGGGCAAACGCAGAACACACATCTGCCACGTCCTAATTAGGCCGGGTAAACGGCTAACCAGCGGTAAGCAGGGCTTGGTGCTACACTCGGGAGGATTATGAGGGGTACCAGGACCCTCACACTTCAATACGGCAAGAACCGCCCGCCTGTGAGGTTCTGTCATAACCTGGAACAGGAGTCTATGGAGCATGTACGAGGTTTAGGGATAAGCAGCTTCTAGCTCTCTACGGGCAGTATGTAGTGGTGGGTACCGATACCAGAACCCAAACAACAGTATAGAGTCCCCTGGTACTGACCCGCACCTACCAGTGTGTAACTACTCCACCAGTGACAGCTGGGACTGGATCGGGCATGTACTGGAAGGTTCTGGATGTAGCTACATCAGTGTTCAGACTCTCTCACATCAGAGAACTGGTCAGCTGGTCCAGATGTGGTGGAGGCCTTCCCTGGCACAGTTCCGAGGAGAATTCCCTGTAGGCTGGGATTGTAGCCACTGCTGGTAGACCCGTATGACCGTACGCTTCCACACACCTGCAGATTCAGCTACTTCCTTCACACTATGGTCTTTGGCCACGCCCACATGCAGTCCCTCCTTTTAGCCAATCATTAACATCTGCTCTGGAGCCATTTTCCACACATGGAACGAGACATTCCCTGCACTGTAGCACCTCCTCCCAATCTATGGATCCCGTCACTCACACCCCACAGGGTTATATATACACACACAGGTGTGTAAAACTGTATCTGTAATGTAAACATGATGATCTGATGTACTCCTGTGTTAGTGTCGGTGAGACCACTGATGTGTTTCCGCTTTGCGCAGCCCGTGTTAGTGTTACACTAGCAGTGTTGGGAGATACGAGGGTGAGAGTGTTCAGTGACACTGGCTCGTGTGTGCTTCGACAGTGAGGATCACTCAGCGGCTCCGTAACAGACCTTGACTTTGGAGAGGCTGTCATTCCTGCCTACAGTGTCTCACCGTCGCCCGGCTCTATCAGCCAAGTGTCCCATTAAGTCATCACACTGACATGTCATACCAGGCGGGCAGGAAATGGCATCCCCTTTGAAGCGAATCCTCTAGAGGGAGGTGTGTGTGTGCGCCCTGATGAAGGAGAGAGAGAAACAGGTGGGAGGGAGTGAGAGGGTCAGGAATACTGGGAACCAAGCTGCTATCTTTAGACAGGAGAGGATGAGGGGAAATGTGTTCAGGGCTGGAGGAAATGAGGGCGGAACGGAGAATGGGGGTTGTAAAGGTGTGTCTGAGAGTGTGTGCGTGTGTGTGTGGTGTGTCTGAGAGTGTGTGCATGTGTGTGTGTGTGTGTCTGAGAGTGTGTGCGCGTGTGTGGTGTGTCTGAGAGTGTGTGCGTGTGCGTGTGGTGTGTCTGAGAGTGTGTGCGTGTGTGGTGTGTGTGGTGTGTCTGAGAGTGTGTGCATGTGTGTGTCTGAGAGTGTGTGCGCGTGTGTGTGTCTGAGAGTGTGTGCGTGTGCGTGTGGTGTGTCTGAGAGTGTGTGCGTGTGTGGTGTGTGTGGTGTGTATAGTGTGTGTGTGTGTGTGTGTGTGTCTGAGAGTGTGTGTGTGTGTGGTGTGTAGAGTGTGTGTGGTGTGTGTGGTGTGTCTGAGAGTGTGTGCGTGTGCGTGTGGTGTGTCTGAGAGTGTGTGCGTGTGTGGTGTATATAGAGTGAGTGTGTGTGTGTGTGTGTATAGTGTGTGTGTGTCTGAGAGTGTGTGCGTGTGTGTCTGAGAGTGTGCGTGTGTGTGTGTGTGGTGTGTAGAGAGTGTGTGTGTGTGTGTGTGTGTGTGGTGTGTAGAGTGTGTGTGGTGTGTGTGTGTGTGTGTGGTGTGTATAGAGTGAGTGTGTGTGTGTGTGTGTGTGCGTGTGCGTGTCTGAGAGTGTGTGCGTGTGTGGTGTATATAGAGTGAGTGTGTGTGTGTGTGTGTGTGTTGGGGGGGAGGTGGGGGGTTGCGGTTGCAGTGGAACATTCCTATTTGGAAGAACCTCAAAGGCATTCCAGCCGGGCGGATGAGTATCCTCCTAGAAAAACAGCGCGGCGAGGGGACGAGGGAGAGATAGCGAGCGAGTGACTGGAGTGATTGTGCAACTGTACTCTGGAGCTGCGGAGGCAACTGAGGGCAGCGTGCGAGTCTGTGTGGGTGTCTGTGTGTTGTGGGGGCATTCAGGGACCTCCGGAGCGGGGAATAATTAACGGGGTTGTTCTCCCGTCCTGAGGCACGGATCCTGCCCACCTTTTCATGTGGGGCCCAGAGGAGGGAGGGACTTATGGACATACGGGGCAAGTTTGGGATTTATGTACATTTATGGAAAACAGAATTCCTCCAGTGTCCGCCCCACGCTCTGCAGTCCTGCGCTGGCTAACGGAGGAGCCAGCTAGGAAGCATCAAGTCCAAGAGGTGTCACTACAGAGAGCGGACCGGTACCAGCTAGCTCACTGTACACAAGCTCACCCACCACGTCATCATATCCAGGGGAACGCTTTCCGAACGTTCCGAGTTCCCGAACATTAAACACAGGGGCTGGCTGCTGAGCTCAGGTTTACAGAGCTAACCAGCTGCAGCTGGCTTCTAGCATAACTAGCATAACTAGCATAGTGTTTTAGAGACCGTAGCTTCACTATGACTTATTCTGTTAAACACTAAAACCTGTGCTCATAACATCAAAGAGCCGCCAGGTAACCCTACCTGTTCACTCCTACCAGACCCTCTACTCTGTTCGCACCTGTAGGCTGAGCCGGAGGCAGAAAGCTAATCAGCTAACAGGCTAACACTACAGACGCTAAAGCTACTAAATGCCGCCCCCTACTATTTAAGGTGGAATGGAAAATTCCAATAAGCCTCATATGTACCTGGTGTCAGGTAAAGGGAAGACACCTGACCGCTTCAGCTAACATCGGTGACGGGTCAAAGTACTGAACTGTGTCTGCTTATACACCACGCCGACTCAGGTAAGTCACCTGTATGAACGCGGTTAGAAGTCCGTGCCCACCAGATTTCATACCCATGCTTTCAGTGTACCGGTTTACCAGCCTGGCTGTACGTGTCCCTCAGCACGGACAGTCAGAAACCCTGGGTGACTCGATCCGGTTAAACCGTCTTCCTCAGGGAGAGCAGGAGGGAGGTGAGGCCGGAGCCTCCAGGAGCAGCTTCTCTCCAGCAGGTCCGTCAGACGGCTTTACGCCAGGGCTGAACTCTCTCAGGCCTAAGCTCTTATCCAGACCGAGTACCTCCAGAGCTGCTACTGATCAGCGCTAGTGACGGCGAAGTGAGGGAAGAAAAGCGCACACACGGAAAACAGAAAGAAGGAGGAGGGAATACTTTACCCAGCGATGAGCTCGTCGGCCTGCAGGGCAGACACGCTGCTGTCCACAAGATCACAGCGCAGGTAGCAGTCTGCCAACACACAGAGCACAACACACTCTTCACCAACCTCAGCCTGTCAAACTCACTCAGCTAGGAGACAGAGCCAAACACGATACGGAGATCAGACATCCGATCTGCATCACCCAGCGCTCTGGAGTCCAGCGGCTGCTGAAAGACACAGTGACTGGAGCGGCATGACTAAACCACAGCACACCGAAACGCGCTGCACCACACCGTCTCCAGCCCCTGCCGCTCCCAGCGTGCCCTCTGTGGAGAGCCGGCCTCGGGTAAACCTGATTACTCTGGACAGGAGCGGGGAGAGACGCACGGAGACGGAGGTCCCTCTCAACAAACCTGTCTTCACGTCCGAGCCACAGTACACCAGAGCAGCGGGGAACAGGTCAGCCTGAGAGAGGGCAGAGAGGAGAGAGGGCAGAGAGGAGGGAGGGCAGAGAGGAGGGAGGGCAGAGAGGAGAGGGCAGAGAGGAGGGAGGGCAGAGAGGAGAGGGCAGAGAGGAGAGAGGGCAGAGAGGAGAGAGGGCAGAGAGGAGAGAGGGCAGAGAGGAGAGAGAGGAGAGAGGGCAGAGAGAGGAGAGAGGAGAGAGGAGAGAGGGCAGAGAGGGCAGAGAGAGGAGAGAGAGGAGAGAGGAGAGAGGGCAGAGAGAGGAGAGAGGAGAGAGAGAGGAGAGAGGGCAGAGAGGAGAGAGGGCAGAGAGGGCAGAGAGGAGAGAGGGCAGAGAGGAGAGAGAGGAGAGAGAGGAGAGGGCAGAGAGGAGAGGGCAGAGAGAGGAGAGAGGAGAGACAGGGCGACATGGTTACCAACACAATCAAATCAGGCTCCGATCAGCACGATCACTCCAGCAGGAACAGTACAGAGATGGATGCCGGACTGACGAGAGCTGTGAGGAGTCACCTTCACAGATCTGCTCAGATATGAGTTTCTGATATTCATCACTCTACAGCTCCTTTAACCCAGTGGGACACGTCAGCTGCACGGAGAACCCTCCTCAGAAGGCCTTACTCCACCAGAGCCTTTCACTGCCCCACAGTAACCATCGCAGTTCTCATCATCACCTTACAACCAGCAGATTACCAGACTCACCCGGAGCGGGCCCTGGCCCAGCGCTCACATGCCCGCTGGGGCTGCGGCCCTCTGCTCCCGGAGCGGGCCCTGGCTCAGCGCTCACATGCCCGCTGGGGCTGCGGCCCTCTGCTCCCGGAGCGGGCCCTGGCTCAGCGCTGTCACAAAGGCCCGCTGGGCGGGGCGGCCCTCCTGCTTCCCGGAAAAATCGCCCGGAGCGGGGTGCAAATGGCTCAGCGCTCACAGCCCGCTGGTGCGTTAGGCCCTCTGCTCCCGGAAAAAAAAAGTGCCCTGGCTCAGCGCTCACAGTCCCCACTGGGGCGGGCGGCCCTCTGCTACATCCGGAAAAAATTAAACGTATACGCGGGCCCTGGCTCAGCGCTCACATGCCCGCTGGGGCGGCGACGGGCCCTGAGGCTTCCCGACGTCCCTGGCTCAGCGCTCACATGCCCGCTGGGGCGGCGGCCCTCTGCTCCCGGAGCGGGCCCTGGCTCAGCGCTCACATGCCCGCTGGGGCGGCGGCCCTCTGCTCCCGGAGCGGGCCCTGGCTCAGCGCTCACATGCCCGCTGGGGCGGCGGCCCTCTGCTCCCGGAGCGGGCCCTGGCTCAGCGCTCACATGCCCGCTGGGGCTGCGGCCCTCTGCTCCCGGAGCGGGTTCCTTTGCCTCAGCGCGTCAACATGCCACGCTGGGGCGGACGGCCCTCCTGTGCGTCCCGGAGCGGTGCCCTTGCTCGACGCTCTACAATCCCGCTGGGGTCGCCCGGGCCCTCCTGCTCCAGGAGCGGGGCCTGTGGCTCAGCGCTCATAGTTGCCCGCTGGGGCGGGGCGGCCCCTGCTTTCCCCTTGAGCGGGCCCTGGCTCAGCGCTCACACGCCCGCTGGGGCAGGGGCCCTCTGCTCCCGGAGCGGGCCCTGGCTCAGCGCTCACACGCCCGCTGGGGCGGGGGCCTGGTGCGGGCCCTGGAATGGGCAGAGCTGTGTCCTAATTCCTATTATTAGGGCTCTTTGAGGGGGAAACAATGTGTTTCAATGGGCTACCAGGCATTCTGGCCCCACTAAGCCACAAATGCCCCCCCTGTTTGAACAGTGGCTTCAAAGAGGGGGTGAAGAGGGGCTGGACTGAGTGGTGAAGGGGGGATGAAGAGAGGGGGTGGTATCAAAGGCTGGCTGGGATGGGAAACATTCCTTCCGTGACATGACACAGAGTGATTAAAGATTCTGCTTGTGTTCCTTTAATGCTTCTAGGTCCTAATAGAGGGTGACAGAGACGGAGACAGAGAGACGGAGGGAGAGAGACGGAGGGAGAGAGACGGAGGGAGAGAGAGACGGAGGGAGAGAGAGACGAAGAGACAGAGGGAGAGAGAGGGAGAGAGAGGGAGAGAGAGAGAGGGAGAGAGAGGGAGAGAGAGAGAGAGTGATAGAGAGAGAGTGATAGAGGGAGAGAGAGAGAGACAGAGAGAGAGAGAGGGAGAGAGAGAGTGATAGAGAGAGAGTGATAGAGAGAGAGAGAGTGATAGAGAGTGATAGAGGGAGAGAGAGAGAGGGGGAGAGAGAGAGAGAGAGAGAGAGAGAGAGAGAGAGAGAGAGAGAGAGAGTGATAGAGAGAGAGAGAGAGGGAGGGGGTTCTGCTTCATCTACAGCGCATGGTTACACTCCCTCTCCAGACTGACTGAGAGCTGAAGCGGATATCGTTATGGGAATTCCGTATCACTGCTTCCACACCGGAAGTGCAGTTCGTGGAATGCGACACAGCTGCAATCCCAAACCAGCGGTTTACGTCCAGAGTTCCTGGACGGTTCCTGACCACTACTTCCACAATACACCGGACTCTCCGAGAGAGGGATGGAGGTATGGAGGGAGAGAAGGAAGGGGGAAGGGGAGGGATCAAAGCGCCTCCCGTATGCCAGTTTCCACCTGGCCAAATGAAAGCCAGCTGAGGTCAGGGCAAACTCGGAGAACGTTCCGGCCTTTTCCCTTTGAACAGAGAGGAAAGGCACCCTCCCCCACCCCCCATTCCCACAACCCTCTGCGGCTAAACTAATCCAAAAGCCCAGTGGATGGCTAGCCTTGACCTCCAGCTGCCCATGCACCGCACCTTCCTTGTACCTTCACTGAGTGAAAGAGTGCAGGACAGTGTGCGGTCTTCAGAGGAAGGTGGTGCTCCTCATATCAGAGGTGTATAAACACCAGGCCACCGGAACAGTCCAGCTCCGATCGGAACATCTCTGGGCTCTTTCAGGAACATTACACAGTGTCCACCCACACGGAGACGATCAGCAGGTCTACCGAGTTCAGGAGGAGGAGGTCAGTCTGAGGGCAGTGAGGAGGAGGTTAGTGTGGGTGCAGTGAGGAGGTCAGTCTGAGAGCAGTGAGGAGGAGGTCAGTCTGAGTGCAGTGAGGAGGAGGTCAGTCTGAGAGCAGTGAGGAGGAGGTAAGTGTGGGTGCAGTGAGGAGGAGGTCAGTCTGAGTGCAGTGAGGAGGAGGTCAGTCTGAGTGCAGTGAGGAGGAGATCAGTCTGAGTGCAGTGAGGAGTTCAGTCTGAGTGAGGAGGAGGTCAATGTGGGTGCAGTGAGGAGGAGGTCAGTCTGAGTGCAGTGAGGAGGTCAGTCTAAGGGCAGTGAGGAGGAGGTCAGTCTGAGTGCAGTGAGGAGGTCAGTCTGAGTGAGGAGTCAGGAGGAGGAGCTGACCGTGACCACCCACCGAGAACACAGACGCCACCGCGTCCAGCTCGGCGCCCTCCTCACGCACAGACCCGCCACGCGCACGCAGGACAGCGCTCACACAAACAGACCAGCACGCGCGGCCCGGGGCTCACCTGGAACAGCGTAGCGTCCGGGTCGTCCAGCACGGTCTTGGGAGGAGCGATGACTGGTGAGACAAGACAACACGGTCATGGTAACACGGGACATGCTCAGATCGCTTACATAACCGGGACTCCGAATGGAGCAGGTTCCCGAAACACACACTTCAGAACCAGGCTGTACACTCAGACCGGTGAGGAGCACCTACAACGGGCCCTGACCTTTGACCTTCACCGCAATTTATAGAAAAGAATCCCAATTTAAATCCCAATCACGATACTGGTAAGGAAACCCGCCGTGGGATTATCTCCACATGGGTCAGCCCTGAGCAGAGCCCAGCCCGTGTGCTCCCGTCAGCTCGCCCTTTAACCCCACACGGTTAATCAATGGGTTAGAGATAATCTCTCTCTAATGGGTTAGAGAGCGAGAGCGAGAGAGAGAGAGAGAGAGAGAGAGAGAGAGAGAGAGAGAGAGAGAGAGAGAGAGAGAGAGAGACGATGAGAGCGAACAGCGAGCAAGGGAGGAGAGAGGAGAACAGAGAGCAGAGGCGAGAGAGAGAGAGAGCAATGGAGAGAGAGAGACAAGAGAGGAGCGAGAGAGAAGAGCCAAGGAAGAGAGAGAGACAGAGAGAGAGGGAGAGCAGAGGGGGAAGAAAAAAAAAGGCAAGGGGAGAGAGGAGACAGAGAGAGAGAGTCGAGAGAGATAAGAGTGAGAGAGTCTCGAGTTGGTAGTGCGCGTGAGAGAGAGAGAGAGGAGAGAGCGAGTGAGGAGAAGAAGAGAGTGCAGAGATCATAGAGATAAGGACGATTGAAGCAGAAGAGAGAGTGAGCTTAGAGAGAGAGAGAGAAGAGAGATAGTCTGCGAAGTTAGAGAGTGGTGAGAGAGAGAGCGAGTGGATAATTTGAGACAAGGCGAGAGATATGAAAGTGTAATATAAGATGCTAGTGAGATAGATAGAGTTATATATAGCGAGAGAGAGAGAGAGGAGATATTATTCATAGAGTATAGCGAGAATGTAGAGGAGAGAATGCGAGTGATAGATATCTTATATAGTAGAGCTATATATATTATCTGATAATATAATATAGATTTATTTAGAGCTATATATCTCTCTTTATATTAATATATTTATATATTTTTATATTGATATAATTTTAGATATAGTTATATATTATAGTTAGATTTTGGAGAATTATACATATCTCTAAAATTGTATTATATTTTTATAGAGATATCTATTTAGATAATTTATATATATCTATATATATAAGTTTTAATATAAAGATCTATTTTAGTAGATATGTTATATGATTATCTATTAGATACTATTATATTTTGTATATATCTATTAATATATATATAATTTATATATATATATATATATATGTATATTTATTATCTTCTCTATATACATTATTATGACTATATATTGACAATATACATATATTATATAATAGTAACATTAAATTATATATACATATATATATACATATATATATAGATACCCATACTATATTCCTTAACATATATTAATATATATATATATATATATATCTATATAGTCTCTATATTATTTTTATATCTATCTATATATAGTTAGAGATAGATCTATATCATTTATACATATATAATATATATACTATATCTACAATCTATATAGGTTTTTTTATATATATTTGTAGGTTTATAATATACTTTTATTTAATATATCTGATAATGATTATTATATATTTATATACTATTCTATTATATATATCTATTTATATATAAATTTTAGATCTTAATTCTTATTTATATCTCTTTATATAATTTCATATAGTATAATTTTATGATCTATTTTATGAATATATGATGATTTATCATATCTTCAAATTTATATCTTTTTCAATATATATATCTATTCTATATATCTATATATATATTTTAATATATATATCTGATTTTATATAGAATATCATTTTATATAATCTATATATATTCTATATAGTATCTTATATATATATATCTATATATAATTGATTGGAATTATATATATATATATCTATCTAATAATATATTTATATTTATATCTGCATATACATATATATATATATACATATACATATATATATATATTACATATAATATATATATATATTATATATATACCATATAAACATATATACATTCAAGATACATATTATATATATATATATATAGCTATCTCTCTATTTATATTATCTATATATATATATCTCTATAATAATATATATATCTATTTATATCTTTTATATAGTATATATATTTTTTTTTTTATCGTGCTTATGTTGTGTTATTGAGTTGTGCCTGTCCTTCACACTTACACAGTTAGAAGTGTTATCTCTTGTTCGTCGTTCTGCAGGTGAGTTCTCACAAACTGCCTCAGTGCACCAACTAGGAGAGGAAACACGCGCGTCATTCCCAGTGCCCACCTGAGTCACTCGAACACCTGAGCGGTCCCGTGGTACCCTCTGACCCGCCTCCGTGTTCAGCATCAGGAAGATCCGTCGTCTGCTAGCCTACAGCTTCACTAGCACAGGAATCAGGACAGCCGGGACCCCCGCCGGGTATCCATCAGAAACATAGCAACCAGCTACGTCACCTTCAGACAGGAAGACGAGCTACAGCGGAGCCTGAACCAGAGGAGCGCCTCCTCCACACGTCGTACGGCTCGGAGGCTGCTCTGAAACCGGGAGGGTGAGGCTCCGGTGTATCAGCTGATCACTTATTACCCACAACCCAACATCTGAACAGGAACGAAGAGACTCCGCCTCGTCTGAGATGTGGGTGGGGGTGGGAATGATGAGGAGCTCAGAGAACTATAAGATAACAACCTGCCTCAGCTTCCTGTAACTGGTCCTAAGAAAAAAGTCCGGAACTCCTCTCGAACACACGGTGGTTCCTGCACTGTGTCCGAGGCCTGCGGTTATGGTGCGGACCAAACCAAGAGAGTCAGAGGATCCTGGCCCAACACGGCAGGTGTGAAAGCGGCACCCACCCCACACCCCCCCCCAGTGAACACGCGTT